>MU227307.1:79938-117732 GCA_018584345.1 Thuja plicata
TATATATATATTGTAGTATTTCATATAGCTATCAGAATGTGTGTTCTAATATTTGGATCAATTAGATTAAGTTTACTTGTATGAATATTTTTGCATGATAACTAACCTGCCAGGAAGTAGGAGTAGCTTGGAGTGGTTGACAACATTTAAAAGAGAACGTTGAGGTCCAGTTGCGATGAGTAACCATCATGGAACCAAAAGACATGGCTACTACAAAAGAGGAGCCACTATTCTAGAAATGCAGGAATGTAGCGCTGCTATATTCCCTCTGCACTCATCATTGTGTTGAATTGGTCACCCAAACTTTATTGCACATGTCATGGGCTGTTACATTTCCCTTTCTTCTCTAGTGTGATTTCAGTCAGATCTTTTATTTTCTATTTTGGAATAAAGTGTCGATCCTGTATTTATAGGGATTTGACTATTAGTTTGTAAGTTAAAAAAATTTTGAGAACATATTTTTGCATCTTGCACAACAATTATTTTCTAGTTTTATGTATTGTTCTTATGTAATAAGTTCTTGAAATATAATGAAGTGATTTTTGGTTTACCTTCTGTGATAGTAGATTAGCAGAAGCTGACTAAGGGGACCCACTTGAAAGTTGGATTATAATAGAGTAGAGTAGATTTACTTTTAGCATCCCCAAAATTTTAGATAGAAGATTAAAGTTTCTTGCTACAACATTGTACTTTGTGAATGTTCCTGTAGCACCTACAAGGATAGTTATAGTGAATGCTCTAGGTTGAAATAATAGGCTTAAGTAGAGTTTACAATTTTTAGCATTCATTTCAGTAAGGAGTAAGTGTGTTTACTTTCCTACAGCTCTAGTGTAGATTTTTTTCATGCATTTCAAGTATTCATCCCTGGGTTGACAAATTAAATGCACCTCATGGTGGGAGAAGTAATCCTTAGATTAAATAAACTATTCCTAAGAGAGGCTTTGGGCATGATTACTAAGCACCTATTATGAGGTGGTTCATTTTTGGTGCCGCTTCCGGGGATGGTGTCAAGATGAGAACCTTTCTTGGTCAGCTTTTTCATTTCTAGCTAGCTTTTAGATAGTGGTTTGCAGTCCTAAATTTGCTTCACAAGTGTGAAGAATTAATTTGCATGCATCAAAGAGGAAGAAGATGAGATGAATATGGAAGATTTCTTCTAGGAGAGTCTACGAATTTGAATGAAGAAGTTGAAGAATTCAAGTTACCTTTTGTTGACACAAGTCCTGAATTTCCTACAACATCTTCCTCTAAAGCAGAGCCTTTTGATATAAGTGGTCTTCGACCATTTTTCTAAAATTTTGGCCATCTTTCTCGATAATTACGGCCCAAATGCACCTGTTATTAACAATCCTATAGCTAATGTTCCTTTCTAGTAGCAAATCCATTTCCAAATACCTCCACTAATGGCACAACCTACTTTCCCATTTCATCTTCTAAACCTTATAAACAATGCTAATCTCAAAAACATACCCACTGCCACACTTCCAAAGTTTTATGCCCTAATAACCAAAGATATTGACACCTTTTTATTTGATTTTGACATCCTCTATCATATATTTGACTATAACACTGATGCCCACAAACTCAAACTGTTTCCAGCAACACTGAAAGATTCAACCTTACGATGGTTCGTGAGCTTAAGAGCTAATGCAGCAGGCACCTAGGATGAGATGCAGACTCTATTTCTGCAGAAATACAAAGAGTATTGCAAGGGGAGATGACATTTTTTGAATGTCACAAAAGGAGGATGAAACCTTGGAGGGTTATGTTTCATGTTTCTTGTACTCAATGCAGAAGAGTCCCCAACATGTGTTGGCGGAGGATTCACAGAAACTAGTCTTCTTAAAAGGAGTAAACGATAGTTGTCTGGAAGAATTGGAGCTCATGGTTGGTGGAGACATATCCCAATCTTCTTGGGATGACCTCAAGAAAATATGTCTCAACTATTCAAGATCAACTGTGAAGAAAGGTAGAGGATATCGGTCCACAGTCACTAAAGGGATTAGTTCGGGCATTTCCAAGCTAGAGATACCTAACTTGCTTATGGATTTCAAGAAAGACATCATTAATGATGTTGCTACACATCTCAACACCATGACTACCAAGAAGAACCATGCAAATGCTAAATCACAGTTAGCTGAGTACTGTCCTCACTATTGTAAACAAAAGAAAGACTGCGGATGCAAGCTGGTGGTGAACTTGGAGAATCAATATTTTCCACCTGAGTACATGAAGATAAAAGGAGACGACAAGAAAGTGTTCTTTGTTGCTCAACATCGACCATGGGCTTCAAGACAAGGTATGCCTCAGGACCCTTTGCAATTTTCCAATCCTTATAATAATCAATGGAAAAACCAAAGTTACCAAAATCCTTCTCAGTACTCTCAACCTATCTGGAATAACTAGTGGCCTAACCAACAAAATAACTAGTGGCCTAACTAGAAAAATAACCAGTGGCCTAACCAGAAAAATAACTAGTGGCCTCATCCTCAGAATCAATGGCAACCACCACAAGGGAATTGGCAACAAAATAACTAATAGAGGGGGCCTCCACAGTGCCCTAACCAAAATCCTATTTTTCCACAGTTACCACCTCCAGTGCCTCCACCTACAATAATTCCACCTCCTACAGCACCACTCCTAATCCAAAGCCAACCAAATTACCTAATCAGCCACAACCTAATCATAACAACAAGCAACAACAACATCCAATGTATACTATTGATACTCAATAGTACCATGCCTATGCACTAGAGATATCTGATATCCATTTGAGATCCGGTACCACTCTACTTGCACCTAAACATCCTATTATCATGGAAGTTGCAGACACTCCTGCAACATCAACACCACTTTCAGAAGCTACACTACAAAATACCACCCAATCAACTCATATATCCAGCAAAACTAATGTTCAAACCTTAGTTAATCCTCCTTTTCCACATAGGCTTAACATAGAACAACCTATATCCTGAGAAGAAATGCCATTTGATATTCTTGAGTAGCTAAAAAACATGCACGTCCAAATCCCCATGTTCCAAGCTATCAAATATGTTCCTCTCTATGGAAAATCTATTAAGGAAGCATACCTTAAAAATCCTGGAAGGAAGAAGAAGGACCCTCAAATAGTCTATGTTATAGGGCAACTTGCAGATATCATGTTGGGAAAGGTAGTTATACCCAAGTATTCAGACCCTGGAAGCCCAGTAGTTGATTTCATAATTAATGGAAAGTCTGTGAAAATTATTTTAGTTGATTTGGGAGCAGCCATAAATTTAATGACCAAAGATACAATGCATAGGTTAAGTATAGAGGGCTTGAGAACAACTCCAATAGTGTTACAACTTGGTGATAGTTGAATTGTCACTCTAGATGGTCTCATAGAGGATATAGTGGTCACCTTGGATTCATGAGAATACCCTATTGATTTTCTCATCTTATCACCTAAAGTAAACTTTGCTGGCTATCTAGTCATCTTAGGGAGACCCTGGTTAGCCACCACTGTTACTAAAATTAGTTGCAGATCAGGAAGCATGACAATTTTGAATGGTCAAGCAATAAAGAAGCTAGCACTGTATCCTCCTACCCAACCCTAGCTAGACTTGGGAGATCCTATTTGGCCAGATTTGGGGGATGGGGAAGAAGAGATAAACTCTATTGCTTAGCTCGTGATGTTGCATAGATAATATTTTCTGAAAATGCAAGAAGAAGATGATGTGATACAGAGTATTCTTACCAATGAGTGTATAGTAGCAAAAAAAAATTCGAAAGTTCTTTTTTACAACTATGTACCTATGAGGACTGTGTCTTTCCTGCAAGCCCTGAGATAATCAGTCAATTACTGCCATGTGAAGTAGCTATAAGCACATTACCTAAAGTGTCAATGGTAGAGCTAACAACCACTGTGGAAATTTTCCCAGGTCACAATCTCCATGTAAACAAGTTGCCACCACCACAATTGGCATTGTTAACCAAACTCCTACATAAGCATGAAAAAGTCTTTTCTTGGGATTATGGAGATATGGTAGGTCTAAACCCTAAAACATGCACCCATAGGATCTACATCAATGATGGTAGTCTACTACTCTGTCAACCTCAGAGAAGAATAAACCTAGCCTTACGATAAATAGTCAAAATTGAATTGCAAAAGTTGTTGGATGCTGGTTTCATTTATCCAATCTCTGATAGCAAGTGGGTATCACCTTTGGTCATTATACCCAAGAAGGGAGGTAAATGTAGAATATGTCTGGATTACCGGGAATTGAACAATGCCAAAAAGAAAGTTCATTTTCCCTTGCCATTTATTGATCAAGTTCTGGACACTTTGGCTAGTAAGAAGTACTTCTCCTTTGCGGATGGATACATCAGTTAAAATCAGATCAAAATTTCTCCAGAAGATCAGTAGAAGACCACATTCACATGCCCTTAGGGCACATATTATTATTCTATATTACCATTTGGCTTATGCAATGCACTAGCTACTTTCTAGAGAGCTGTAATCAACATCTTTGCTGACATATCACACGATTGTATGGAAATATACATGGACAACTTCACTACATTTGGTGTCACCTTTAAGGAAGCCCTAAAGAACTTAGAAAAAGTACTAATCAAATGTCAAGAACACAACCTATCTCTCAACAGTGAGAAATGCTTTATTATGATGCAAGAAGGCGTAGTGCTGGGACATTTCATCTTAGAAGCTGGAATCCAGGTAGAACCTACAAAAATAGAGGTAATTCTCACACTACCTATCCTAACTAAGAAAAAAGATGTTAGATCTTTCCTAGGACATGCTAGCTATTATAGGAGGTTTATCCAAAATTTTAGTCAAATAGCTAGTCCTCTATATACTTTGCTTACCAAAGAGGCTGAATTTTCTTGGACAAAGGACTATGATGAATCCTTCCTACAGCTCAAGTCACTTTTGACAACTGCACCAATACTTAAGGGGCCTGACTGGTCTTTGCCATTTCACATACATATAGATGCTTCTGACTATGCAATAGGTGTTGTCTTAGGACAAAAGTCTAGTAACCTTGAAAATAAAATTTACTATATCAGCAAGAGCCCCCATGGACCAGAGATAAACTATATAGTGACTGAAAAGAATTACTAGCAGTAGTTTATGCTTTGAACAAATTCTGCCATTATGTAATCGATTATCCCATCTTTGTTCATACTAACCATGCAGCAATTAAGTATCTCATGAAAAAACCTACCATCACAAGAAGGCTAGCAAGATGTCTTCTTCCTTTGTAGGAATTTGACATTACCATCATTAACAAGCTAGGGAAGGTGAATTATGTGGTCGCTGATTATCTATCCAGAATCCACCATTCTAAAGAAGATACTATGTTGATAGATGATGTAATGCCCCGTCAGGGAACCTAGGAGAACTTAACCTAAACACGACACTAAGTTCACAGAATATTTTTTTTTTTTAAATGTTTACAAACAATATTAATACAATGCAGAAGCAACACAATGAAGTACATGACATACATGAAATACAACACATACATGATTAACATTCCTCGAGGGTTCCTTGACGTAGAATTACTTAAACAAACTAATCTACAATTACAATAATAAAGAACTGATATAAAGATTACATAATCTGAAACCAATAACATACATCTCATAATAAAGATTACATATACAACTGATACCATAAGGTATACTACCTAATCAACATCAACTGCACAAATCGCAGGGTATGTAATAATACATAATAATCAATACAATGCATCCTCCAAGGATGATAACCAATATAAACATATGGTATAAATACACAACTCAAATAACTGAGCAAGTCTCCAAAAGACTATGAAGATGAAACTGCAACAAGAAACATCCAAGCATGAAGAAGAATCCATCGGAATCTCAATGGTAATAAGAATCACTACCACCTGACCACGTGGAACCAAAGGTCCACTCCCACCGTGCTGAGGAGATAGTAACAGGCCCATCACATGGGGTATACAAGAAGAATACAAACAAGGTACACATGAACTCATACTTCAATGCAAAGGAAGATCCTAGAAGCACTCTAATCCAAAACAAGGAACACTAAACAACACCAAAGGTAACTGACACACATAGGATAACCTAAGCTGTACATAGGGAAGTGTCATCACATAAGTCCAACTTTGAAGGTAACCCTAGTAGTACCTCTTGACCATGGCCTCCAAGTGACACTATGTGGCTTGGTGATCCTTTCACATAGACAAGGATCCCAACTCCCATCCTATCATGCGACAACACTTAAGGCATGGGTAGAGACTCAAACATCTTATTAGTTCATTTTAAACCCCTTTAATGTATCATATATTTTTACTTATTAAGTAACTTTCCAATGGGTTTACCTAGTAACCACTTAGATTCCTGGACCCCCATTGCAAGCCACTTCCCCACTGTACACTTAGTTAACCTACCTAGGCTCAAGATCAAGACAAGAAGATATATATAATCAAAAATCACATCCTGCTCATTCAAGAGCACATAGGTTCTCGATATCCACTAACACATCCATAGTAAACTCATAAGGCCATAAAGCACATCATAACAGAATTAGGTTGGGTATAGGAAATCAGGACTATGACATCATCATATAAACACAAACGACATTGCATACAACACCATGTAGAAAGTATAATCTTGAAAACCTCTAGATTAAAGTCCTAGGGTCCTCTAACCCAACAGATACCCAAAAGCATAATAACATAGGAGAACATTCGATTCATTTAAACATGCACCCAAAACACAACATAGTATAACTAGAACATACTCAGAATGCATAACATCAAATATAATGTTAACGTAAGAATAAACAAATTTATAATCCCTAATCATGCAAATTCATTTACCCATTACAATTACTATCCAAAGATAATTAAATACTTTATATTGGTAACATTAACATATCCTATAAATCTATTTATAAATTCAACTTATAAATACATCTACAGAATAATTACCTATTCAGCTATAATTACATCAAGATGAAAATATAATTTAAATGACATTAATAGCAATATTCCAATACCAATTCCTTTATTTTATGTAATTGAACAACTTTCCTATGTTGAAATCCCATTAAAAGAATATCTCATTAATATTAATATTCTAACTCCACTAAAATAACTAGATCAAATATATATATGCGCTCGTTTATTCAAATACAATATATATATATATATATATATATATATATATATATATATATATATATATGAACTTTACTATACATCTAAATATTAAAAAAAAACTATATTAAATATCATTTTAAATAAAACAAAACATAACTATGAAATAAACTAATTTCATTTAAACACAATTTAATTAATCTAAATTAAAATAACTAAATTCGAATAAATTAATTTTAAATAAACAAAATTTAAATAAATTAAATTTACATAAACTAACATTAAAGAACTTAACTTAAATCCCAAACGAAATAATAAAAAAAAAAAAATTAAAATTAAAAATTAAAACCCACGGGGGGGTCCCTGCGGCCCCCACCCCCTTTTAAAGGGAGGCACGGCCAGTGCCGGCTGTCGTGCCGACAGCTTCGGCTGCCGTGCCGACAGTCTCGGCTACCGCGTCGAGGGGTCTGCCTGCGCAGGGGAAGGTGCGGTGGTCCCCACCACCCACCCACCTTGCATATTTTAATTTTTTTTTTTTAAATTAAAAATAAATAAAAACACCGCCCAATAAATGGGTCTTTTAATAATAAATTTTTTTTTTTAAAATTTATTTCCGAAAAATGAAAATTAGAGTAGAATAATAATTTTTTTGTCTTTTTTTTTCTACCTTTAGAAATGACTGGCGTAAATTTTTATTTGTTTTTAACTCTGTATTTGTTTTTACAGAGAGCATTTTTTTTTTCCTCAATTAATTTTTCAATGAGCAATTTACAAAGGGGAATTTATTTTTCCCTTCCCTATAGTTCCAACTATAGGCAATATTAATTTATCATTTTCTAGGAGACCCATAAGGGTTTAAACAACGAAATTTCGACAACACTTCCATACTAGGGTAATATTAATTTTTCTACAAACATTAAGGATCTAGGTTTTCAGAAACACCCAATTCAACATTAAATTCAATTCAGAAACCCTAATACCCATTTGCATTTAATACTATAAAAAGAAACCCTTTGTGCCCACAAACACAGATCTGACATGCAAACTAGAATACAACCTCAAAATGATCTAAAACATACTTTTCCAAATGAAACCCTCAAAACACAAAATAAACAAGCAAGGAATGACCAAGCAAGGATTCATAGCTCTCCGGATGCATAGAAGATAGGGATCCGAAAAACTAGAATTGACATGAACAAGACCCTACCTCAATATCTGTTGAAGAATGCCCAATCCAAAATCTAAGCAAGGAGAATTCCAAAATTATGCCCCCAAAACCAAGCACACACCAAAGCTTCCAAAAATATTCCCAAAAATTTGTTATGAGAGTATAAGAGAAGAATCCCCCTAATGAGGATCCATTTCCCCTAATCAAGCAAACCCTAATGACAACACATTCAGATAACTCCCAAAAGGACTCTCCCCAAAATTGAAAGAAAATAATAATTAATAATTAAAATATCTAATTACTTGCACAACTCAACTTTGACTCCTAAATTCAAGTTGAGATCTCTTAAGTTTGAAAATACTTTTTCAACCAAATCTTGCACATGTAATTAATAAAATATTAATTTAAATAACTTAAATATTTACATCACAATAATCCATGCAACTAAATATTTAATTACTTAATTAAGCATAAAAGCATAATTACTCTAATTTCCAATTAAATATTCAATTAAATATTAATGTTCAATAATTTGCACTTTAATTAAACTTTCAATTAAACATAGGTATTTAATTTAATTTTCAATTAATTAAATACCCTATATTCAATAATTAATTGCAACAATATTCAATTAAATAAATAACATGATTTAACACCCACATAATCACATCAAGCACCTGAAACCGAAAACAAGCAAAATCAAACATGATCAAGGAAGGGAATACACGAATTCCTATCAACTATACGAATTCGGTCAAGGTAGTCAAAATAGATACTTGTCCACTAACTAGGACAATTAGGTTTAAGATAGGATTTGGACCTAAAAACTATCTCCCCTCTCTTACCATTGAGATTAATGCGATAGGGCACGCTCACTCCTACCAATTCAGGGAAGACGTAGCCCGATACCTGCAAACCTGTCATCACCAAGACAAACATACATGCATATATCATATGACAAACAATGGTTGAGACTAGGTTATCATGTGGATCTCGCGGAAGCAAGTAACTACGACTTTGTCCCATACCATACCAAGCACATCAAACAGTAATGAAAACATACAATGATCCATGTGCATATAAATCTAAGGTCAGTATTGTCAGAAAACCATAATCGAAATGAAATCCTAACATATACATAAGCATCAATAAAAAACCATAAATCACATATACACAAAGGATATAACATGCTAACAATGGATCAACAACATACTGAAATGTAACATATAAATATCATCTAAACCATCTGATTAAATCCACACATACATCAAAATGCCTAAAAGAGTTTGGCATCCACAAACCGAAAAGCAACCTAAGAGGTGGGTATTACAGATGATGTATTTACGGATGAGAATTTATTTCATATTACTGTCCAAAATATGTGGTATGATGATATAGCTAATTACCTTGTAGCTAAAAAAATTCCCACACATTTCTCTTATAAGGATAGGAGGCTTCTTGTAGAGAAAAGCTTCCACTTCTCTTGGGTTGATAACATACTATTTTACACTAGACTTGACCAAGTAATGCAGAGATGTGTGCAAGAAGATGAGACCTATGACATTCTCTATGCATGTCATAATGAGCCATGTAGGGGACACTTTGCATTAAAAAGGATAGCCCTAAAGATTTTAACAACTGGCTACTATTGGCCTACACTTCACAAGGATGTAGCCAGTTATACAAGGAAATGTGATAAATGTCAGAGAATGGGTCGAGAACCAAGATCAGACGAAATGCCCCTCAATCCACAAGTGGTGGTAATGCCATTTGACAAATGGGGCATGGACTTCATTAGTCCAATAGACCCTCCATCCAATGGGAAGTCCTACATCCTGGTGTGCACTGATTATCTAACCAAATGGGTCGAAGTAAAAGCCATGAAGCATGCCCGGGATCATATGGTTTTAGAATTTTTGTATGATGAAATTTTCACCAGATATGGAGTACCAAGAGAACTTGTTACTGATCAAGGTGCTCAATTCACTTCCAATATGATAGAAGAGCTCATGAAGGAATATAATATCATACATTTTATTTCAAGCCCCTATCATCCTCAAGCCAATGGACAAGCCAAAGTTACAAATCGGGAAATTGAAGCCATCTTAACAAAAACAATTCATTTTCACCGCCAAGCTTGGAGCAGGAGACTATCAGAAGTGATCTGGGTGTATAGAACAACTTGGAAAACCACCACAGAGTTCACTCTATTTGAGCTATTATATGGAAAAGCAGCAATGCTACCCATTTAATTTGAACACAACTTTGCGAACAACACTAGAGTTAAATATTGATTTCCCTGTAGCACAGAAAAAGTGATTGTTGCATCTCAATTCCTTGGATGAAATGCACAAATCTTCCCTTGAGTGCACTAAAATAGTCCAAAAGCAAAAGAAAAGTGGCACGACTCATATATTAAGAGCAAGCAGTTTCAAGTTGGCTAACCTCTCGGTAACCTCTTCCCTAAATTGAGATTCTAGTTCCCAAAGTTATTGTCTCAACCGCTTGATTTCATTGATCTTCTCATAATGCAATTTGATTGCATTTCCAACTATGGTTAGACTTTGTGCACTTGCATTTAGATTGGAATCGATATTTTCAATCTTGTCATTGTTATCCTTTGTAAATTTATCTAAAATGCATAGCTTTTGAATTAAGGAAATAGCTTCAACAATTATTGGATCTAATTCATTTTCTAACTCTAAAAGCTTTACCTTTTTTTTTGCCACTTCTTGGCTGATCTTTTCTATCAATTTATATTGGAACTTCTATTCTGCTTGTTCCTCAATGACCTTTTCTGCATCAACATTTTGTGTTGTGATGGCATCAGTGAGAATAGAAATTTGATCCAGAATGGGGGCACTTTGATCAGCATCAATGTCGGGGACTATTTGGTTTAGGATATCCCTTGTGGTCTCCAGTACTAAAGAGTCTTGGTGCTGATTTTTAAGCTTTTCTTGCAGTGCTTTTCTCTGGTAGATTTCTCCATATTCTTGGAGTGATTCAAAATCTAATGTAGTTGGGTCACACTTAGGTATTTCAATGATCTCGTCAAGTGTGACTTCCAACTTGTTCTTCTTTGTTTTCTTCTTCTTCTTTTGTGATGCACCTGTATGCAAAACCATAGCCAGCTTCTCTTCTTGGTATGATGTGCTAGATGATGACTTTTGTCATGTTGTACCTTTGTCTTTCTACTCGGTGTTTTCCTGTCGGTTGTCTGAGGGCATCTCCTTATCAATATTTGGTGTATCTGTAGCTTTGCCTTTGGTGTCCCTCGGTGTGGTATCAACTATCTTAATTTTATCATCTTTCTCTTTTTGCACTTCATCTGCATCTTTTATTTGTGCATCTTTTTCAGTTTGATCTCCATCTATTTTTGTGTGATCTATATTTGTAACATTTTGATCACCATCTTTTTGTTCTCCTCCGACGACTACCTGTTCATCGGTTGTATCCTTCTTTTCATCATATGTATCTTTTGTTCATCATTACCCTTATCCTCGGGTATGCTAGCATCAGGATCGAGGGTCTTCTCCTTGTATGAGATTATATCAATTGCTTGAATCAATAATGGCATCTAGCCTAGTATGTGTACTTGTGCAGAATCTGTTGTAGTGTCATGTTTGTCGGTTTGATCCTTGACAATAGTGACATCTTCATCTTTTTGAATTTCATTTGAAGGATCATCAGTGATGTTAATAAACATATTATCCACAGTATTTTCTGGCCATGTTTCATCAGCAACATCCATATCCTTGTTGCCTGATGTGTTCAATTCATGTTTGTCCAATTCTATTGTTGTGACATTTTCAATAGTGATAGTAATTTGTCTTGGGCTCTGTGTAGCCTGATCATCCTTGGTCTATTGATTTTTGTTAAGAGATATTTGTGGCTTGAAACTTGTATCCTTTTTAGGAATATAAAGTATCTTTCTCCATTCAGCCTCACTCTTCTTGTCTAGTTCTAGTAGATGTCCTTGAAGCCCTTGGTAAGCTCTCAACTTTGGTGAGAACTATTTGGAGTGATTCTTCATCATCCCTTTAATCTCCTCCATTTTTTATTTAGGAGGCATGACAAATACTAGGGATATTTCCATGATCTCTTTCTCAAAGTGTAAGGGAAATTTCCATCTTGTCGATAATCTATCTTAAATTTCTTTTGGCATTTTATCTTCCAATTGTATTGGAAGATATTTGAATATGCACATCATTTTGATAATTGCCTCTTCAATTTTATTTTGATCCACGGGATCCAATATTATCCATTTCTTAATATTTCTATCATTGAATGTTCCTAATTTGATAATTGAAGCACATACTTCATCGATAATTTCAAGAATCTTACTCTTTTCTACTTGGACAGATTCATCCTTTTTCGTGTCCTCTATGTCCTCCTTAGTTCTAATGAACTTTTTTCTTTTTGTAGGACCCTTTTTCCTAGTAGGAGGTTTCCTTTTATAGGTTCTTACTTGACCTTTCTTGATAGATGAAGGAATTGCATCCTTTGATGTCTAACCCCTGGTCCTAGATGCAACAGTGGTCCTAGGTTTCTTAGCTAGTGGAGGTAGTGGTGTATTTGACTCTGTTGACTCGGATTCACTATCCTTCTTAGCTTCATCGATGGGTGACTGACCCTCAGTTTATTCTGTCTATTCAGTTTCCTCTTTTGTTACCAACAACCTTTTCTTTAAGTTCTTGACCATCTTGTCCTTCTTCCTATCATTCTTTTTCACAACTAAGCCATTTTTAATCCTTTCTTTTGCTTATTCATAAGTTCCAAACTTGGGTTGTGATTTTTCTATTGGCTCATTTATCAATGCCTCAATTGCATTAGATGCTTGACCTATGTTCACCTCATAGTCAAGTGGAGATATCCATGCTATTCTTGGTATAGATGGCTTGATGTAGGTATAGTCAGTGTCTACAATAAAACATATGCTAGTCTTGAACTTTTCAATTGACTGTTCTGGAATCCTTACTCTCTTCTGCATTCTATCTTTGAATTCAGCAAAGTATTCATCCATGGCTGACTCAAAATTATCTCTTATCAATTTTATGAACTCAATAATCTATATGGTCACTGGTGTTTTTGTCTCCCATTGCACATTTCCTATAGATGGGAAAGATTCTTGGAAATATAAAAATATGCACATTATTAGAGAACCAAACTTACATGAATTTGACTTTGCATTTCTTACTATCTTCATGTTCTCTTCTAATTATCTGAGTAGCAGTTCTGACAGATCCAACTACAATCTCTTCTTGACAATCTTGTAAGTTGTATCCACTGCTCCAGATGCAATGTTGTTCATCCTTGTAGCCTGAAATAACTTGTATCCTAGGACACATGCTCCAAATTTCAATTCATCATCATTGATGGTGGATACTCTTAGTCCTCTTCCATCCCATGTAGCTCTTATATTCTTCTCAATTTCTATTTTAGGCATGTGCTTTAGTGCCTTTACCTTATCGGTTATGGGATATCCGGTAACAGCATGTATGACATCCCTAGTAATCAATTTTGGCTCATCCAGCCATAATCTACGGTCATGTATCCTTCTTAGTACTAACCGAATTCATTTGGTCTTGAATTCCTTTGGGAAACATAGGGAATTTGTGAGTCCTTTAACCTCAATATTCTTATGATCCTCCTTGATAGTGTCATCATCATTGCAAAGCTTCTTGAATTCTTTCTCAACTTCTAAGTCTCCTATCTCTACAATCTTGCAGTGTATATACGCTCACAAGTCTTCAACAAGCAAAACCCTAGCTGGTATTTTGGAGAATGTACCAACATTATTGAGTTGTGATGCAACCTCTGGACATATCTTGTAGTGAGGTTCCTCACAGGTTGAATTATTGTTAAGATTTTCTTATTCTTCTTAAGATTCTTGATCTTAGAGGTTCTCGATGTGGTTGCCATCATTTTCAAAATTTAGGGCTTTCTCGTAAATGATAAATAGAGTTCTCGATTATGCTGTACTTACTTTTCACCTCTATAATTGTTAGGATTCTGTTGGAGTGTTGTGATCTGGGTTGGAGTGGCTTTGTAATGTTGTCGCTTCAATCTCTTATTTTTCTTTGTTTCATCACTCTAATCACTTGGTGAAGAATGAAACCCTTCCGTCGTCTATTTATAGAATTTGCCCTAGGTCGAGTCATTAATGCTCAACCACTTCTCGGTGTGTGAAGACAAAATTTTTGGGTGAAAGACAATAACATTTTCAGTGGTAATGCGATGCTTCGGGGCAGCTATCAACTTGTTACATTCACTGACGGATTTTGGTGTATGGCGAAGACAACTTTGTCAACTCACTTGATTACCGACGGATCTTGGTTTACACATAGTGACTTAGCCTTTTTGTGTTAATAGACGATTCTCGGTAAGCATAGACAACTTATCTTTTTATGTACATCGATGCATTTCAGCATGTATTAACCGATGAAATTGTTTTCATAGAAACACAACAAGTAATACCCTAGTGCATCTTTAATCATACTGATTTGGTATTTTAACTGTGTATAATGGAACTTATGCAAAATATAACTTGGTATAATGCAGTTCCATACTTGTTCTACTTAGGTGGGGGTGGTGATGTCACCAGATCCATTGGATAAGGTGTCACCAATTGCATTTCTCAATCCAGATTCATCATTGTTTGTAGCTTTCCTCCACATTTTGAATCTTCCTTATGTCTTCAATGGTGTTTCCATTGGCAAAGTGTTTGTCTCTATCATTCAGTCTCTGTAGTCTTTCTTCAGATGACCAACTTTATGATAGTATAAACATGCCATTCTGGGGTTAGTCCAGCCTCTAGACTTTCTTGTACATTGTCTCATACACTTTGTAGCTATGTGACCAAATCTACCACATGCTGTGTTGTAATCCCAAACATACTGGTTATTGACTCTTTTCGGTTGATAGGCAGTTTCTTGATCTTTAGGCTTCCATGATTGCTTTTTCTTTTTCCAGCATTCAAGAGATGTGTGCCCATGCATTTTGCAAATAAGACAATATTTTTCCATGTAGGTTTCCTTCTTTGGTTGTTTCACCTCAGATTTACATTCATATTTTTTATGTCCTTTCTTGTTACATTTATAAAAAATTCCTATGAATGAATGTGTGGATTTAGGAATACCTTTCATTTTTCTCCTGCATACCTTTTATGTGTGGCCTTGCCTTCCACAGTGATTGCACGCCAACTTTCTTTGTCTTGGATTTGTATAGACATTCTATGGATCAGCTTGGTATGGCGATCCTCCATTCTTTCTATAGCCTAGTCCGGTGTTGTTGTTGACTCTTCTTTGTCCTTCCAGAAAATCATCCATCCTTTTGTTGTTTTCTTTAGCTTTCTTGATTATGTCATTATGTTGCTGTTGAATTCTTACTCCTTGTTTCAGCTTTTCATTTTCTTCTCTTAGCTCACTGATGGCTTCTATTATTTCAATGAGTTATGTATTCATTCTATTTTCCTCTTGACTCATAAGAATAATCTAATTTTTGATGTCATGATGATGTTCTGTAAGTCTTTGTATTTTTGACTCTTTCTCTTGTAGCTTTTCAGTAATATTCCTCCTATCATCAATAGCTAGTGTTCTTTCTTGCTCATCTTGTCTAGCATTGTTCATGGCATCAATCATTCTTACCATCTGTTTCTCTTGACTGATTTGTAGATATTTCACTTGGTCAGTTAGATGTTGATTAATTTCATTCAGACTTGTGATTCTTTCTTGTGATGTGTCTCATGCTTTGCTAGTTGTAGATCCTAAAGATTCAAATAGATCTGGTATCTCTTCTTCATGGTAATTTGTTTCATTATAGTGAGATGCCATAATCTTTCTTTCATCTAGGAGTTGTCTCATATTGATTCTAGCTTCTTTATACTACTCATAGAAGATCTAAATTTCTAACTTTTGATTCTCAATACTCTTGTCAAGTTTGTACTTCTCCATTGTATGATATTTTCTCTTAAGTCTTTAAAATTTCCAAATAAAAAAATCTATCTCTCATACCAATTGTTGGAAATAATGGGAAGTGTGTACTGAGAGGGGAGGGGTGAATCAGTACCCTCAAAAACTTTTATCTCTTTTATCCTTTAACCTTTGTGTATTCAATTGTATAACCAACCATCTATTCTATACTACTTTGTGTAAGATATATCAATTCATAAACTTTAACAAACATGTAAACATTCATAGAAACATTCATGAAAGTAATTGACACATAACACAAGATATGGTAACGCAGAAAACCCCTATTAGAAGGTAAAAACTGCGGTGGGGATGGCACCCACAAAAACTTCACTATCTGCAGATTGGAAGGGGTCGGTTAAGGCTTACAATTTGAGCACTTTTGATTATCTACCCTGTTAGAAGTATTATGTGAAGACTGGTTAAGGTCTACTCTATTTAGAGCTTTAGCAACATTGTTTAGTGTGCACTCGGTTAAGAGATTTACAATAGGATTGTTAAATCCACCTTTCTTGAAAGGATTTCTTCTATTTGCTACACTTGTTAGAATGCAGACAAACATACTTACTGACCTGAGTGTATGCAATCTAGTATTGCTGAGTACAAATCAATTAAAGCTTACATGTATAATGTGTCACCTAATGTGATTGATTAATACATTTGTTGCTTGGTAGCCTTGGTTCTTGGTTCTTGATAACCAATTTTATCTTTTGTTGTTCTACTTCTTGAAACTCTCAGTTTGATCCATAGATGTGCTCGTTGGCTACATTCATCATCTCATCCATCTTCAATGAATGATTACAACATCTATTTATAACATAGATTGACCTAATTAAGTTTTACATTTAACAAAACTAACTCTATGATCAAAGGTTTACAACTTGACCTTGATCTCCTAGTTTGCATGTTTTTAATCAGTTAGAGTGATTAAAACAATTACAATAATGTTTCTTGTTCCTCAAGAAATAGATTTAAAAAAAATCAAAACTCTATAAATAGAATATAGTTGTTTTATCTAACGTGGAAGTCAGATCCACTTTTTTCGGGATATAACCAATTTTTGGTGTCTAATGCTTGGTTTGCTCTGAAATCAGTTAGACTATCTTTCGGTGTTCCTTTATTAAACTATCCGTCGGTTTCCCTTTCTCTATCGGGTTCCTTTGTTTCTGCTCTTTCGGTTTGAACTATATTCTGACTCATTGGGTTCCACTATTGGTTTTCTCCTATCGGGTTCCACTTAGCCATTTCCAGTTTTCACTTTGCAAGTTTGTGTCTTCGGTTTACACAGTATATTGTTCTGTTGGTTTGTGCTTATCATGTCTTTCGGTGTTGACTTTACCGATGGTTTCCCTTTGCATACTAATGGAAAAAACTTATGTCATCAATATCTTCATTAGTTGATTAACAAAAGGATCAATTTGGTCAAATAATTAGTTGAATGGATGATGTGGAACTAAAGCATGAGTAAAAGAGCCTAATGGATGATTTGGTTACTCAATAGGATACACTCAAGCAACAAGATAAATCAATATGAACCGAACCTATGGCACAATGTGATAAGGTTATAAAAATGAATGAACTAATTGTAGACAAGATAATTTGAAGAGAAAGTGATGACAGTCGCTAAGATGTAGGCTATGTCACAACTCTATGATATGAGACCAAGTGTGGACGAGAGATTTATTCAATTTTATTTGATTGGATGTTTCATTTGATTGGTTTGATTGAATTTGATATGGCTTGATAAGATTGATCCTTGACCTAGGATAAATAATAATGAGCCGGTAACATGACTTGGATGATAATGACAAATTATGATGATGATTTGAGCTAGGATATACAATAATGACAATGAAATTTTGGATAATTACGATGCAATTTAGATGATGATAATAAATGATGATGGGGATTTTGACTAGGATATACTATAATAATAATAATACAATTTTGAATCAAGATGGACAATAATGAGGTAAGGATACCCACTAGATGATAGTACATATGATAAAATTTGGTTACAAGGAGCAATATGACTATAACACAATACAAATCCACAAAAAATTGAGACAAACCCACTGGTTTAATATATTTGCAAACTCAAATTGGTAAAAGTGAGATCTCACTAGAACACAACACAAACTTGTGACTTGACAATGACAAGACTCTAGGTACAAACCCTTTGGTTAATAGTTCAATGTTGCGAGAAGTGAATTAAATCCTACAAGAACTATAGTTAAATTGGTTGTGCTTAGTGTATCACTTATTTCCTGAGGTCAAGTGTTCTTGCTAGATAAAAATGTGATCCCGTTGGAGAACAACACAGACCCACGAGAATAATTTTAGACCCTAGATAAAAAAAAATGATAGATTGATGGATTAGGTTTTGATAGATTTCTGGAAAAGTAAGTTGTGTCTTTGGCAAGATATATGAAAAAGATCAAGCTCGTAAAGGGAAAATACAATGTTTTGAATGTTTAATAGCTTTGCAAAGCCAATTTACACAAGTCTTAGACAATCAACCAAACACTTTCTATCTAAGTTAATGTATTACAATGTGATGTGAATTAGGCTCGCATACATGAAAATTTAGTTTCAAGCTTGATGTTTCATTTGACACCAAAATATCAACCCTTAAGGGGGTATGTTACAAATATTGTCATGCAAGGATAAACAAAAACTAGGTACTCTTGTACGAGCGAAAACTACCATGTTCCTGGAAAGCTATAAATAGCTTATGCAAAGCTAATAATGTTTGTCATTATCCAAGGAAACACAAATAGTGAGTAACTTCAAGGGACAATGCAATCCCTTTTCCTTACAACTGACACACCAAGGAGAAAAAGGTACATATTAATCTAAGGTGTTTAGTCCCAATTTAGGGACTTGATGTCTACACATTCATAAATGACTTACTTAAGAGCCTATTCCAACCCTATAAAAGGGGTTGACGCATCCCACACATGTAAATACTAGATAATTATTGGCATAGATAAACATCACCAATAATTCTTCGAATTTTTCCTTAACCATTTATATCAAGGACTGAAGGAAAGCACCTCTTTGAGTCACCTTGGGGAGAGTAATTTTTCCCACAAAGTTAGGCTCTCTAAAGAAAAGAAGTAACTATTATTTCTATTACACCCAAGGTTGCGTGAAGTGAAAAAGGGTAGGATACTTTAATAACTTCTTTTAGGATTTAATATAAATAAAAATGAAGAATTGAAGGATTTTGGATCAGCCAAGGTCTATAGAAGTCAACGAGAGAGCATACACCAATTACAATTCTTCCAATTACACAAGACAAATGTTTAATTCCCTTAGAAAATGAAGTTCCTAATTTAAATCAAACAAATGATTTATTTTAACTATTGTTTGATAAAAATCCCCTTTCCTTTGGTGGTCCTACACGAAAATGGGTTAGTATTTTAGGGCCTTGGACAATCAAAAACAACTACAAAAACAAACAAAAACAAACAAAAAAAAAAAAAAACACAAAGTTAGTAGGTTAGCGATCTCAAAAAGAGAAATCTAAAAATAACATAGAAATAGCACGAAACAAAATTCCCACTTTTCTACAGTTCAAACATGCAACTTTAAAAGAATAACTACAAACTTGCTAGTTTATTTAAAATAACTACCCAACAACATTCTCTTGTATTGTCGGTTCAACCTACATGTTATAAAACTGATAATAAATTTATAGGAAACTAGAGAGCGGAAAACATTAAAAACAAACGTTTCCAGTGCATTCCCAGAGATTACCTGTTCAAACCCATGGATCTAAAAAATATAAAATAGAGCAGTTTAACAGATAGAGCATTCCTACATTTTATCAGCGCATTCAGACAGGTTATAGAAATATGATTTGGAGCTGAAATGGGCCCTGCAAAAGTGGAATACAACCTATGATGTTGCATTTTTATCTGCAACAACTTAAAATATGCAATAAAAATACTAAATTCACAAGAAAATGTTTGATTAGACCTATGAAGTAGGTTCCATTGGGAATACTAGAAATGTGTATTTTAAATGTGTGTGCAATAACAGATTGAAGATTAGCAAACTAAACACAACAAAAATCAAGAAAACACTCAAGATAAGGAAGTTAAAAAGAAGCTAAGGCAAACAAGGAATAAGCAAGAAAATGAATTCTAAGCCTCTTTTGATGAGGATTGCCATTTGATTTGATCCAATTTGATGTGTAGCGACTTTTTTTTCTCAAGGATTCTCAAATGTAGTCCATGATTATGCAAGTGATATGATGAAATGGGTGTAAAAGATAAGGATAATGAGGTGCAAGGTGTATTTGATTATGTAAATACAAGGTAATTATTAATGAGAATGCTAAGATCTAGATGAAAAATGACATTATAATGGTACCCTTTATGAAAGTGGATGCTAAAATGATGTTGAATTATGTTGAATTATAGACTAAAAGTGGCATTATGAGGTTTCATAAATGCTTGATGGATGAATTGTGAATGAACATAGAGATTAAATAGAAATGGAGGCAAGGTGCTGGCTCATGAGAATGCACCACTTGTCCAACAAAATGGAAAGATATGATTTGACAAATGTTAATGAAGGGAGACAAGCGACAATGCAAATGGTGATATATGGAATGGGGGTTGAGAATGGCTAAGTGTCATTTTGGGAGAGACACCACCAAAAATTAGATTAGTTCCCCTATTTATTAAAAATATGAATGTGCACATATTAGTATTTGGTTTTAGAGGATAAGGTTGTCTCAATGGGAGGTTAAATGATATGGTAGGCTAAAAGAAGGGTTAGTTAGGTGGTTGTTAGTTAGTGGGTGTGGTTAGAAGGTGGTTATGATTAGGATCAATGTGTTCAAATAGAAGTAAATTATTTAATTTAATTCAAATGGGAGGAATTTCAGGAAAATGAATTAATTTAAACAAATAGATTTATTTTTTAAAATTAATAGATGGAACATGAATTAATTAATTAAATGGGTATGGGTTACCATTAATTAATTGGACTAGAGAGACTATAATTAAATTAATTCAACTACGATTAGAAGAATAATATTAATTAATTAAATAACCTATCAAAAAATATTAATTAATTAAATAATATATAATCATTTAATAAATAATACAACAATGTTGTCATGACAAGATAAATAAATTCAATTAATATAATTAATCAAATTTAGGCTTCTATAGAAAAAAAAACTTAAGTGTGTAGTGCTAATTTCGGTGTCTCTAGATAAGGGAATCATACAACATTTCTCTACTTTTGAAGTTATGGTTTTGCAGTTTAAAAGTTTGACAAAGGAGGATGTGCACTTTGTATGTTTCTCATTTTATTTCACAAAAGATAAGATGGAATTTTAAAGGGCTCACAGAGTAAAGTTAACATTATTTCTCGTCAAGATGGATTTTTAGAATAGTTTGTACTTCAATGCATTTTAATATCTATTCTTATGGTTTGTGGGGCTTTATCATATTGTCTATTTATTACTTCTCAAAATTTAGGCGCTCAAGTATACTACAAGTATGAACCTATTTTTTATATCTCAAGACTGTATTCATTGGTTTGCAAGTGATGCTAGGGTTTTTGGTTTATGTGTGTTGCACCAACTTAATTGAATGTATCAGTATAAAAGAAGGGTACTAGAATGATTTTAAATGTCATATGATGTTCTTATGTTCTCTTCATAATGGTTGTTGGTTTTCTTGGTAATGTTTGTCAACTAGAACATTTGTGTGAACATAACTAAGTGTGTTTTGGGTCTACCTACTAGATACATACCAATGATTTAATGGGTGTAGGCACGTGAAGATGTGTGAAAAAAGTATTTTTAATCTTACATTTCCCTTTTCTCAATCTACATTTACTTCCCTACCATTGTAGAAGTTTTTTGGGATGACCTCCTTGGACAATGCATGTGTCATGTCTACATAGCTCATCTTGGATGACTTGGAGAAAGTTGTTGGTGCTTTCAAAGAACATAAAAGAAAGATCAAATTAGTGTCAATAATGTGTGGTTGTGTAGGGTGAGAGTAAATTCTTGACACATACTAGAAGCACTGAGCCAAAGGTATCTACATTTGAATAAGCTTTCAAGTGTGCTAGAGGTAGTGAGCCAAACACTACTAATGGTGTGGGCGTGTTGCAGTGGAAGCTTAATAGTATTTTATGTTATCTTGTGGTTTTAGCCTACTATTGTAGACCTTATGAAAAGAAATGTTGTCAATTAGTGCCAAAACACTTAGTCACTTATATGATTTTAGTGTTGACCAAGCCAGCAACTTGAAGTGCAACCTGAGCAGTTGCAGTGTCGACCGAGCAGATAGTGGCAAATAGTATCACCCAAGTCACTAGTGTTACCCGAGTTGCATACCAGCTCCGAGTGATCAATGTGACCCGAGCACCCAGTGTCACCTATGTGCCAGAGATTTCTAGTTCACTATGTCGCCTGAGTGTTAGCATATTTCCCGAGTGTCAGTATATCACCCAAGTGGGTTACTGGACTCGAGTATCAGTATTGGGCCAACTTAGTTCTTATTGCTGGATATTAAAATTTATATCATGGAAGTCAACTTATGAAGGTAATTGATTTGTATAAGATATATATGTAAGATACTTAATTTATCCAAATTTAGTAGAGAAGAAGTAAGAATACATATGAACATGAAATAGCATATTGATTAGAAGGCTACAACAGTAAAAGGAACAACAGAGACTCACCTATCACATTCAGGTGATTAATATTATCTCAAAGGATCTCTTTCAACAAATCAGAGTAGCATAGCATATCATTCATTGGTTCATCCTAACAGGTGCATCAACAAAATCCTTTAAATGGGTGGACTTAATAGTCCTTTTCAAATCCCCTTATAGAGTTGCATACTTAATTGTATTGTACAAATCCTTTCACAAGGTGGACCTAACAGTCCTTATTTCTCCTAATAGGGAAGGCCATCAGAAGTGGTCAATTGTAAGCTTTAATGGGCTAAATTTATACTACAGTAGTAAATCTTGTGGGTACCATCCCCACCCCAGTTTTACTTTCTATTTGGAAGGTTTCTGGGTAACCAAATATTGTGTCAAGTGTTGTGGATGTTTATTTCTTTTCTGTTCTATGCATGCAATCAGATTAGACAATCTAATAAAGGATAAAAGAGAATAAGTTTTATTGGTTCCTGATTCACCCCCCCTCTCAATCACCTCGCCTCAATATATTTCCAACAACTATAAGTGTTGCTACTCTCAAGGAGTAATGAACTTCCTTTGTTTGTAGATATAAACCTATGATTCAAGGATTTGAAACCTCCTTTGGATTTTAGGGTAAAAGTACAAACTCATGTCACAGTTTTATAAAGGAAAAGGCTAACAACACCAAAAGTGTTCAACTTCAACGACACAAAAGTGACATTTCTATTTGGAGTTTGAAGATGATGTAAACTAATGAAATGTGTAAAATTGGATGAATTTTATGTCTATTATTTTTTAAAAAAAAATTGAACAAGAATTAATGTAGTTTTTTAATTTTTAAAGTTCTTTTTTCAATTGCTAAAAAATGTTGAAAATCAGGGGGTCTAGTTCCCTTCAAAAAAATATATGTAAATAATATTGTTTTCCTCTGATTTAAAATATTTTAGATAACATGTATAGCTAGTGCATAAAAAAATAAAGATTGGTTTCTGATGTATATTTTCTTTGTTATAATTGTTCAAAGTCAGAGTTAAATAGAAGTTTTAAATTTTTTTGACAAGATAAGCCATTTTTTTTCTTTTTTCAAACCAGCATGTTCTCGAATGTTAATATACCTATTTGCAGTATTTTTAATTTATACTATTTTAGAGGTAATCAAAATACCATAAAAATTATATGACCAAAATCTTGACCCTGAGCTCTACAAAAGTGCATTTTTGGATTTTAAAGAAAGTTGAGTTTTGATGGGGAAATCAGCTGTAGAAGTGAGAAGTTCTGTAATTCTACAAAAGTTTTCTTATTTGGTTGCCACATAGGATGCCACATAAGTACTTTCAGCTGAACCTGGCTCAGTCGAACCTGGTTCGACCGAAAATATGGCCGACCCAACACGATCGCATGGATGAATGAGCCCCTTAAGCCTCATATATTAGAGGTATTATGTTTGAATTTAAAAAATAGATAAAATGATTTAATGTGAATTACTAAATGGTTTTTTAAATAAAATCATTTTTTTGAGAGTTTTAAAGGCGTATTTTTTGCGTTAAAAGGCAACCATGAATAAATATTACCAAGGAGGTTTGTTTATTCTTGAAAGTTAATTTTTTTGTGTTTTTAATTAAAGCATTGTTGAATTAGTACTTGAATTATGAACTTATCAATATTATTTTTGATTTTTTATTGGTTATATGATTTTCTATATGCAGGTGAATTGAAGCTCTCAATTTGAATAGTTTGTGCACTGGGGAATAAAAGGAATAGAACGAGAAAATATGATCGTATAAGGGATGAAAAAATGAAAAGTCATAAAAAAATGTAATCAAGGTCAACCTGTTTAAGTTCAGGAAGAACCTATTGATATTCAAGAAGATGCAATTCAAGTAGGGGAACAAATTGGTAGTTCTCAAGGTGGAAATATATCTTATGACACAGGAAATTTGATGAAGATGAATGAGGATTTACTTTTCAATCAAAATTTATTTGAACACATGTTATTTGAAAGCACAATTAAATTATATTTCTAAAAAAATTGGGATGAATATTTTAAAAATAAAAGTATGGTTGGAAGGGCACAATTATTTGCTAGGCTATTCAGGAAAAAAGAAATGACTCCTATTTTGGAGCTATTGGGCGCTAATAACAAGAAAAGCTTAGCAGATAGTGCAAATAAAATAATAGTTGAAAATATGTAAGATGCATTGAATGACATTAACAACTCAAGTCGAGAAGTCAATTTAAGTGTTGCACATAGAGAATTGATGACTAATTTATCTAGTAGGAGGTTGACACAGAGAAAAAAAAGTACAAGTGATTTTTTATTACTGAATGTATCTAGAAGAACTGTTCAAAGATATATCAGGAAGAGAAATATGTTAGATGAAAACATTAAAAATAATTGGGTAAATATTTGTATACCTTCTCGAAAAGATAGAATTTATGAAGATGTAAAAAGACAGCTCATTGAATATTGGACCACTCACTATCGTGTTTCTTCTAATAGAAGGGATACTTTACAGATGAAAGATGAAGAGACAGGTATGAAAAATGCACATCCAAAACATTTTATAGATACAACACAAAGTGAATTGTTTGAAGCATTCAAGCAAGAATTTTGAGATGTAAAAATATGTCAAAGAATGTTTGAGAGGTTGCACCCTTTCTTTGTACTCATAAATAAGGTAGGTGAAACTTGTTGTCTAAATCATGTTGAGTTTCATCTATACTTGCAATCATATAAAAAATCTATGCCACTACTTAATCCAAATATGGGCATCCCTAGAAGTAGGACACAATTTGTGAAGTCTATTTTATGTGATAAATCAGAAGATTCAGATGAGTTCAAAGTAAAATGTATAAAGAGTGCTTGCAATGTTTGTGGAGATTTGCATAAATTTCCATTGCAAATTGAGAATATTTATGTTTCAACGCCAATTTTGTGGAAGATATTTGAATATGAGACATACCAAACTAAGACCGGAGATGAATCCAAAAATAATGTATTGAAGGAGAGTGAATTACCCTACCTTGAGTTTATGACCAGATTTTGTACTATAATTTATCCACATATCCAGCATTGTCATGGTGCATGATGGAGAGATAAACAGTTTCATAATTGCAAAGATTGTTTTCCACCTAGTTGTATTCTTTTAATTGTAGATATATTTGAGAACTATACATTTTCCCCTCAATCATAGCTTCAAGCACAATATTATCATTCTGAGAAAGTTGCAATATTTGTGCAAGTGACCTATTGGTGCAGTGCACCCATGACTGTCACTACGTAATGTTTTGGATTTTTAATAAATGGATTGGTCTTAGATGATCATCCTATTTTTGTGTGGATCAATCTCTTTGTTCAAGAATCTCTTAGGCAATCTTATGATCCTAGAGATGCCTTAGTCCATTAGGATAATCTATTTAGACTTAAGTTTCTTTAAGTGTGTTTTTATGCTTTTATGAGTCCTAGGTGTTGAATTCATTGGATTCATGTTATTTTGGTCATATGATGTTAAGATTATAGGTTATGATCCAATCCAAAATTCTTCAAATGCAAAAAGACAACAAATTGCCAAATGTTACAAAAGATGTAAAAATGTTGCTTATGCAACTTCGAAAAGTTGCTCGAGAATTGAAAGATGGAAGCCAAACAGTCATAGGGAATTTTGGATCAATTTGACTTCACTTATGAAGTTTTTTTAAGTCATTACTTTGAACCAATATGGTTATAAGTTTTGTATTGAAGTTTTGATGCATTTGGAGTGGAAGATGAAGAGGTTGTATGAGCATTTCTAAGCTGTATGACCGTGTCTGGTGTGATCTTTGCAAAATAAGTTGATTTTTTGGAGTTCCTTTATGTTATTATAAAATTCCAAGTGATTTGAGATTGTTTGGTTTTGATTTGAATTGTTTTTGAACAATTTTTCCAAAAGTAGTCCAGGAAGAGGCTTGCTAGAAGCCCGTTCCACAAATGGAGTCCTAACTTGCATTTGATATAGTGGAATTCACTAAGATTCTAGAAAATGAAAGTTAGGATGACATACTATAGGATTACAAAAGCTCAGGAGATGGATTGAATGGAAATTCCTTCATGCATCAAGCCCTAGGTTGAATATCTCAATGTATTCAGCCTAGAATAAATGTAAATGAGTTGTTATGTTGAAGAATTAGATTATTTGAGGGAAATGAAGCTGGATTTGAGTTGTTGGGAGTAACTTGAGGAGGTCTAAAGCACTCTATCAATCCCATGCACCCATTTATTAGCACTTGCTTTGATACCCAAGCCTAATTTGGCCAATTAGGTCTGCAAACTTTGTGAGGGTTAGGTGTTGCTGGAGTGGATTTGAAACCTAAGGCTTTGGGGATTAGTATAAATTCCAAAGGGTACCTAAATCTATCCTAATTTTTCTAAAAGGTGGTCAGGAGGAAAATTTAAGTTCCAAAAACCACCGGGATAGACCTACAAGGAATTCTAGGACAGTCCTAGATAAGTACTATACGACAGTTGGAGGATTAAACCAAGGGTTGATTCTCAATCCTTATAAAATAAGGAAGGATTACCAATAGCAAGTTGGGGTTGGAGAAGTCACTGGTGAAGACTTCTAATTTATGGCTTAGGATAGGGCCATTGTCCCTAAAGCACAAAGTTGCAAGATTTTGGTTTGATTAATATTATTCTTGGAAAGGTCAGTAAGGGACTCTACCACCTTGGGTAGGTAGAAGACATTGTTTCAAAAGGGATCAAGGACCAAAGGAGAGAATAAGTTGTGTTAGGTGGATTGGGGAAGAGAAAGGACCAATACCACACTTCTTGTTGTCACGTCTACATTAGGTGGTATGAGAGCTTAGAAAAGCTCTTGGGAATGAAAATGATAGAGAAAGTTGATGAGACTAAAGGAGAGATCCCTTTGAGGATCAAAAATATGGAGTTAGCTATGATTGTGAGAGAGAAATCAGCTAACACTAGTACATTTGAGACCTCTTTTTGACGGCTATGCATCACAATTCTGACACTACCCCGTCAGGCAAGAGACACAGATCAGTGTTGTATTTTTGGTGTCAGAATCACTAACGGCTATTATGTCAATCGTTAATGCGATGGTCATGACCATCCCAATATGCACCAGCTATGATGGTTAGTATGCCTTCATTACACATTATGGGTGTCGCTATTATGATGGGTATGTGACGAATATGTTGTACATGTGACATCTAGTTGTCGGATTATTCTAACATCTAGACATCGTGTGTAGTGTTTTGGCATGAGTCGTTGTCTAAATATCATCACAATTGTGATGGTATTCTATGTTTAAAAAAATAATGTCGTGCATGGAGTGAGACCTTAAAATATTGAGCTTCTCTTTGTTTCAAGAATAGTTTAACATTCTCTACTTAACATGGCCAACCATGTGAAGGTGGAAGCTCATCTGGCCCCTCCTAGGAGCCTCTTATGACCCTTTACAATACTTTAACACCTCTAAGATGTATTCTTAGGGATTGTAAAGGGTCATAAGGGGTCCTGGAACATAATAGCTTAGAAACATAAATGTAGGCATCATGGTCACAATTGTTTGGAGACACAACATAATTGAGTGGTATACCCAAACGATTGAACACAACCACTACTCCTCCAATTATAAGTTGGCATTGCAGGATCAAAAAACCATAGATAAGGAATAAATTTAGAGAGCAGAGGAGGAGGGTCCTCCTATTCTCTCTAAATTTATTCCTTATCTATGGTTTTTGGATCGTGCACTGCCAACTTAGAACTGGAGGAGTAGTGGTTGCGTTGCATTGTCTGGGTATATCACTCAATTATGTTGTGTCTCCAAACAATTGTGACCATGATGCCTACATTTATGTTTCTCAGCTATTATGATATCTACATTTATGTTTAACATCTGTCGTGTTTATGTGCATGTTCTATATGTGTTTGGCTTCTCTCCCTCGCATCCAAAATAAGATTTTCCCACTCTGAATCAAGAATGCACATGCAGCTGCATAGAATATATGGTGTTAGAAGGCCCAAATGGGCGGAAATTCAATGTACAAATATGGTCTTATATAGATAAAGTAGAACTGTAATTTTAGCAACGCTGGGAAGAGTTTGTGCATAATTATGAACTGAAGATGGGGAATTTTCTAGTGTTTAGATATGTTTCAAAATATTTTTTCAAAGTGAAGGTATTCGATACAAAATCTTGTGAGAAAAATCAAACAGAAAGGAAATCGTCCTTTCTTGGAGAAAACTATCTCTTACCAAGAAAGGATGATTTCCTTTCTATTTGATTTTTCTCACAAGCCGTTGTATCAAATATATTAACTTTAAAAAAAGATTTTGAAACATATTTGAATACTAGAAAATTCACCATCTTTAGTTCATATGCACAAACTTTTCCCAGGCTTGCTGAAATTCCAATTTCAGTTTATCTTTACAAGACCTTAATTGTACCTTTGAATTTCTTCCCATCTAGGTCTTCTAACACCATATGTTCTCCTGGTTGTTTATAAACTTTGAAACAAATGCAGGTGGAAAGTGTTGTGGTAAACACAATGCACCTTTAGACTTTATAGATTGTTAACAATATACATTTTGGTTTTCAACCTTTAGCATTTGGACCAAGCTTTTGTGGTCGAATGAAACCAAGGTTTTGGTTCTTCATCCTATGCATATTTAGTTATTTCAAATCATAAAATAAGCATAGGATTAAGAAGCACAACCTTGATTTCATTCCACCACAAAAAGTGTGGTCCAAATGCTACAGGACAACCAAAATGTAAACCTCTTTCCTCAGAATATGCATGGATAACAGGATGGAGAAAAACAGTCTTTATGATTGCAATTTTGGCAATGTATTTATGATTAAATATGTAGATTGTAGAGTAGGTGGTTCAAAGTTCTAGGAACAGGGGTGGATTCTATTACACTTGCAAGCTTACTTTTCACTATGGTTCCTAGTGTATTTGAAAAAATTGAGCAGGCCAATATTTTGGTTTAGAGTGGTCTGTTCAATGTTATGAAGGTCAATCATAATCAGATTTACATAAGTCACATGATACATATGCTAAAGATTTCATAGTAGACAATAAACAATTAGAGCTACATACAACTAAATACAACATGACATGGTATTAATGAATAACCCACCCTTCAAGAGAGAGATATAACCATTCATTGTGTCAAAAAAAAAGAGGTAAAATCACAACAACATAAAGCATAAGGATATAAAGTTCATTAGCTAGATAAGTTTTTGTAATGATGATGAACATATGGATATCTAGACCTTGATTATATATCAACAAAAACATTTACAAAGAAGAGTATTCCAGACATTATGTTAAACAATTAAGTTTCATGTCTACGTTTGATCTAAAGATAACCTAGTTTGTTGACAAAAATGCCAACTCCAAAGAAGTAGTCCATCATGACATTCCTATCTTTACAAGTGAAAAAATCTTCATTGTGACCATGGAAGATGCTCAAATCAGTGTAGTCATCATTAGCGCAAGATAGATTGAACACCTCCCATGCCTCCACCATTTTATTTTCAAAGCCATCTCTATTATCAAAAATTGAGCCAAGTCTTCCAGAGATAATGATTGGATTGATGGTCTGAATCCCTTGTGCAACTTGTTCCAAATTTTCAGAAACAACCACATGCTTAACCAACTTCAAGACCCATTCTAACTGACTGGTAACTTCAAAGAGAGTAGAAAATACTATTTTATATATCACCCCATTGTGTACATGCAAGCCAAAAATATTATGTTTTAGAAGGTAGAGAATAGCATGTTTGATGTCATCATCACGCACATTAAATAATCTAGAGCACTGTTCTTCCAAGGACTCTAAATGAAAAAATTCAATGCCAAATGTTATATACATTGAGAAGACCTAAAATAAAGTAACATAATGATTTAAGATTATAAATAGTTCAATATAGTGATAGTTAAGTTGCAAGATAGTCTTATCTAGTGAATATATACATATACATTGCTATATGAATTATTTGGGTATGTTAAAGAGTGGGAAAAATACATTGATCCAATAAAAACAAATACATTACAAATGCGAAGCTCACGGTCTCAATGAAATAAATAGTGCATATATAAAACAATATATGGTGCACAATAGCATCAAGCATGCAATGACATCAATAACATTGCATGATGCCTGAGCTCAAATTTAAAAGAGTAAGTGTATTAATGTATGATTTAATAACAGAAACCTCATTAATCATTACCTTTGATCATGTACCACATAGTGAATATCAACAAAAAAAAAAGAGATCAAGCACTTCACACAATGCCTTGAAGGTAATAGCAATGATGCCCTAGCTCTCAAGCTCGCGGATCATAAAGCATTCCAAATGTAAAGATGTAAACAATGCCAGTATTAAACACTGAGCTCATAAATAATGCATGATTCCTTAGCTTGTAGCCCATGAGCCACCAAGAAATTTCCTCATGAAATGATCATAAATGGGGAGTACCACATAGTGAATATCAACAACAAAACAAATAAAGAGAGATCAAACACTTCACACAATGCCTTGAAGGTAATAGAAATGATGCCCTAGATATCAAAGCTCATGGGTCATCAAGCATTCCAAATGCAAAGATGTAAAAAACGCCAATATTAAACAATGACCTCATAAACAATGCATGATTCCTTTGTTCCCCCTCCTATTTTGTCTTGATGGTTCTAGTGCTGAACTTTTTGCTATCTTTGTAATTCTGAACTTGTTGCGTTTCGGGTCCCTGTAAACTATTTTTGCTTAATTTTCAAAACATGTAAATCAATGTAAAATAGATATTCTTTCTACAATTACAGAAAGTAGATGTAGAAAAGTAATATATAATCAAACCAGGGAGAAACATATATCCTAATATTGCTAAGCGAGGTATAAACATTGAAACATCTATTCTATGGAACCATTAACCAAATCATCCAATGTGGATTTCCTTTAGGTTAGGAATAATACATTGAAACCAACTCATTTATATTGTATGTAATATTTTATTTCATTCTCTTTGCTACTCTACAATCATTGTCATAATTCCTTGATTTAAATCTGCATTGATATGTATAACATAATGAAAGCCGTATACAAATTTTGAAAGAAAAAAGAAATGCTGGCCAATATAAAATGAAATGAAAAAATTTAAATTAGCTTTAAAAAAATCTACAAACCATGATAATACAATCCAATATATAATGGAATGATAATTATTAATATTTAAATCAGCTTTCAATCTAAATAGGATGCATTTTGACATTGGTTTCTTTCTTATCTCATATTATCAACCCATTCAATCTTCAGACATTTAGTGCTCTATGTTGTTTTTACAGTCTGCCTCAAATGTCACATTTGACAACCCAAAACAAAATGATTGAAACACTAAAATAGGGTCATATAGTCAAAAAATCCAGCCCTACTAAGAAATTAATTGCAGCCTTAGGTAAGAACAGTTTGATTGTCCTACAACAAACATAAGTGGATTAATAAATTCAGAACCAGAGAGGAATGTTTTATAAACCACCGGCGCAACAAAAACTGTCAGTCTTGTCTACCTTGTCTACCAACTAACATTTACTGTTCTGCCGATCATCCTTCATTCGACCTTCCTTTTTGTAAGAGGATAAATTTGCCTTTTTGTTACAAGTTAATGACCAAGAGCTATTTGTGCCCTGGTGTTGGGAAGATAGATGACAGTCCCAGAGAAATTGCCTAAGGATAACTTCACAATCCCACATTTCTCTGATGATAATAGATATACATTTTAAGTGTGGTAGTTAGTTAAAAAAAATTGTCAATGTCATTTTTGTGTATGGTGAAGTTAAAAACTTCTTAATGAGTCTATCAAGAAACAAGTCTTGCTGAATGCAAGTTTCTAACATTGAAAAAGAGATGGGCTCGAGATTGTGCCTTAGATAAATTTTCAGAATGGGATCCTCTAGTTAAACTGACTTTTGTGGATTTAAATTCTCTATCAAAAAAGAAAATTGATTTGTGGATTTTTATGGCAAGTGTATCTATGTCAAATAGTATTGGAAGAATGGTCTTGCAGAAGTCTCAATGTTTCACTTCAAGTCCAATGCTTCATTTTTTTGACAATAATCTAAAGGAAATGGGCACTAAGTGTACCATTTATGTTTATGAGTGATGGATGAGTTTCCATTAACTATTATTTATGAAAATTGGGTCAATGAGATTGGCCAAACAATTACACAATTGAATGAGGAAACTTCACATAAATGAAAGCAATTCTATAAATTGACACATCTAATTGAATTTGAAAATAAACTTAGCTAAGATCATAATTATATATCTTACAAATTATGTGTGATCTAGGGCTAATGTTATAATAACTAAGAGGGGGGGGGTGAATCAGTGGCTTCAAAAATTTATCCAATTTAAAATTTAATCTACCAATCAATACTTCTCCAATTATTAAGTCCCTACAAGATGTATGCCTTTGAAATACTTGAAATAAATAACTATCTTTTGGTTTACCTTGTCTGTTCTTCTTCTCCTTGATAACTGATAAGCAGTAAACTTTTTTTACCGATACTCAGTAAATATGCAGAGTATACCAATCAATCCATAAATGCATATGTAGAATGTAAAACAATAAAGTAATGAACCATACACATATAACACAAGGATTTTAATGTGCAAACCCTGTTAAGGGAAAAACCACTGGGACCGATACCCCAAATTTTCACTCTTCTAAAGTGAGCCCTGTTAGGAGCCAACCTTGTTAAAGGTTACAAACACACGGTTAAGTGAGACCTTGTTAGAGGATTTTTATACATAGGTTGTCACTTAGTATCTGGCATCTATGCTACCATCCTCGAATTGATCTCTTGACTGTCAATAGGCTTTATGGTAATCTTACTACCATCCTTGAATCAACCTCCTTCTTAGAATGTCAATAGGCTTTAGGTGAGACCGATGCTACTATCATGAGTCAACCTTTTGGTAATCTTTTAGGATATACCTCAATTACAAAAGACTGTTAAGTCCTTCTCTGTTAAGAGACTTAATGCTTCAATGGTTAAACTGAAACACAATGACCTATTTCTAATGCAACTAAATTGTAGATATTCAGATCTATTTACATACAATACCTTTCTGATCAATGTATCAATTCCATTCCTTTGTTCTTCATTCTTTTTGCTCTGTGATATTGTGCTTCACTGTGTGTCGGTGTCTGCAGAATTCTTTAGCTCTCCTTTAGATTGATTGATCAGGACTGCATGAAGTTTATCCTTCATCAGTTTCTCTTTAGCATATTATATCAGTTCACTCCCCCATGTATCTGATTGCTTATGGAAATGAATTATGCTTGTCTCTTATATAGACATGATATTCCTTAATTCTTGGTTCTTGATTCTTGGCATGAAAAACAATCCAGCCAAATTGATTTACAGCTTTAACTCCTAATTTATCTTGTAGTTATCTTCTTTCCAGCTGTATAAATCATCTTTAAATCACTTACTTAACTGTGGTCGAATAAAACAAATAAAACAACCAGTTAAGTCTATCCTTAAGCTCTTGCAGCTAGATATTTTGTCATTTTTTGATCTCTCTGTTCTGTCGGTCAATTATGCAATTTGTCGCCAATGACAACTGTCAGTTCCGTCGGTACAACTTCAGTTAGCTTCAGGATCTCTATCCATTAGGCATCATTGGATCTTGCTCTTCAGGCAACATGATTTCTAGCTCATTGGGTATCCTGTGATTCTGCTTCATCAGGAAACACTATCTTCTGATCATTGGGTATCACTGTGACTTTATCTCTGTCTTTACCGATGGTGTGCACTTCACTGATGTAGTCTGTCACTTGGTGAATACTTGACTTTTATGCATTGCTGAAAGCATAACCTTTGTTCCATTTATTCTCTGAAGTTTTTGGCATTATGTATATGACCATACAGATGATATCAAGTTGACATCAATGACAATACAAACCATTAACTAATTTAATGTCTTGCATCCTCTTCAACTTAATACAGTCAAACATTTAATCAGTTACATGTCATCAATCTCTCCCTTTGGCATTGATGGCAACATGCTATATTATCACACTATACTATTGCTAATATAATATGAAATACAATTGTTGAGATTCATCAAATTACAAAAAAGTTTGTTTTGATAACCGATAAAATGTCTGACCGCTGGTAAGCTCTGTGTAAGCTTAGATTTAATTCTTGTAGTTTTACTGTTTCTTCTTCTGATGTGTTGTGACCTCTATTGGTGTCAATTTTTCTCTTTGAGAGTTCTGCTTCTTTGATGTCTTTCTCTTTTGTTTGTAACATTAATACAAAAATTCTCTCCCTATGGATATGATCTCTCCCTATTTTGAGTAATCTGATAATGAATAGTATATGATGATAATATGAATACATTCTCTCCCTTTGACATTAATGCAAAAAAAATATTTTCACAAATATCTGACATGTTGTCAAACAATGTCTTCTATCCATAATATATTCCTTGAATTTCCCTTATCCATCATCAATATAACAATCTACTCTAGTGCTCTTTTTGATATATACCTTTGTGTATATAGATGTAGCTTTGAAGTTCAGCTTCTGCTTGCATCAATCATGAATGATATTCTAATAATATATGGCTGATGCAACGTCCATTCCTTTTACTAACTGTTAGACAATGGTTTGACCCCTAGTCTTTTTCTCAGGTACTCAAATGTATCCTTGGGCAGTGGCTTGGTGAAGATATCAGCCAATTTTTCTTTTGATTGCACATATTCAAGTATCACCTCCTTTTCTTGAACTTGTTCTCTTAAATAATGATACTTGATGGCGATGTGTTTAGTCTTTGCATACATGACTGGATTCTTGGAAATATTTATTGCGATGGTGTTATCACAATAGATAACTACTAGTTCTATGATCTTCATATGCATACCTTCCAACAACTATTTGATCCATGCATAATTCGAGCAGTTTACAGCAGCAGCAACATATTCTGCTTTTGCAGTAGATTGAGAGATGCATCCTTGCTTCTTGCTAATCCATGTGACAAGTCTGTCACCCATAAAGAATGCTCCTCCAATTGTGCTCTTCCGATCATCAAGATTTCTAGCCCAAATAGCGTCGGTAAACACTTTTAGCTCAAATTTTCCTTCTCTTCTATACCATAAGCCAAATTCCTTAGTATTCTTTAGATATCTTAGAATTCTTTTCATAGCAGTTATATGTGATTCCCTGGGGTTAGCAGAAATTCTAGAAACAATTCCTACTGCATGTGAAATATCTGGTCTAGTGTGTACAACATACATGATTTTCCCTATCATTGATATGTATAGAGTCTGATTTACCTATATTTTCTAGTCTTCCTTTGTTAATTTGCATCCAGTAGCCATCTATTTTCCAACAGGTTTGGAATCTTCCATCTTGAATATTTTCAGAACCTCTTTGATGTATTTGGACTGAGTAATGAAAATACCTTCACTTTGTTGAATGATCTGTATACCAAGAAAGAAATTGATCTCACCAAACATAGACATCTCAAATTCTTTGCTCATCTCTTGAGAAAATGATTTGCATAAAATATCATTGCCTCCAAATATGATGTCATCAACAAATATTTCAGCAATCAAAGTGTTAGCATTAGTATCATCTTTTAAATAAAGATTACTGTTTTCACTAGTCCTCATGAATCCAATACTTATTAGAAAGGAATGAAGTCATTCATACCAGGCTCTGGGAGCTTTTTTTAATCCATACAAGGCTTTGTGAATTCTACATACCATGTTCCTCTTGTTTGGATCCACAAACCCTTCTAGCTGCTCAATGTATACCTCTTCTTCAAGTATTCCATTTAGGAATGTTGACTTGATGTCCATTTGATATACTTTGAATCCTTTGTATGCAGCATAAGCAAGTAGAATTATTACTCCTTCTAGCCTAGCAACGGGTGCAAAGGTTTCTCCATAGTCTATACCTTCCTCTTGCGCATACCCCTTGCATACTAGTCTTGCTTTGTTCCTTGTGACTTCTCCATTCTCGTTTAGTTTGTTCCTGAATATCCATTTTGTACTGATGACATTCTTTTCATCTGGTCTTGGCACAAGTAACCATGTTTTATTCTTTTCAATCTGTTCAATCTCATCATTCATAACACTTATCCATTCTTCATTATCTAGTGCAGCATTGACAGACTTTGGTTCAAACTCACAAATTAAGCAATTTGAGTTTAAAGACTTACTCCTTGTTCTTGTACCAGCTTTCTTATCTCCTATGATCTGGTCCTCTGGATGATTCCTTCTTACATATCTTGTAAGACAGGTACAACTCTTTGCATATCAGCTTGATCTTCATTACCTTGCACATTATTTTGGTCATTATCCTGACCATCGGTAACAACATTCTGACCGTTGGTTGCAACATTCTGTTGTTCTAGATTTAAGTACTGTTTCTCGAGTAGAGTTATGGGTTATTCATAGTATACAAACTTGTTGTAGTCCTCTAGTTCTTTTGTGCTTTCCAGCTCATTCTTTTCTACAAATTCATCAATCTTTACATTTGCACTTTCAACTATTTTGTTAGAAGCCTTGAGTAGACCTTTAAAAGCTTTGATTTTGGTAGAATACCCCAAAAAAATACCTTCATCACTTTTGGCATCTAGCTTTCCATTTCTTTGATCTTTTAAGACATAACATTGCCTGCCAAATTTTTTGAAGTAACTTACATTGGGTGTTTTACCATACCATAGCTCATAAGGAGTCTTCTTTGAGTCCTTTCTTAATTGTACTCTGTTAAGTGTGTAGACAGCAGTGCTAATAGCTTCCC
>MU227307.1:119196-132870 GCA_018584345.1 Thuja plicata
AGTGTCTCTGACTAGATTTTCTTATTCTCATAGAAGACTTGAATGCAGACTCTAAGCTTGGTAAGACACTATTATCAAAGTTATTCATCTCAAATGAAATCAGTCTACCAATCAGGCTATCAAGAGTTACTATATTATTTGCTACTACTCTCATTTCTTGAATAACAGAGACTCTAATAGCATATATAGGCAATAGGGTTCTTAGGATTTTACTTACCACTGTCTCCTCTTGAAGTGTACCTCCAACACCTCGTATAGCATTGACTACTTCTTTCATTCTTGTGTTGTATTGTGTGATGTTTTCACCTTCTTTCATTCTGAGATCATCAAAATTTCCTCTAAGGCTTTCTGCCTTGGCTCTCAGAACATTTGCATCATCTCCATGTACAAGTTTCAAATTGTCCCACATTGTTTTTGCATTTTTGCAATCTTTGACATCCTCAAATTCAGCATCAGAGAGTGAGGTTGAAAGCTCTATAACCATGCAGTTATGTTCATGCTTTACTCTCAATTGATCTACTGTCAATGGTCCTGTAGGAAACACATATTCAGTATCTAAGTATTGAGTAATATCATTGCCAATACTTGATAAGTGAAGATTTATCCTGCTTTGCCATGAAGTAAAGTTGTCCTTGTTCAACTTGGGCAAATCTCGTCTGTTCATCTTGTGATATTTACTTGGGTCTTGAAACCTTCCATCTAAGCACACAAGCTCTGATACCAATTGTTAGTAATAACTGAGAGGGGGGGGTGAATCAGTGGCCTCAAAATTTATCCATTTTAAACTTTAATCCACCAATCAATACTTCTCTAATTATTAAGTCCCTACAAGATGTATGCCTTTGAAATGCTTGAAACAAATAACTTTCTATTGGTTTAGCTTGTCTGTTCTTCTTCTCCTTGATAACCAATAAGCAGTAAACTATTTTTAATGATACTCAGTAAATATGTAGAGTATACCAATCAATCCATAAATGCATATGTAGAATGTAAAACAATAAAGTAATGAACCACACACATATAACACAAGGATTTTAACGTGGAAACCCTATTAAGGGAAAAACCACTGGGACCGGTACCCCAAATTTTCACTCTTCTAAAGTGAGCCCTGTTAGGTGCCAACCCTGTTAAAGGTTACAAACACATGGTTAAGTGCGACCTTGATAGAGGATTTTTATACATAGGTTGTCACTTAGTATTTGGCATCTATGATACCATCCTTGAATCAGTCTCTTGATTGTCAATACGATTTATGCTAATCTTACTACCATCCTTGAATCAGCCTCCTTCTGAGACTGTCAATAGGCTTTAGGTAAGACCAGTGCTACTATCATGAGTCAACCTTCTGGTAATCTATTAGGATATACCTCAATTAAAAAATACTATTAAGTCCTGCTCTGTTAAGAGACTTAATGCTTCAATGATTAAACTGAAACATAATGACCTATTTCTAATGCAACTAAATTGCAGATATTTAGATCTATATATGTACAATACCTTTATGATCAATGTATCAATTCCATTCCTTTTTTCTTCATTCTTTCTGCTCTGTGATGCTGTGCTTCACTGTGTGTCGGTGTCTATAGAATTCTTTAGCTCTCCTTTAGCTTGATTGATTAGGATTGCATGAAGTTTATCCTTCATCAGTTTCTCTTTAGCATCTTCTATCAGTTCACTCCCCTGTATATATGATTGCTTATGGAAATGAATTATGCATCTCTTATATAGACATGATATTCCTTAATTCTTGGTTCTTGATTCTTGGCGTGAAAAACAATCCAGCCAAATTGATTTATAGCTTTAACTCCTGATTTATCTCGTAGTTATCTTCTTGCCAGCTGTATAAATCATCTTTAAATAACTTACTTAACTGTGGTTGAATAAAACAAATAAAACAACCAGTTAAGTCTATCCTTAAGCTCTGCCAGCTAGATATTTTGTCATTTTCTGATCTCTCTGTTCTATCGGTCAATTCTGTAGTTTGTCGTCGGTGACAACTGCCAGTTCCATCGGTACAACTTTAGTTAGCTTCAGGCTCTCCGTCCGTTGGGCATCATTGGATCTTTCTCGTCGGGCAATACTATTTTTAGCTCGTTGGGTATCCTGTGATTCTGCTTCATCAGCGAACACTATCTTCTGATCATCGGGTATCACTGTGACTTTATCTTTGTCTTTATTGATGGTGTGCACTCCGCCAGTGTAGTCTATCACTTGGTGAATACTTGACTTTTATGCATTGCTGAAAGCACAACCTCTATTTCATTGATTCTCTGAAGTCTTTGGCATTATGTATATGACCATACAGATGATATCAAGTTGACATCAATGACAATACAAACCATTAACTGATTTAATGTCTTGCATCATCTTCAACTTAATATAGTCAAAAATTTAATCAGTTACATGTCATCAGCTAATTCTAGACCTATGCATTCAATACTAATGCTTACATATTTGAGCATAGAGCATGAAATGAACCATGAAAAGGGGAATTAGCATATCGATTGCTAACTTACTTTATCTCCTAATAGGGATTCTCCATTATGCCTAGGCCTAAAAAAACAAATTGGTGGTCATTGACAAAAACCTGTGAGAACTTATTGAGCAAGTATCTTTTTCATATGACAGCACCCAAAAATATACCTTTAATTTTGCATGACTTCATATTGTTCTTTATGATTCATTATGCTAAAGTATTTTTCAATTATACCCATAATTTCTTATCCTACCTCTTCAAAACTAGTAACGAAATTCAAAGCAATATTGTCTTTCCTTAGCATTGAAGTACATATTTAAAATCACATTCCAGGAAACTCTTATCACATATTTCACAATACCAATTACCATGTCCATTCATATGCACCTTATTTGTACATCACCTACCTTTAATCGTTAAGGGGAAAGCATTATAATAAAAATAATTTACCAACATAATATATAAGGTATATTTTATCACAATACACTTAATTTTATTAGATTTGCAAATTTCTTCATACTTAACTTGTACTATGGTTTTCAAAATTCTTGTCGGTCTAACGAACAAGATTCCTTTAGATAAAATGAGAAGTGAAATAATTTTTTTCTGTATCAAACTAAGATTTCAAATCATTATGATTCTAAAGGATCTATATTTATAAGAAATTTTTTTGTAATGATTGTTCCTGTAGATTTGTCATCAAAATTACTAATCTATCTAGCATTGTAGTAAGAAAGAAATTTTTTATAAATCATAGAGTTTTCGGAGTTGTTGGCGTTTCTTACTATACAAACCACAAGCCATCAAGATATTTCCTTAGGAAATGATCATAAATGGGGAGTACCACATAGTGAATATCAACAACAAAACAAATAAAGAGAGATCAAACACTTCACACAATGCTTTGAAGGTAATAGCAATGATGCCCTAGCTCTCAAAGCTCGTGGGTCATCAAGCATTCGAAATGCAAAGATGTAAACAATGCCAATATTAAATAGTGAGCTCATAAACAATGTATGATGCCCTAGCTTGCCACCCGTGAGCCATCAAGGAATTTCCTCATGAAATGATCATAAACGGGGAGTACCACATAGTGAATATCAAAATAAAATAAAATAAAGGGAGATAAAACACTTCACATAATGCCTTGAAGGTAATAGAAATTATGCCCTAGCTCTCAAATCTCGCAGGTCATCAAGCATTCCAAATGCAAAGATGTAAACAATGCCAGTATTAAACAGTGAGCTCATAAACAATGCATGATGCCCTAGCTTGCAGCCTGCGAGCCATCAAGATATTTCCTCATGAAATGATCATAAACAGGGAGTACCACATAGTGAATATCAACAACAAAAAAAATAAAGAGAGATAAAACACTTTACACAATGCCTTGAAGGTAATAGCAACAATGCCCTAGCTCTCAAAGCTCACAGGTCTCAAGCATTCCAAATGCAAAGATGTAAATAATGCCAGTATTAAATGTTGAGCTCATAAACAATGCATGATGCCCTATCTTGCAGCCTACAAGCCATCAAGGAATTTCCTCATGAAATGATCATAAACAGGGAGTACCACATAGTGAATATCAATAGCAAAACAAATAAAGATAGATCAAACACTTCACACAATTCCTTAAAGGTAATAGCAATGATGCCCTAGCTCTCAAATCTTGTGGGTAATCAAGCATTCCTAATGCAAAGATGTAAACAATGCCAAAATTAAATAGTGAGCTCATAAACAATGCATGATGCCCTAGCTTGCAGCCCGCAATCCATCAAGACATTTCCTCATGAAATGATCATAAACGGGGAGTACCACATAGTGAATATCAATATCAAAACAAATAAAGAGAGATAACACACTTCATACAATGCCTTGAAGGTAATAGCAATGATTCCCTAGCTCTCAAAGCTCGCGGCTCATCAAGCATTCCAAATGCAAAGATGTAAACAATTCAAGTATTAAATAGTGAGCTCATAAACAATGCATGATGCCCTAGCTTGCAGCCCGCGAGCCATCAAGACATTTCCTCATGAAATGATCATAAACAAGGAGTACTACATAGTGAATATTAACAAAAAAACAAATAAAGAGAGATTAAACACTTGACACAATGCCTTGATGGTAATAGCAATGATGCCCTAGCTCTCAAATATCACAGGTCATGAAGCATTCCAAATGTAAAGATGTAAACAATGTCAGTATTAACATTCATATTGTGCCATTAAATCAACAAATACTGTCAAAATGAAATTGAGTTAATCAGAAGACAAATCCCGTATTCCTACCTCAAGTTGTAGCTGCCTGCATGTACCAAGATTCTAATCTTCCAAAGTTAGGGCCCTCTTGGTGCACGACGGTATGATCTCACAAAAATTTGAAATGAGCCTTTCTTTTTTCTTTCTTTTTTAGTTTATAATCATGCGGATGTCAAAATTATGACTGTTTCATCGCTATTATGACATCATCAAGGGCACTTGGAAAAAAACACACGCAAATGGTAGTGTCGTCACAAATTGGCATCAAAATTTGACCCCAAATGTTGTAATGTAAGAACAAGAAGATGGAATAAGAGATAGAAAAATTGAAGAGTTCTCAAACAAGTAGAACTACTGGTGATGATTTAGAGTCAGATCAAGAAGAAGAAGAAGAAGAAGAAGAAGAAGAAGAAGAAGAAGAAGAAGAAGAAGAAGAAGAGACTGAAATAGAGAGGACAAGGGTGCCAGAAGAGAAAAGGATCTTAGAAGATTTGGAGAGAGTGGGTAGGAGAGATAAAAAACCAAACCTACCAATGTTTATGGGAAAGATGGACCCCAAGGAATGTATGGATTGGGTAGAAGCCCTAGAAAATTATTTTGAGTTTGAAGATATCCCTATCTCATAGAGAACAAAAATTTCCAAGTCAAAAATGAAAGGACTTGCACTAAGTTGGTGGAATTTCCTACAAAGGGAAAGGGTAGAGAAAGAAAAAGACCCTATAACCACATGGAAGAAGATGTTGAGAGAAATCAAGAAACAATTTTTTCCTGAAGACAATGAAGTAACTCCACATAAGAAGTTACAAAATGTCAAAAAGAAGGATCTTGATGTGGGATCTTACACTGATTAATTCCACAAAATCACAATGAAGACAAAGACCCCTGAAAGTGAGAAACAAAATCTTGCTAGATACATGAATGGGCTCAACTAGAATATTCGGGATGAACTAAGTTTATTTTGTCCCCAATCTGTACACTAGTGTTATTAGATGGCTATGAAGATTGAAGAGAAATAAAAGAGGATAGGAGAAAAGAATAGTAGAGGAACTAGAAATGGTTCCAAAGGTAGAGGAAGGTTTCAAGGAAGAGGATCTTCTCCAAGACCACAGTGAGAATCCAGTCACCAAGAGTATGATAGAGAGCATAATCACAAAGGTAATTTTAGAGGGGCTAGAGGAAAAAATAGAGGAAGGTCAGGAGGTAGAAATAACTCTATGTTCACTGAAAAGTGTTTCTCCTACAACCATATTGGTCACCAATCTTTTAGATGCCCAAACAAGGCCAACACAAGTCTCAGTACACTAGGAGAAGATAGGAGAGTCCAACTCACCCAAGATGAGGACTATCAAAGAATGACTTCCTACCACACCACTACATCCAGACCTATAGACCCTGAGAAAGGAGAGTGCATAATGTTCAATAGGACACTCTTGAAGGTGCCAACTCCCAAGGAGCCCCCACAAAGGAAGAGTCTATTCAGAACTAATTGCAAGGTACTTGGTAAGATTTAAAAAGTTATTGTTGATTTTGGTTCTACAGAGAATTTAGTTTCTAATGAAATGATAGATAAGATTGGTTTGAAGAAAATACCCCACCCAAGCCATCATGAAGTATCTTGGCTTAATAAAGATCAACAAAATTTGGTAGATGAGAAAAGGTGGGTATAATTTCAAGTAGGAGAATACAGAGATAAAGTCTTGTGTGAAGTTGTGAATATGGATGCATGTCAAATTCTCCTAGGAATAACTTGGAAATATGATGTTTATTCTCAACATGGGGGTAAGAAAAATGTGTAAAACTTGACTAAGAATGGGATTAGTTACACTATAAAACCTCTCCCTGATTCTGAGAAAGACAGAGCTTTGACAAACAATGTTATCCTAGTTGGAGAGAAAGAATTTTTGAAAGTCCTAAAGGAAAGAGACACACCTTGTTTTTCCATCATAGTAAAGCCCAAAATAGAGTCTAAGAAGATAGCAAAAGGTCAATAACCTCAGAGAAAAGTTGGCCCCAAAGAAGTAGATGATTTGTTGAACAAATAAAAAGGTATAGTTGCAGACCAGAGTACTGATGTTTTACCACCACAGAGGGATATTAGTCACTGTATAGACCTCATACCTGGTTCTACCTTACCAAATAAATCTTCTTACAAATTTACCCCTGACCAAGATGTAGAAGTTACAAGATAGATTCAATAATTGATGGAGAAAGGCCTCATTAGGAAGAGCATAAGACATTGTGCAGTCCCTGCAGTCCTAGCACCTAAGAAGGAGGGTACATGGAGGCTATGTACTGACTCTAGAGCTATCCATTGAATAACCATCAGATATAAGTTTCCTATGCCAAGGATAGAAGATCTCATGGACTATCGAGGAGGAGAAAAATACTACTCAAAAATTGACTTAAAGAGTGGGTATCATCAAATTAGAATCAGAGAAGGGGATGAGTGGAAGACAACTTTCAAAACCAATTAGGGATTTTTTGAATGGGTAGTGATGCCCTTTTGTCATTCAAATTCTCCTAGTACCTTTATTAGGTTGATGAATGAGGTCCTTAAGCCTTTCATAATTCACTTTGTTGTTGTATATTTAGATGACATATTGATCTTTAGCAAAGATAAAGATGAGAATTTGATACATCTAGATATGGTAATGAAAAGAATACATGAAGAAAATTTAAGGATAAATTTGGAAAAATGTGTGTTTAAGCAAGAAGAATTAATATTTCTTGGTTTTTTCATCTCCAAGGGTAACTTGAAAATGGACCCTTCCAAGGTTAAAGTCATATTGAACTGGCCCACTCCAAAATCTTTCAGTGAAGTAAAATGATTCCATGGGCTTGCTAGTTTCTATAGGAAATTTGTCAAGAATTTCAGTGGGGTGAGTGAAACAATGATAGATCATATCAAAGGGGGAAGAAAATGTAATTTTTCATGGACTGATGTTGCAGACAAGTCCTTTGAATAGTTGAAGACAAGGATCTCTCAACAACCTATCTTAACACTCCCTGATTTTCACAAGGTGTTCACCATTGAATGTGATGCTAGTAAGAGAGCTATTGGGGGTGTTCTCAGTCAAGAAGGGAGGCCTGTGGCATTCTTTATTGAAAATATTAATGAAGCTAAGGATAATTACTCTACATATGATTTATAGATGTAAGCTATGGTCCAATCAGTGATAAAGTGGAGGCATTACTTATTTCCAAAAGAATTTATTGTATATACTGACAATCATGCATTGAGTTTTCTTAATAGGCAGGAGAAACTAAACCATAGACACCTCAAGTGGATGGAGTACTTGCAAGAATTCACTTTCACCATAGAGCATAAGAAGGGGGTAGCTAACAAGGTAGTTTATGCCTTGAGTAGAAGGAATTTGGCTATACAAGAAGTCACCTTGGAAAGTGTAGGTATCTTTGTCCTCAAGGATATGTATCCCAATGATGAAGACTTCAAGGAAATTTCCAAAGTTTTTTTGGAACTATGAGATAGATATCAAACTGAGTTTGTAGAATACATGATTCAAGAAGTAATATTATTTAAAGGGAGTCAATTGTGTATCCCTAATTTCCCCATGAGGGATAACATCATAAAAGAGAAACATTGTTGATGTCTCTCAGGCCACTTTGGTCTTGACAAGACACTTCAGTTAGTAAGAAAATTCTAATTCTAGCCCAAGATGCAGACTGAGATAAGAAGATTTGTGGAGTGTTGTCTAGTTTGTCAAAAATCCAAAGGTACCAGTTCAAATGTAGGCTTGTACACACCATTACCCATTCCAAGAAAACCTTGGAACTCCATCAACATGGATTTTGTATTGGGTCTTCCAAGGAAAAAGGCAGGCTATGATAGTGTTTATGTAGTTGTAGACATGTTTTCCAAGATGACACAATTCCTACCTTGTAATACTACACATGATGCCTCAAGTATTGCGGGGCTATTCTTCAAGGAAATTGTAAGACTCCATGGTTTACCACTAACAATTGTTTCAGACAGAGACCCCAAGTTTTTGGGACATTTTTGGCATACCCTATGGAAAAGACTTGGGAAAAACCTAGCTATGTCATCTACTTATCACCCCCAATCTGATGGAAAGATGGAAGTCATCAATAGGTCTTTGGTAAACTTGCTAAGATGTCTGACAAATGAGTATGGAGTAGCATGATATTCAATCCTTCCACAAGAAGAGTTCTCCTATAATGTTTCTGTCAACAGAAGTTCAGTACTTTTTTCTTTCCAAATTTTCTATGGATCCCACCCTAGGGATGTCTTGGAGCTAAGAAACATTCAAAATTTTGGCCAGAGGAGTGCCCAAGCTTATGATTTTGCAGAGGTTATGAAGAACATTCATCAACAAGTGAAAGACAGATTGCAATAAACCTCTGAGAAATATAAACAAGCAACATATGTCAAGAGGAGAGATTTCCAATTAAAGGTTGGAGACATACTTATGGTTTACCTGAAGAAGGAAAGGTTACCTAGGGAAAAGTACACCAAGCTGATGATGAAAAATATTGGCCCCTTCAAAATCTTGAAGAAATGTGGCAATAATGCATATAGAGTTGAATTACCTTCAACTATTAGTTTATATCCCATTTTCAATGTAGCTGACCTATATCCATACAAAGGTCCTATTACTGATGTCTCCATTGCAGGTGCTCAAGATCTTCCATAGGACAAGGAGCTACAAGATCTACCTAAAACACCATCACAAGAGATTGAGTGTATTTTGGACAAGAGGATAGAAAAACAAACTAGGAGGTCTACTTTCTATGGATATCTAGTCAAATGTAAACACCATTTAGTGGAGGATGCTACTTGGTTGACACCTGAAGACATCAAGAAGATGAGTTTTACTTTAGAAGATATCCCAACTCAAGGGAATTGAGTTATCCTTGTCTTGGGGAGTATGGTACAGTGCACTCATGACTGTCACTATGTAATTTTTTGGTTTTGTAATAACTGGATTAGTCTCATAGGGTCATCCTATTTTGTTTGTGGATCCATTTGTTTGCTCAAGGATCTCTTAGGAAATCTTATGAGCCAAGAGATGCCTTAGTCCATTAGGATCATCAGTTTAGAATTAAGTTACTTTAAGTGTTTTTTTATTCTTTTATGAGTCCTAGGTGTTTAACTCATTGGATTCATGTGATTTTGGTCATATTATGTTAAGTTGATAGGCTAGGATCCAATCCAAAAGTCTTTGAGTGCAAAAAGACAAGAAATTGTCAAATGTTGCAAAAGATGTAAAAATATTGCTCATGCAACTTCCAAAATTTTCTCGAGAGTTACAAGATGGAAGCTCGATAGTCATATGGATTTTTAGATTGATTTGACTTCACTTATGAAGTTTTTTTAAGTTGTTACTTTGAACCAAGATGGTTAGAAGTTCTGTATTGAAGTTTTGATGCATTTGGAATGGAAGATGAAAATGTTTTCTAGGCATTTCTAGGTTGTACGACCGTTTCTTGGTGTGATATTTGCAAACTAAGTTGATATTTTGGAGGTAATTTATGTTATTGTAACTTTCCAATTGATTTGAGATTGTTTGGTTTTGATTTGAAGTATTTTTGAACAAGTTTTCCAAAAGTAATCCAGGAAGAGGCTTGTTAGAAGCCTGTTCCACAAATGGAGTCCTAACTTGCATTTGGTCTATTGGAATTCACTAAGATTCTAGAAAATGCAATTTAGGATGGCATATTTAAGGATTCCAAAAGCTCAGGAGATGGATTGAATGGAAAGGCCTTCATGCATAAAGCCCTAGGATGAATATCTCAATGTATTCATCCTAGAATGAATGTAAATGAGTTGTTATGTTGAAGAATTAGATTAGTTGAGGGAAATAAAGGTTTATTTGGGTTGTTGGGAGTTACTTGAGGAGGTCTGAAGCACTGTATCAATTCCATGCACCCATTTCTTAGCACTTTCTTTGATACCCAAACCTAATTTGGCCAATTAGGTTTGCAAAGTTTGTGAGGGTTAGGTGTTGTTGGCGTTGATTTGAAAACTAAGGCTTTGGGGATTAGTATAACTTCCAAAAGGGTATCTAAATCTATCCTTATTTTACTAAAAGGTGATCAGGAGGAAAATTTAATTTCCAAAAACCACCTAGACAGCCCTACAAGGAATTATAGGACAGTCCTAGATAAGTACTGTATGCCAGTTGGAGGATCAAACCAAGGGTTGATTCTCAATCCTTATAACATAAGGAAGGTGTCCCAATAGAAATTTGGGATTTGAGAAGTCACTAGTGAAGACTTCTAATTTATGGCTTAGAATAGGGCTAGTGTCCCCAAAGCACAAAGTGGCAAGATTTTGGTTTGATTAATATTCATCTTGGAAAGGTCAGTAAGGGGCTCTAGCACATTGGGTAGGTAGAAGACATTATGTCAAAAGGGATCAAGGAATAAAGGAGAGAATAATTTTTGTTAGGTGGATTGGGGAAGAGAAAGGACCAATACCACACTTCTTGTTGTCACCTTTGCATTATCTATAGACACACACAATTTGATTTGGATGAGGTAGAAAGTATTGATCCAAATGAACACATTATCATCAAGGAGGTTCATTTATATATCAGCGATGATAATTTTCATGATAGGAGCTATGAGGCTCATTGTTTGCTATGTATTTTGAAGATATTGTGAATTGCAAGGTAAAGGCTTCACGACACTAGATTTGGTATGATGGTTGTGTAGGTAAGTACATGTATTTCAATTCATTTCCATTCACATTTAATTAAGTTAAATTATTTTTCCTTTTAATCGTATATACATATATAATGATTGCATGTATGTTTGCACAAACAACTTTATCTTGTAGGACAATTTAAATATGCAAAAGTCTTTAATTGGCTATTCATGCAACATGTTAAACACAATGTTAATTTTTTGTAGTGCATCTTTGAAAGTGGATATGGAAAAGGAGAGCACGATGGAGGAAGAGCATGTGTGAAGCATGCACTTCACCAACATGAACTTGTAGGTACAAATGGTGTTCAGTACTTAAATATATATAGATATTTCAATTAATATAATTTCATCTTAGATCCATATTCTTTAAATTGATAGTTCAGAAATGTACAGGTAACATGATAAAGAATTCAAAGAATTTTTTTGAATGGTGTCAAATTCATTTTGCCAGTCACGAAACCAAATACAACAAACACTATTTTTTGGAAGTGAAAGGTATTTATAATTTTTTGGAAAATTCTTTTAAAATTTTATTTTGTGTTCATCACTTTTATTATAATTGTTGATCTAAAAATGTACAACTTTCATTTCATATTTGTAAGAGATATAGACCGATCTAATCCTTATAATTGTCAAAAAATTTCTAGTATTAGAAGTTTACATCAAGTGATGACTACAAGACAACACAAGCCTCCATTGATTCAAGTAAGAGAAAAATCATGTTTTTGTGTTGACTACGTTGAGGACTATCCAATAAGTCAATGTGAGAATATTATAAATGAATATGTTTCATGATGGGATATGAAGGAGTTAATCAGAATGCCTCCTTATGAATATGATGACATTAACATAAACATTCATGATCATGTATATTCAATTGATTATGAAAGTGCTTATGATTTAGCTGTTACAGGTGCGTGCAATACATGTTCTTTTATTTAATTTTAATTTATCATGCAAGTGTTGTTCAAATTTTATCTTAGATTATTTATTTTAATTTAAATAGAATCCATTTGTATAGGTTATATTTTTGTTGTGGTGCACGGATCTTGACAATGCAAAAAGTGTAGATTATTATCTACTAAGAGCCACGAAAGAAAAATACAAGTTGTCAGAAGAAATTGTAGATGGTGATGGATAGTCATATGTAAATGGTTTAGTTGTTATTGAAGGCACCTATTATCAACAAACCAAGATTTTAAAAAAAATGGTGTTCAATTTATATAATACATGCCTAGCCAAAAATTTCTACAATACAATTGCTTGGTTATAGAAACAAAGTTTCAATTTGAGACATTGTAAAAAAGAGGACGTGGAAACCAAACATGGAGGTTTCCTATTGAAGAACATGAAAAACTTTTGGAGATAGTAAAAGATAGAGAGGATCCAGACTATATTTATCATGAGCTTTAGGCTAAACTTGTTTTTGTAGCTCTCATACTTTCATATTTGAACTCTAGAGTTTGATCTCTTATTTAATGTATTGGATATTGGATATATGATTTTATGTATGGCATTGCATGTATTATTTTATATATATAGCTATGCATGCTTGGTAAATTATGTATTCTTTTATGCTTTTATGTACATGCTTTGATGGTTCAATGGTTTTAATATATAGCTATGTATACTTTGATGTATGCTTTTATGTATGTTATTATGTACATGCTTTGATGGTTTAATGGTTTTAATATATATAGATATGTATAATATGATGCATGCTTTTAAGTATATGTTTTATGTATACTTTTATGGTTCAATGGTTTTGATATATAGTTATGTATGCTTTGATGGTTCAATGCTTTTATGTATGTTGTTATGCACATGCTTTGATGGCTCAACTGTTTTAATACATATAACTATGTATACTTGGATGTACATGTTGTTATCTATGCTTTGATGGTTCAATTATTTTACTTACATGACCTCCCCTTAAGACATTAGTTACATTTCTTATGACCTCCCCTTAAGGCATTAGTTAGAATACTTATGTTGTCCCCTTAAGATAGTAGTTAGATTACTTACATTATCTACCCTTAAGACATTAGTTATATTACTTACATAATATCCCCTTAAGACATTAGTTATATTACTTGTGACCTCCCCTTAAGACATTAGTTAGATTATGTTAGAAGTATAATCTTTCCTTGGTGAAATATACTATAAACCAAGGTAGTTTAGTTTAGTTTATTTATTATGTAAGTAGGAGATTCCTATAGAATCCCTACATGAACACTTGTCCTCTTTTCC
>MU227307.1:135752-146887 GCA_018584345.1 Thuja plicata
TTATAGAAGAATGAGGAGAGAGAGGGGGGACAAGGTGCATTAATGAGTTGAAAATCTCATTAATGGTGTGTAAGAAGAATTAAATGCCAAAGGCATTCAATAGGCATGGGGGAGACATGGGCTTAAGGAATCTTCATTAATGAGGCATTAATGAGAGCCTTAAAGAAGCATGGAAAGGGTACAAGAGGATGGCTTGATAAAGTGGACTTGAGGGAAGGAATCTTGAGATTCCTTGACTTTCTCAAGTGGGTGGAGTCCTTAATCATTCCTTAATGGAATATGACAACATTAGGAGGTGGGTTAGGATAGAATTAGGATTTGAATTAGATTTAGCAAGGGTGAATGGGTTGGGATAGGTTCGAACCCAGAGTCAAAGTGGTTGAGATAGGTTAGGTTGGGGTTGTTGGTGCTATTTCTTGTCCAAAGTGTGCCTTGTAAATTTTATAAGGTCTCCTGTCATTTGTAGTGTCAAGGGTTCTGAAATTGGTATTAATTTTGAATTTATGCCTCTACAAAATGTGCCTAAACCCTCAACCTATTTGAAAGTGGTCAAAAATGACTAAGAAACCCTAAGTTCCTTGACCGATTCTATTCTTGCGTTACTTTTTCGGTCACTTAAGTCATACTAAGTTATGTGTCTACGCTGAATAGGTTTCTTTTCACCTAAAGTTTGTAATATCCTAAACACTTTATTAACTCCTAAGTACGTCATCACCTTATATGTCATGCAATTCAAAAAAAATCTAACAGTGTGCGTATCTGCTTATGTCCAAAGTGAATGACATCTAACAAGTAAGCAGATAAGCGGTGGTGACACGTGTCTTTGGTGGGGCTGGGCATGTTAAGAAAGGTGCTCTCTTAAAAGGTAAGCAAATTTTAAAAAATCTGATGGTCGGCGTATCCAATTATGTCCAAGATGCTCAACATCTAACAAGTAAGCAGATAAGTGGTGGCGACGCGTGTCTTTGGTGGGGCCGGGCTGTTGTAAATGCGCTCTGTTAAATGGTGCACAAGTTTCAAAAGATCGAACAGACCACTTATTAGCTTAAAGGGAAAGTGCACGACATCAAACAAGTAAGTGGATAAGTGGTGATGACATCTGGCAGTTGGTGGGCCAAGGTATATACAACTTCCAGGATGTTAAGCTTTAGCTAAGTTGGTTAGCATCTGACAGCTTGCTTATTTTCTTATGTCTAAGATGCTTGACATCTAACGAATAAGTGAATAAGCAGCGGTGACACATGTCCTCAATTAGCAGTTGTTTTTCAGGAAATTAAGATAGCTGTCCAATGCAAAGAATAGTGCCCAGAATCAATGGTTCAAATTCAAAGTTAATAAAACAAGTTGTAGAGAGCCATTAAGCTACGAAACTGAAGCTAGTGAATTAATTACACAATGTGTGGCAACTCCAGTCGAATTCAATTCGAGAGACTGATTTGATTAAGGCTATAAATTGAGTAAGCCAACTACTGTCTGAATCATTCACCAAAACCATTTACGCAAAGATGAAATTACAAAAGAAAACCAGCTTCAAGCGACTTCTATGCAGAATGGGTAAGTTCACTGATTCACTAAGCATTCTGATTGAGATAGAATTGCAGTTCAAAGAAGGTTTTAGAACTCCTATTTTAGAATATGATTCTAGTATTGATAGAAAACCATTAGAATGGCCCCTAGAGCTGAAATCACTGGATAGGTTGACTACCAGGAATGGAATGTTAGGGAGGATTTACTACAGTAGTTACCATTGTCTTCGAGGGATGCCACCCAAGCTAAGAAAGCAGTACCACAGCATCCCCGCTTTATAATTGGGGAAGGGCTATATGATTCGGGAAGGTGGGAAAAATATGCTACCACAAGTTTTGATGCCCTGGCTCTGTTTAGAGCAGCTTACAGTCAGAGAAAGGCCCCCACCCCAGATTGTAATATTTGGGAACTAGATGTTGGTAAGCTAATAGAACCTAGTGTCTTCATGGACACTGATTTGCTCATTTTAATAGAAAACACTTATGATAAGGTGTCTAGGGTTGTTAGAGACACCTGGGGAAATGTAATACTGATTATAACAGCAGATGAAATCAGAAGAATTTTCAAGTTGACTGACACTTCCCAGAGTATGGATGATATTGCCCTCAAATATTTCAAAGAAATATACAATAACGAAAGGGATTATTATAGAGGTGAAGTGGTGAAGGGATATTCTAACAAGATAGGAAATTTAGTTGTAATAGGGCCAGGAACCCCAAACCCTTCAAAGTAGATTTCTTCATTGGCAAAGCCAGAAAAATGTACAGTTCCCTATGTAATGTCTTAGGGATAAATGAGGAGGCAGCCATGCCAATCCAGATAATGTTGATGGTGGTTCAAATTCTAAATCCCCACTTATCAGTAGTGTTTGATTATGCATCCTATATTGCTCAAGAGATGCATGATGGTTTGTCAGGGATCAAAGATGGCAATATACAAAAGCCTATGGGTTGGTATTCCCTTATGATGCATATGTTCTTATTTAACAATGTAGTTTTCTTTGAAGAAGAAATGGAATTGGAGAAATTCCAAGATGATGAAGAGTTGCCTATTCAGATGTGGAGTGCAGACTTGTCCTGGGATAGAAAAAATGCAAGTTATGTATACTTTGACAAAGTTTTTGCAACCAGACTTAAGTCATTGTTAAGCAACCAAACTGCAAGAATTCATAATGAAATATTGATGCTTTTAAGGCCTATGGAGTATGCCCCTGAGTTGAAAATTGCTCACAACTGGGGAGATTTGATATTATACCCTTTTGCCACAGTGATTAGGGTTTATGGTTTTAGAGGTGTTCCTTATGTGCTACCCTACAGAGTCCCACTCAAAATTTAAATAGCAGAAATCATAAGACAATTAGGTGGGCTGTAAGAGGAAGCTTTGACTGGAAAGATGAAGGGAAATATCTTCCCTACCCTCACTAAAGCCCATCACTTTATCATAACAAAAGGAGGGTGGACACAGTTTGACAGGTATTTTGATCCCTATCATTTATCTACTTCCATAGCCAGATGTGTTGAAAATGAATATTTTATCATGGGCCTGTTCAGGAAGAGAACCAATTGTATTATGCTAAAACATTAGTTCTACTATCCCGAGGATATTATCAGGAATATCTTTGACATAGAGGTTCAAGAAGTCAGGAAGGAGAAGTGGATGGCATATAAGAAATCTTTGGACTTTGTCTAGAATTTTGATAAGACCTATGATCCTCTAAAGGATTTTTCCCCATCGTCTTATAAGATTGATTCACTTATGAATATTTTTGAGGGAATAATGGAAACCCTGAATGAGAAAAGGAAGAGAGAAGTTGAGAGTAACCCAGAAAAGGCCCTTGCTATCATGAATAAATTCCCACAGAGAAAAATAGTTCAACTTGGGAACTATCTAGTATACAAAAGAAGCGGATATACCACTGTTGCTCCCAGAGTTGATCAAACCATTCAGCATAAGGGAAAGAGGCCAATGGACACTGACATTCGAGAATTATCCTCTCCAAAGAGGTAAAGGGTGGAGGTAAAAGAACAAGGAGGTGAATTATATTCTCCTTCCCAATCCCCTATGCAATATGATGACCAGACCATTGCTGAGAAATTGCTCAAGATGACAAATGTTCGTGAAGTAGTTTTCACTACTCAAGAACTACAAGAGGGGATGCCAGAAGAACCCAAACATACATCATCTGACGTCACATTGGCTGAATTTGCAGGAAAGGAGTTAGACCTTGTGACCAAGCAAGCAAGTGATGAATTCTTGTCTGATGACAGTTTCATCAAAACTAGGGCTTTTATTCAGTTTCTATGGAGGTGCCATATTAATGAATACAATGAGAAGTGTTAAAAATTGATAGAATCCCAACCCGATGCTTCCAAAGAGGACATAGAGAAAGTAGTCAAACAAGAATTGATACTGAAATTTGAGAAAATTACTCCTAAAGAGGGCAGACAGATGGTCAAAAGGCAATGGGTTCTCATATTGCCACAATGGGATTTAGCTGATGCGGTAATTTTTGATGCCATAAGAAAACAAGCTAAACCCATAAGCCCTGCTGGAACATTAGTTGGTGCTAAATTTAGTGAAGACCATGCAACATTGGGAATCTAGTCACTAAAGCAAAAGGACAAAAGAAGAACTAAAGAAGATAATGAAGTTGAAGACACAGGCAGCCTAATTGTGAAAAGGGTTGCAGACACCTCAGGAGTTGAAGTAGCTAACCTTGTTGTACAAGTTGCCAATCTGAGCATGAAAGTGTCAGAAAAGGAGAAGGAAGCATATGCTAGTTTGAATGAAAAGTATGAGTTTGTGCTCAAGGCTTACAATGAAGAGAAGGTTAAATCCTTGATGAAAGACAATAGAATTGCAGAGTTGGAGGGTAAGAAAAAAACCCAATTTGTTCCCCAAAGGATGATTACTTAGGAACCTCATCAACGTTCCTCCTCAAGTCCATTCATAACATATCCCCCATCCCCTGCACCTCTAAGTACTACTATTCAAGAATTTATTGAGGCTAAGAGGGCAAAATTAGAAGCTGAGAAGAGCAGGCTAATTAGTGAAAGAACAAGATTAGAAGAGGAGGGAAAGAGAGATTTAGAAGATTCCTAGGCCTACAAAGAAGCTGAAGAATTGGTGAAACAAAAGCACACAGATCAAATATTTACAAATCTCAAGAGATGTGCTAGTGAGGTCAACCTCTCTAATCTCTACCTATTGGGGAAGAAGATTGCAAGCATCATCAAGAAGTATTATGTTGAAAAGGAACAATGGAATTTGGTAGTGAGTAAATGGAAAGGGAGGGCATCCCATGTAAAATCTTTCAATTCCCTCTCTAAAGAGAAAAATAATATTGATATTATTTTGACAAGCACTCATAAGTGTCTCAAATTGATGGTCAATTTAGACACCAAGAGGAACATCGTGATGAAGAAGATCACAACTCTGAGAGGGGAATTTTCCAAGGATAGATATGATATGTATCCCTATATGTTCAAAGAGGATGGGAACATAAAAAATGAAGCCCTATTGCTAAGGTAGTTAAATAAAGCACTAACTAGCAGAACAAAAAGTATTGTCACTTTGGAAAATACTAGATGGTTTGTGCTAACTATAGATATTTTGAGTAAAGCCAAGGCATTTTTTGAATCTTGGGAGGCAGAGATTGAGAAAGCTAATAGTGATTGGGAGGAGTTTAACAACCAAAAGGATGAGGTTCTCAATTTCAATTGGCCAAGTGATGAGGTGTTCACCACATGGGTTAGCAAGTATGGAGTAGTCACCCCGGTAGCATGAGACAACAAATATGAAGGAGATAGCTAACACCAAGGAGGTTGAGTGAATGGAGAAAATCAGATATTTGGGGCCTCTATAGCAATAAGAGAGCAAGATTCAAATGAAAAAGACCCAACCACTTCAGAACAACTTCAAGCATTCAGGCTGTCACAAGACAAATGATCACATGGCTCATAGAAAATATTGTTATCTCTTCAGCTAGAAGTTTTGTCTCTTCTTGGAACTATATTTTTTCCTGTAGCCCAGTCATCCATAGCTTGTTGCATCCTTATTTTCCAAAAGGATTCCAAGATGACTAGGGCTACCTATAAGTATCAAATTATAATATTCTAATAAATATGGTAAAAAGAAGACTACAAGGTAGATTACTAAACTGGTCTGACCATTGGTTTTTGAATCTTTAAAGTGTACTGTTATTGAGTTCATATTAATAAAATACAATGGAATCTCCATTTTTTATGTCAATGGTGTCTTCTTGCATTTGCAATTAATTCTTGTATGTTCAATTTGTAAGCAATTTTGAGTATACTGATTACAAGGTAGTCATGTTCTTGTTTGTGAGTTATTTTCAAGGAGAGTATAAATCTTGCAGGTGATTGCAGATAATTAGGGTTTGTGCAAGGATTTGATACATTGGTGTGAGGAGTGAGAGGATAGTTTGTAAGGCACTCTATCTGGGGTTCAATTGTGTTCCAATTAATTGTTTTAATATGTATATGCTCTGTTATGACTCTATTACCCATGATTAGGCACTGGTCAATATGCTGACATGTGGTTGTTATCATCAATCTAAATATTAAAACCTTTACCTTCTATTGTCAAGAAGTTGTATGTGTAGTTGATTGTATTGAAGAATATATTTCATCTTAGTGATTCCTTGAAGAGTGAATCAATAGGTTAGCCTTCCTAGGCCAAACTGGCATAAAAAGAAGAAGGATTGCAAATCCTTAATCCACTGTGAGAGTCCCTGTTATTCAATGAGTCTGTCAAAGGTGCACCCACCTGGATATGTGGAGCCCAAAGTGTAGGAGGATTTTTATCCTTTTTAATTAGCCTTATTCATGTATGAATCTGAGTTGGGAATAGAGGGTTAAACATTCATCATTGTTTTAATCGATTCATACAAGAAAATGAGCTAACAAAATGGTGACTCTACTGGGGATAAAGTTATTTAAAGATCATATTTAAAAGGTATCCTAGAATCTTATTGTAGAAAAGTATTCATAATTACCAGAGAAAGAGTTTTTCCCATCTGAGTACGCCAACAAAATGGTGACTCTACTGGGGAGTAAAACGCAAAAAATCTTGTTGAAGAAATCATTAAATCTCTGGTGTGTTTAAAATAAATCAAATTTCAGTAAGTTTGATAGGGACTATTGTGATGATCTTAGAGTCATGATCATGAAAGAATTTGTTCTTACAACACTAAGAATCAGTTTGTTCTTCCTGATAATTATTAAAGCTAGTTTATCTTGCTTATCGGTTGTGGTGCATTGCCTGAAGGTCCTGATTCTGAAGATGATACAGATCCTGTCTTAGTTGTAATAAATTGGTGAGAAATTATTAAGCTTGATGTATTTGCAAGTTTCAATATCTACTTAATGTGAAATCTGAGATAGGACAAGGTACTTGATTTTCTTATATACTAATCCTTTGAAAAGGGGTGGCGACTCTAACGTCTGTGTAGTCTAGTATTGCATAGTAAAATTATTTGTTCATTCTAAGAAATGAGCCGACAAAGAAATAAAAGATCATATTCCAGGATAAATCCTGACAAGGATTTTGGAGAGGAGCTCCATACGCCTCAAAGGAAATAATGGTCCAAAAGAGGGGCATCTAAACATGATTCCCAACATGCCTCTGAAAGAAAGACGGATATCCCCATCCCAGAAAGGAAGTCATCTTCAATTGAAGATATAGAAACTGTGGGACCAGTTTCTGCTTATAGAGCCAATACCAATTTTGATCGTTTTAGAGATGGAGAAAATACTGACATAGGGTTATTTCCTGTAGAAGAAAATCTTGCTCCACCAAAAGAAACTTCTGCTGTTGAAACAACATCATATAATTCTGATAAGTTGCAAGATGAGGTTGTAGCTTTAAAAATAAAAAATAAAGAACAAGAAAAGGAAATGGCTGAAGCAAGGGAAAAACATGAGCAGAGGATATATGATCTATTATTGGAAAGAGAACTCTTAGCTGAAACTAGAAGAAATGACCTTAAGACAAAAAGCCTGAATCAAGAAGTCAAAGGTCTGGATCCAGATCTATTTGGTACCCTCAATGATGAGAGAAACAAAACCCTGAATAAAATAAAAAACCCTGACAAGGACGAGTTTGAGAAGGAAGGACCTGTAATTAGGCAGTTATTCCCATATGAGAATGAATTAAATACAAAACTCAAAGCAACAACTAAAGATGCCCCTGACAAAGGTAAACAAAAGGTTGTTGGTATCAGCATAAATGAGCTTGTACAGAAAGTTTCTAACCCTAAGGGAATACCTCAAATTGATTTGGATATTGAACAAGCCAGGAAGGCTAAGGATGACTTGGCAAAGCAACTAGAAAAGTTGGAATTGGAGGCTGTTGTAGCTGATATGAAGATGAAAATAGCCTTACTTCATGCTACCAGTAATACAACTGCAAGTAGTTCTAGACATTTGAATCAAGGAGTACAACAATTGAATTCATCTACTAATTTAAATGTGAATAGTAGAGGTGGTGCTTCTAAGGTCCAAGAATGTGGAAACAACCAAAATGTTCAGAGTTTTGGTCCTAATGTAGCTGCTCAAATCAAGGGTCCTCACTCAAGTTTTCAAACTGCCAAACCCAAACAAAATGTTCCTCCACCAGTTCAGCATGAAAGAGGAATTGCTAGACCAAATGGTGATAACAAGCTGGGAAATTTCCAGAGGAGGCCTGCCCACATGAATCAATATAGAGCTCTCTTCTTTGAAGGCATTCCTGGTCACCCAAATTTGATCCCCAATGAGGTAAGAGATAGGATCCCTAAGTTCACTAGGAATAATGTTGTTACTTGTGAAGAGCATTTAAAATCTTTTGGTGATAAGATGACTAACTTTGAAATTGAAGATGAAGATGTCATTATGAAACTTTTTGTTCAGTCTTTAATTGAAGATGCTAGGGATTAGTTTAGAAACTTACCTAATGATAGTATTGCCTCCTGTGATGAATTTGTAAAAGCCTTTAGGGAGTATTATAGAGAGCATGTTAATTTTGGATATATGTTAAATGAGTTTAATAACATCAAGAAGTTCCAAAATGAAAGTATGGCTGACTTTAATAATAGATTCCAGAAAGCCATGAACAAATTGTTCCAAGTTCTGAGATTAGATGAGGAAGTATGCCTTACCACTTACATTAATGATGCCAATGGAAAAATGTCTTATCTACTTAGAGATAAAAACCCAACTACTTTGAGGGATGCTTACAAAATAGCAATTGACATTGAGAGTAATAGGCGAGCATCAGGGAAAATGGGGAAGAGAGAAGACAATAAACTCTGGGAAAAAAGGGGTTAGCCAGTAAAAGTGTCAAAGAAGGTGATACAATGGATAAATTGGTGAGTGCAGTGAAAGACCTTGCTGCCAAAATGGATGAGAATGATAGATGCGGGTACCAAGATAATAAGTATAATAACCAAAGATTTGACAGACAGCCCAACCTAAGAGATTATCCATACAAAACCAATTGGAATAATGGCAAACCTGTCCCTGAGGGAAAAGATAACCCAAAAGAAAAAGAAACCCCAGATACCCTGAAAATAAACAATGCCAACTATGTTGAGAATACTCCTTGGTGTGATGCTTGTAATATGCCACACTCTCCCTATCAATGTGTAGTAGCTCAGGCTTTGTTTGACCAGACAGAAGAGGGTGAGCAGGAAGGCGCTGTTCAATATGTTCATAGTAAGGAAACCTTATCCATGGCTCCCTGATAGTGCTTCATCTTCTAATGATTCATATTCGGAGGATAATTATTGTTTTACAAACCAGTTCCAAAGTTCAACATATCAAAATGATCAGGATGAATATGTTTCATAGGAAACCATAAACACTGTGGATGATGATAGTTTTCAATCTCATTTTAGGACTCCAAATGAAGAAGAAAAAAGCTCTTTGACTATTGCGGCAATTAATCAAGCAAGAAATTCTTACAAATTAAGAAATAGAGTAGTACAACGAGTTCAAGGCAAGTTTACCCCCACTCATGTTAGAAGAGATTCGCCCCAAGTAAATGAGGATCTTAATTCTAAGAAAAATAACAAAGAAGAATGTTGCAAACAAGCAGGATTTTTTCATAGTCATATTGGGGAGGGGGTATCAAAGGAAGAATTAGTACCAAATGAGAAATTTAAGAAAATGAAGAAAGTAAATGATGTACCCCCTGAATTGCCTCATTTTGACATGAAACATGCTTTGACACAAATGTAAGTCTCAGTCCCACTTATGGAAATGCTGAAAATAAAAGAGCATAAGGAAGCTTCTCTAGCATTATTAAAGGGAATAGATGATATATCTATCCTTAATCATGAGGATATACCTTTGACAATTAATAATGCTAAAGAGGATTGTCCCTTAGTGAAAGGAAAAGGAAAGAGCAAGGAATTTTCTGCCATTTGCATTGGAAATATAATAACCCAAGAACCATTGTCTGTTGATCCATTCTATGTTACCTTAATGGTAAATAATTTTCTAGTGAAAAATTTCATGATCAATTCTGGAGCAGCGGAAAATGTGATGTCCTATCATGTGATGAAAGAATTAGGCCTCTGAGTTACTACTTTTGCTGGAAGCTGCTATGCCATGGATAACAAAGAGGTTCCTGTGGTAGGAACGTTGAAAGATATTGAAGTAAAAATTGTTGCCTTCCCTGAAGAAACTTATAGAATGGACATAGTGGTAGTGGATACTAAACCATATTATGGCATGCTTTTATCAAGGCAATGGGCAGCAGCAGTAGGGGGAAAAATGCAGTTGGATTTTTCCTATGCAACTATCCCTGTGAACGGGAATGATGTCAAATTTTACAGAGAACCCCGGTCGTCTGTTATGGTTGAAGTGGTTTTTCTTGATCAATTAAATTATTGTGTGAATGTTGATATGGAAAATTTTATGGTTGAAAAGGTTAAGCCACAATTAAAGAACACTGAACCAATTGTGGATGAATTGCTATTACAACAAAATGGACTCTGGAAAATGTACTTCAATGGAGGATGTTCAAAAGAAGGATCTGGGGCAAGAGTCTTTCTGATATCTCCATCAGGTATCACTTTCAAATATTCATTCATGTTAACTTTTCAATGCACAAACAATACTGCCGAATATGAGGCTTTAATCTTGGGAATGGATATTGCTATCAAACATGGTATTAAATGTCTGAAAGTCCATGGAGATTCTCAGTTAATTATATGTCAGATTAGGGGACATTATGCTACCAAAGATGATAGATTAAAGTTATATAAGTATGTTGTTTGGGATAGGATGGAATTCTTTGATGCTTTCAATGTATTATGGGTTGAAAGATCAAATAATATAATGGCAGATTTCTTGGCAAATGTTGCCCTAAAAAATGATGATGTTACTCTCACTGGCATATCAATGGTTGAGATGAAAAGTAGACTAGTAGTTCCTGACAATATTCATAATTCACAAGTTTTTGAGGATGATGATGTTATCCTCAAGTTTATCCAATGTATGGATCAGTATGATGGTCAAAAAATTGATTGTGAGTCTTTAGTGTCAACTGTGGATGACAGGGAGTATATTTTTTATCAGGAAGTCATTCAATTGGATACTAAT
>MU227307.1:152136-220805 GCA_018584345.1 Thuja plicata
TTATGTATACTTTGACAAAGTTTTTGCAACCAGACTTAAGTCATTGTTAAGCAACCAAACTGCAAGAATTCATAATGAAATATTGATGCTTTTAAGGCCTATGGAGTATGCCCCTGAGTTGAAAATTTCTCACAACTGGGGAGATTTGATATTATACCCTTTTTCCACAGTGATTAGGGTTTATGGTTTTAGAGGTGTTCATTATGTGCTACCCTACAGAGTCCCACTCAAAATTGGAATAGCAAAAATCATAAGACAATTAGGTGGGCTATAAAAGGAAGCTTTGACTGGAAAGATTAAGGGAAATATCTTCCCTACCCTCACTAAAGCCCATCACTTTATCATAACAAAAGGAGGGTGGACACAGTTTGACAAGTATTTTGAGCCCTATCATTTATCTACTTCCATAGCCAGATGTGCTGATAGTGAAGATTTTATCATGGGCATGTTCAAGAAGAGAACCAATTGTATTATGCTAAAACATCAGTTCTACTATCCTAAGGATATTATCAGGTATATCTTTGACTTAGAGGTTCAAGAAGTTAGGAAGGAGAAGTGGATGGCATATAAGAAATCCTTGGACTTTGTCCAGAATTTTGACAAGACCTATGATCCTCTAAAGGATTTTTTCCGATGGTCTTATAAAATTGATTCACTTATGAATCTTTTTGAGGGAATAATGCAAAACCTGAAAAAGAAAAGGAAGAGAGCAGTTGAGAGTAACCCACAAAAGGCCCTTGCTATCATGAATAAATTCCCATAGAGCAGAATAGTTCCACCTGGGAACTATCTAGTATACAAAAGAAGGGGATATACCACTGTTGCTCCCAGAGTTGATCAGCCCGTTCAGCATAAGGGAAAGAGGCCAATAAACCCTTATGTTCAAGAAGTATCCTTTCCAAAGAGGAAAAGGGTGGAGATAAAAGAACAAGGAGGTGAATTATATTCTCCTTCCCAATCCCCTATGTAATATGATGACCAGACCATTCCTGAGCAATTGCTCAAGATGACAAATGTTGGTGAAGTAGTTGTCACTACTCAAGAACTACAAGAGGGGATGCCAGAAGAACCCAAACATACAACATCTAACCTCACAGTGGCTGAATTTGTTGGCAAGGAGTTAGACCCTGTGACCAAGCAAGCAAGTGATGAATTCTTGTCTGATGATAGTTTCATCAAAACTAGAGCTTTTATTCAGTTTCTATGGAGGTGCTATATTCATGAATACAATGAGAAGTGTCAAAAATTGACATAAGCCCAACCCGATGCTGCCAAAGAGGACATGGATAAAGTATTCAAACAAGAATTGATACTGAAATTTGATAAAATTACTCCTGAAGAGGGAAGACAGATGTTCAAAAGGCAAGGGGTTCTCGTATTGCCACAATGGGATTTAGCTGATGCGGTAATTTTTGATGTCATAAGAAAAAAAGATAAACCCATAAGCCCTGCTGGAACATTAGTTGGTGCTAAATTTAGTGAAGACCATGTAGCATTGAAAATCTGGTCACTAAAGAAAAAGGACAAAAGAAGAAATAAAGAAGATAATGAAGCTAAAGACACAGGCAGCCTGATTGTGAAAAGGGTTGCAGACACCTCAGGAGTTGAAGCAGTTGACCTTGTTGTACAAGTTGCCAATCTTAGCATGAAAGTGTCAGAAAAGGAGAAGGAAGCATATGCTAGTCTGAATGAAAAGTATGAGTTTGTGCTCAAGGCTTACAATGAAGAGAAGGTTAAATCCTTGATGAAAGACAATAGAATTGCAGAGTTGGAGGGTAAGCAAAAATCCCAATTTGTGCCTCAAAGGATGATTACTCAGGAACCTCATCAACCTTCCTCCTCAAGTCTGTTCATAACATATCCCCCATCCCCTGCACCCCTAATTCCTACTATTCAAGAAGCTGTTGAGGCTAAGAGGGTAGAATTAGAAGCTGAGAAGAGCAGGGTAATCAGTGAAAGAACAAAATTAGAAGAGGACGGAAAGAGAGATTTAGAAGATTCCCAGGCCTACAAAGAAGCTAAAGAATTGGTGAATAAAAAGCACACAGATCAAATATTTACAAATCTCAAGAGATGTGCTAGTGAGGTCAACCTCTCTAATCTCAACCTATTGGGGAAGAATATTGCAAGCATCATCAGCAAGTATGATGTTGAAAAGGAACAATGGAATTTGGTAGTGAGTAAATGGAAAGGGAGGGCATCCCATGTAAAAGCTTTCAATTCCCTCTTTTAAGAGCAAAAAAATATTGATATTATTTTGACAAGCACTCATAAGTGTCTCAAATTCATGGTCAATTTAGACACCAAGAGGAACATGGTGATGAAGAAGATCACAACTCGGAGAGGGGAATTTTCCAAGGAAAGATATGATATGTATCCCTATATGTTCAAAGAGGATGGGAACATAAAAAAATGAAGTCCTATGGCTAAGGCAGTTAAATGAAGCACTAACTAGCAGAACAAAAAGTATTGTCACTTTGGAAAATACTGGATGGTTTGTGCTAACTATAGATATTTTGAGTAAAGCCAAGGCATTTTTTGAGTCTTGGGAGGTAGAGATTGAGAAAGCTAACAGTGATTGGGAGGAGTTTAACAGCCAAAAGGATGAGGTTCTCAATTTTAATTGGCCAAGTGATGAGGTGTTCACCACATGGGTTAGCAAGTATGGAGTAGTCACCCCGGTAGCATGAGACAACAAATATGAAGGAGACAGCTAACACCAAGGAGGTTGAGTGAATGGAGAAAATTAGATATTTGGGGCCTCTACATGAACAAGAGAGCAAGATTCAGATGACAAAGACCCAACCACTTCGGAACAACTTCAAGCATTCAGGTGGTCACAAGACAAATGATCACATGGGTCATAGAAAATATTGTTATCTCTTCAGCCAGAAGTTTTGTCTCTTCTTGAAACAATATTTTGTCCTGTAGCCCAGTCATTTGTAGCTTTTTGCATCCTTATTTTCCAAAAGGATTCCAAGATGACTAGGGATACCTATAAGTATCAAATTGTAATATTGTAATAAATATGGCAAAAAGAAGACTACAAGGCAGATTACTAAATTGGTCTGACCATTGGTTTTTGAGTCTTCAAAGTGTACTATTATTAAGTTCATATTAATAAAATACAATGGAATCTCCATTTTTTATGTCAATGGTGTCTTCTTGCATTTGCAATTAATTCTTGTATGTTCAATTTTTAAGGCATTTTGAGTATACTGATAAAAAGGTAGTCATGTTCTTGTTTGTGAGTTATTTTCAAGGAGAGTATAAATCTTGCAGGTGATTGCAGAGAATTAGGGTTTGTGTAAGGATTTGATACATTGGTGTGAGGAGTGAGAGGATAGTTTGTAAGGCACTCTATCTGGGGTTCAATTGTGTTCTGATTAATTGTCTTAATATGTATATGCTCTGTTATGACTCTATTACCCATGATTAGGCACTGGTCAATATGCTGACATGTGGTTGTTATCGTCAATCTAAATATTAAAACCTTTCCCTTATGTTGTCAATAACTTATATGTGTAGTTGATTGTATTGAAGAGTACAGTTCATCTTAGTGATTCCTTGAAGAGTGAATCAATAGGTTAGCCTTCCTAGGCCAAACTGGCATGAAAAGAAGAAGGATTGTAAATCCTTAATCCACTGTGAGATTCTCTATTATTCATTGAGTCTGTCAAAGGTGCAGCCGCCTGGGTATGTGGAGCCCAAAGTGTAGGAGGATTTTTATCCTTGTTAATTATCCTTATTCATGTATGAATCTGAGTTGGGAATAGAGGGTTAAACATTCATCATTGTTTTAATCGATTCATACAAGAAAATGAGCTAACAGGGGTTTAGGGGAATATTAATGAAATGAACAAAACTTATTTAATTCATTCAAAAATAGGGATATTAATTATTTAAACATTTAATTGCTTTTTAATAATCAATAGGACTATAGCCAATTTAATTAAATTAATTAGGCTAGGGGAATGGGTTCTTTTGAAAGTGAGCAATTGATTTAGGGATTATTTAATTCCTAGGAAATTAATCATTTTAGCCATGTATTTAATTGATTTTGATTTTGGCTAAAAGTCAATAATTTAGTGATTTGATCACTTTCAGGAGATTAAATTGATTTTAAAAGAATTATGCCAAGCAGTATCAGGGTCGCTTGAACATAATTGGGGGTATGATCACACTTAGGGAAAATAGGGTCTATAGTCGAAGCAGACCAAAACCAGGTGGTTACATTTGCCCCTCTTTGAATTGATGTGCAAGCAACGCATTGATTCAAAGAAAGTTTTTGATTTTTACTTCAAAAAGATTGAGAATTTCATTCTTGGTTGTCAAACGAAATGTTGATGAGATCAGCCTCGCACTTGATTGAACTAAACTGATAGAATTGACTTTGATTTTGGTTGTCATCCAAAGGTCAATAAAAGATTTTTAAAGATACCAATTCTGAACTTGGTTGTCGTCCAAAGATTGATAATACTGATTCTGAACTTGGTTGTTGTCCAAAAGTTAGTAAGAAGCTACCAAGAGCTTAGTAAGAATCTTTTTAAATGAGGAAACACAAGATATCTAGCTTATGAGAACCAAAGCTTTCTATCCAACAGTTCTGACTTAGTCGAGGAAACTGTCATGCCCCTAGTTTGTTTGATAACAAAATCATTTTAATGTTGTTTCAAGAAAAAATTTAATTGATGATAGTGTGATCATGCCCCCTCAGGAATGAAATTGAAGGAAAAGAATAAAATCCCTCGATTGAAAGAATGTTTCACTTGCAAGAAGCGGTTAGGGCAAGAAAGAATAGAGTAGAAGAAGTGAAGAAACGGGGGTGTGTTAAAAATAAACACACAAAAACAAAGTTAATTGTGTGAAAATGTGAGTGGTGAGATGGATAAAATTATGTTAGACCAATATTTATGATAAAATGTGCATTTTGACAGTTTCTTGGAACAAATGAAGAAAATCTGCATTTTTTGGAACTGTCGTAAAAATGGTACTGTGCTACATAAAATACCTTAAGCACCTTTGATTTGGTTCCCGATTGATTAAAAAGAGAATAGAAATGTAGTTTCAGTTGCCATGGAGGAGTTTCAGAACTCCTAAATAGCTCAAAAGACCAATATGTAGCTCAAAAATTACCATTTTACTATTCATTTTCACTTTTACCCATAGTAATTTTGAGAGCTCTGCAGAGAAATGGTAGTCCCTATGAAGAAGCATCATTTTGAGATGAGCCATCGACACCAGTGATCGACCAACTACCCACCTCTGGTAAGTGCTCGTAAAACTACCTCGTGAAATTTGCAAATTTGATTTTTACACATTTTTGTAGCTTTTACAGCCATTTCAATTTTGGGTCACATCCAAAATTCTTGATCGCACCCTGTCAAACTCGCGTCGCATCTGGTATTTCCCAGATTTGTGCATCGCATCCAAGATACTCTAGATCACATTTGGTTACTCTATTTTAGGCTTAGTTTTGGGTCAAAATTTTTGTTTGGTCGCACCCTGCCAATTTAGAATCATACCTCGCATTTTGGATCGCATCTTGATTTTCCAAGATCACATCCAGTATGCTCAATCGTATCCTGGTTGTCCAGGATCGCATCTGGTAAAAGAGATTGCATCATGATTTCTAGAATCGCATCTCATTTTTGGTTTTAGAAATTTATTCTTTTTGAATTGTGTGTCTACTGCAGATCTGTAATCACTTAGCTGTTTTATATTTCTGTGCTTGTATCTTAGATAGAATACTGAGGTATCTCATATTTGTCAAAATAGGTTGATTTTAAGGTAGTCACCTTTCGAGGCACATATCTAGGACATGTGCTTGTTTTGTCTAGAGTTTTGATGGATGATGACCAGAACATAGTAGTCCGCTGTGGATTATGATCATTGATAGGTTTACCTGATATAGCGGTAAACTGAGAGTTGTTGACTGCTCTTGCCGAGAGATGGCACTAAGAGCACAACACCTTCCATCCCTGACCAGGGAGATGATAGTTACTCTAGGGGATGTATGGTGCATACTCTGTGTTCCCATTATGGACTGCGAGCTGTGCTTCAATTCTACATCTATCATGGTGATTGGTGCAGCTTGCTGATACTTTTAGGATGATACTATTGACCGCAGATACTTATCTTGGGATTACATGGTGGATCATTATGATCAACTATCTGTATACATGTCAGGCTTGATTGGTGGCATTTTGATGCTAGACAAAGGATAGCATGGTTTTAAGGTTAGTTGGGTGGACATGCTCGAGTAGATGGTTGTCCAGACACAGAGATTTGCATGGGGAAACTGCATTCTAGCCCATATGTACCGTGAGCTTCATGAGATCGTGTACCACTATACCCAGAGCATGAGTGTGGGTATCCTAATTCTTTAGATATGGGCCTAGGAGAATATCCCTATTACATGGCCAATAGTAGATAGGAAGTAGGCACTTGAGTTCCCATATGTATACATGTATGCAAGTCTTATTCAATAGTCCCATCTAGGCAAGGTAGAGTACTGGCGTAGACTTTTTGATGATATGACAAAGGTCGTATGGTGACCATATTTAGACTACAAGGAGTGGAATTTAGATGCCAGGAAGGTACCATTTTTTGTTCTAGAGAAGGTACCTCAACAGGAGGACTAGATATATTGTAGAGCGGTTCGTGCACACCCAAGTCCTAAGATAGTACGACCGATAGCAGGGAAGGATACAAGACTTTACTATATGCACGTAGATCTATGATGAGACACCATTGTGGGGTGCCCAGCTCAGGTATAAGACAGCCCACCAGGAGATTAGGGACATGGTTGGAGTAGATTGGGATCTCCACCTAGATGTTGTAGATGCAGGTTGCTCAGATGGGTACATAGCAGAGATGCTTCAACATCCATTTCCCTGTCTCACAGTGTCGGAGGAGCCCATTTCTTGCATCGAGGAGCCGATTTATTATAATTTGGATGAGCATCCTACCAGAGGGAGGGGATGAGTACATAGAGATAGGGGAAGAGGTTGACATGGAGAGAGGGATGGAGGCCGAGATGGAGGGAGGGATGGGTGATGGCCTCCTCCAGATGATGGTGATGATGGCGAAGATGATAGGGGTGGTGGTGTTGTGGGTGGTATGGGAGATGTGGCTAGTGGTAGTGGAGACGGATGGCGCACCCACTTCAGATTTGTTTCTCTTGGGATGGATCCAGGGCCATTATTGATAGAAGAGAAGCAGAGGTAGAGGCAGTAGTAGTAGAGACAACCTAATCGGTCACAGGATAGATCTGCAGGACATGATACCGGTAGGGGTTCAGGTAGGGATAGAGATCCCTTATCTTAGTGTGAGCAGGAGAAAGAGAAGCTCAGGGCATAGATTACTTCTTTAGAGCCTAGAGCCAGTGTTTCAGATGCATTGTTGGCTGATAGGGATAGACAGCTAGAGAGGCTTAGGGCAGAGCGGGACAGGCAGGGTGACAGGCTCAGAGTAGAGAGAGATGCACAGGCTTGGATTGCAGTCCATCAGGCTTAGAGAGCCACATATTATTACACTATATACCATGCTATAGTGCCAGAGGGACAAAGAGCGGTATCTTTTTCACACCTAGTGCAGTAGTTTGAGGGGGCAATGCCTCCTCCTCCGTTTGTACCACCCCCTCCTCCTCCAGATCAGGGAGAGGGTGGGAGACAGAGCTAAGATATTTTGTCTCATTTTGTATATCTGAGTTCATATTCTATATCTGGATCCTTCTGAGATCCTCTTTTTGTACATGACATACATATAGATATCTGATTCATTTTGTCCCGCTAATACTCTTTGTGTGGATTTGTGCCATGCTTTGATTTGTACCATGTTTTGAGATATATATCTGATGTCGTTGATTCTTTTCCTGACATGTTATATGAGTTCCATCTATTTTGATAGATTTATTTTGCACATCTGATTATATCTTGTCCATGTGATGAGTTAGATTTTAGATGATGACATCATTTTATGCATGTTTTGAGTTTATCACTGATACAAATATGTTTCAAATGATATTATGTGAATATGCAAATGTATGTTTTTGAGCTTTTTGTATGCAATGTAGAATGTATGGATGCACTTAGGATGTAAAATTAAAAAATTTAATACATGGATGCTTTGTTTTTATATTTTCCTGCTAATTCTTTTTATGAATGCAAAATTTATGCTATGGATGTGCAACGATATATATATCAGTAATATGGATGGATGTAACTAACTTGGTTTTTAGAAGAAGAAAGATAGAAATCACTTTTGAGCACAAATTCCCGAATGTTTTTATTTCCTTCAAAATGCATCATGCAACCTCTAAATGCAGCTATATGCAGACTCTTAGGACTTGTCACTGATTAGTAAATATTGCAATATTTTTATCATCATTGGGCACTTTTTGGATTGGATACCACCTGATAGTACAACCATCACTAATACCCACTAATATTATGACAATATGAATACTATATTTATTGGAATGTCGGAAATAGACTTAGGCATCAAGGCATAGAAGCTAGGATAATAAAATAGTCACCTTCCTTTTATTATATCAGAATCTATCTAAGGCAAGATATTGAACCCGCAATGACCTTGAAAATTCATATTCTTGGGTACATTATGCATCGTATACCTTAGTGATAATCTAAATCAGAAAACAAACAAGGAAATTGTTTCAACCTCACCATAGTTTACACATAACAAATATAGAGATATATGGGGCTATCCACTCATGATGACAACTCTTACCATAAATATCCAAGTTAGCTGAAATTTATAGGATTACTTGGAACAATCACCATACCCAAAAAAAACCAAGAAAATGTTATGCCCCCTATCCTTGTGACTCTTTGTCTTTGCACAGATGTCATGGAGTAACTCGAAAGGTATAACAACATCAATTGAGAATCAATAAAAATTCATAACTGCTTAGATGCCCCTAGTTTAAACATCATCAAGACATCAAAGAGTTATGATCAATCCAAGACCAAACTGTGTTTAAGTAATACTATTGATTCATTTTTCAAGCACAGTATAGATTCAGCAATCAAGAATTAGGAATTCAAGCAAATAGGTGTTACATGTCTGCATACAATATTGTCATTGTTCGGAATCCAATGGAGGTCTTAGGAACACCATTCATGTTAGTGCAATGTTTGTGTCATCCTTGTTTAGTAAAAGTGATAGTGGGAGAGAAAGTATCTAGGAGTAGCATATCACAATACAAACCATCTATGATGACCTAGCAGATGCAACCTATCTGACTGGAAAAGATTCCCCCAGTGCAGAATGATTTGTTCCCTAGAACCAAAAAGATAGACAAATACCAAGCAAGGATAAGATAGTCATAAGGAAACAAAGTCAGCATTTTAGCACAAGTGTAATTTTGAAGGCCTAGTATCAATGATGCTTTGATAGATGGAGTGCAGAACACAGGTGACATGTGATTGCCAGGTTTTCACCACTTGGCAAGATCTTTTATTTCTTTTTGCTACCAAGATGCATGTTTGACCAGGTTGTCATCAAGGCACTTTTCTCTTTTTCAATTTTTTTTTTGTTATTTTTGAATTTTTTGAATTTTTTTGTAGTATCAAGGTGCCTGTTTACCAGGTTTTCACCAAGGACACCCTTTCTTCAAGACTTTTTCCATTGTTTTTGGATTTCTTCAGGATCAATTTTTTGAATGTTTTTGTTATTTTCTGTAAACTTTTTGTTGTACAGGCTGTGCTAGCCGAACATTAAGCATAGAACCACTTTAGATGTAGAGTATTGATAGGATCTAGAAGAACGTCTCCCTCAAGTGTAGCTAGTTGATAAGCTCCAGTCCCAAAAGTAGCAGTGATAACATAAGGTCCTAGCCAATTAGATTCAAATTTTCCCTTCTATTCTCTATTGGGTTGGTTCTTAGGATTCTCTTTTAAGATGAGATCTCCCACTTTAAATTTGTGTGACTTGACCTTCTTGTTGTACCCTTTGGAAATGTGTGCTTGGTACACCTTTAGATGGTCGAATGCCTATTTTCTGTGTTCATCTAGTAGGTCCAAAGAATTCACCCTATCAATGTAGTACTGCTCATCAGTAACAAGACCTTGTAAAGATATCTGCAAAGATGGGATTTCAACCTCAATAGGTAGTACTGATTCAGTGCCATAGACTAGAGAAAATGGTGTGGCTCTAGTTGGTGTTATGATTCTTATTCTATAGGCCCATAGTGTCGTATTCAGTTGTAGATGCCAATCTCTGCTAGATTTACTCAGTGTTCTGTGTAGGATTTTCAGAATATTTTTATTGGATGCCTCAGCCTGTCCATTACCTTGAGGGTAATAGATTGAGGAGTAGTGTTGAGTGATATGGAATTGTTCACAAAGGTCATCAATGTCTTGATTTTTAAATTGGCCCCCATTGTCTGTTACAATTGAAGAGGGTATCCCATATCTACAAATAATATAGTTCAGAATGAACATAGCCATGTGTTTTCCTGTGGCTTTGATTAGCAACACAACATCGACACACTTAGTGAAATACTTAGTGGTCGTAATGATGAATTAGTGTCCATTTGAAGAATTGGGATATATTTGTTCAACCAAGTCAAAATCCCATTGCTGAAATGGCCAATGTGTAAGGAAAGGTATAAGTTCTCTGGTAGGAGCATGGATGATATTTCCATGTGTCTAACATTTATGACATGTTTTTGAGAATTGAATAGCATATTTTTCCATGGTAGGCTAGTAATAGCCAACTCTGAGCAGTTGCTTAGCTAATGAACATTCATTCCAGTGTGATCCACATACACCTTCGTGGACTTCTTTTAATGCGAGATCAAACTCTTTAAGTTCTAACCATCTAAGAAGTGTACCATCTAGACCTCATTGATATAAGTTATTAGTTATGAGGACATAACATGATGCTGTCCTAATCAGGGCTCTTTTATCATTTCTAGATAGATTAGTAGGAATGGTTTGGTCAGTGAGATAGGTAATGATATTGGCATAACGAGATTGGTTTGGGGTGTTTAAAGCATAGATTACTTGGTATTCAGGGGTATCAAAGACTGGATAAGACAATTCTTCCACCAAGAAGTCATAGCAGAATTGATGTTCCTCCAGTTGTAACATGGACGCCAATATAGCCATGGCATCTACAACCTTATTTTCTATTCAGGGTAGTTGCTGGAATGTGATGAAGACAAAATATTTCTTTAAATCATCAACCAGTTGCTTGTAGGGAATCAACTTTTCATCTTTCGTCTAGTAATCTCTATTAACTTGATTGATAATGAGTTGAAAGTCACCATATACATGCAACTCTACAATTTTACATTCTATGGCAAGCTTGAGTCCATTTACCAATACTTCATATTTAGAAATGTTGTTCATGCATGGAAACATTAGTTTGTAAGACTTGGGTATCTTGTAGCCTTGAGGAGTTATGAATAGAACTCCTTCTCCAAAGCCTTGCCATGTGAAAGAACCATCAAAATACATCTTCTACATATGCTCAGTTAGATGCATGATTGTCTCGTCAGAGAATTCAATCTGCAAAGGTTCAGTATCTTGAAGTGGTGAATCAGCTAGCTGGTTAGCAAGGACTTGACCTTTAATAGCTCTCCTATCCACATACTCAATGTAAAATTCACATAGAATGAGGACCCATTTTGCTAAGCATCCTGTTTATGTTGTTTTGCTTAAAAGGTACTTTAGAGGATCGATCTTAGCAATGAGCTTTACTATATGTGAGAGCATGTAGTGTCTTAATTTTTGTGATGCAAAGATAACTACTAAGCATGAATTCTCAATAATGTTGTAATTGAGATTGTAGGAGACTAGTGTTCTACTGATATAGTAGATAGATCTTTCTTTCTTTGTTTCATCCTCTTGTGCTAATAATACTCCTAATGATGTAGCTATAGCTGAGATATACATGAGTAATGGATTTCCATGAATAGGTGCCATAAGAATTGGAGGAGTAGCTAGGTACCCTTTTAGTTCTCTGAAATTGGCTTCATAGTGTTCATCCCATTTGAAGGTGACCCCTTTATGTAGTAATTTGGTAAAGGGTTGTACTCGGTCAGAAAGTTGTGACATGAACCTCCTAATTGATTAGAGTCTCCCTTGTAATGTCCTCATTTGACTAATGTTGCATGGAGGAGTCATTTCTAGAATAGCTTTTACCTTTGTTGGATCTACCTCAATTCCCTTTTCTAAAACTATAAACCCCAAGATTTTTCCTAATTGGACGCCAAAGGTACACTTCTTTGGATTGAGCCTAAGTTGGAATTTCTCTATTACATCCAAGATCTGTCTCAAGTCAGCAATGTGAGTGCTCCTTTCTTTAGATTTGGCTAAGGTTTCATCCACGCAATCCTCCATATTCTTGTGCATCATGTCATGGAATATAATTTTCATGGCTCTTTGATATGTTGCACTGGCATTCTTTAACCCAAATGGCATGACGTTCCAGCAAAAGGTGCCCCATGTGCATGTAAATGCAGTTTTCTCTTGATCCTCAGGGACAATTTTGATTTGATTATAGCTTGAGAATCCATCCATTAATGAATACATCTCGTACCCTACTGTGAGGTCTTTGATCATGTCAATGTTAGGTAGCGGGAAGTCATCCTTCGGACATGCTTTGTTTAAGTCTCTGAAGTCTGTATAGATCCTCATAGATTTATCAGATTTAGACACTGGGACTACATTGGAGATCCATCTTGCGTAGGCAATGACTCAGATAAATCCAGCTTTAAACAATTTCTCTAGCTCTGCTTTTACTAGCAATGCAACATGAGGATGCATCTTTCTAAGTTTTTGTTTCACGGGCTTGATCCTGGGAGCTATAGATAAGTGGTGCATGATTAGATTAGGATCTAGTCTAGGCATATCTATATAAGACCATGCAAAGTTGATTTTTTTTCCCTCAAGAACTCTATGAACTGTGTCTTCTCTTCTTCTGACACAGATTGTGCTAGGTGTACAATTTGAGGATCTTCAATGGTGCCCAAATTTATGGGCTGTGTTAGTTCAATCGGAACTAAAGACCTTTCCTGAAAGTGTTTGGGGAGGATATCAAGAATCTCATCCTTTGGCGCCTCTAAGAGGTTTTCACCATTGGATGAATCTTTTATTTTTAGTATTTTAGGATCTGACACTGCCACAACGTGGTTTTCACCGTCAGTCCCCTTTTTTATTTTTTCTTTTTCAGTTTTTAACTGAGAAACCTGATATCCTCCTATGACATGTTCTCACTCCTTGCATTGGTGGAAGAAGGGTAAGGTGCATAAGCATTGAGATAGCAAGCTAGGGTATAGTCATTGGGAAAGTCAAGGATAGGTGTAGGATCTATGTTAGTTCAATCAATGAGGTCTGGGTGTATCAAAGACAAGGAATCAGATTCTGGGAAAGGAAACATTGCATTAGCATCAAGACCATTAACTGACATGACATGTTCTGTTAAGTTAATTTCTTAAATGTCTAGATCAATAAGAGTTAGATCGTCATAAAAAGGGTCATTGTTAGTCATAAGTGGATAAAACTCTAGTGACTCATCAGTAGAACTATCATCTTCATCTCTCTTTAAATGAAGGCTTCTTTCTTCTCACCTTAGCACTTCTTTCAGACTTAGGAAAGCACCAATCTCTCCATCCATGACAGGGAGAAGGAATTCTTCTTCTGCTTCAGGATTATCAGTGTCATTGGGAGTAGTGTTAGATTGTTCATGAGGAGCTACAAACATGTGAATTGTATCTATTCCAATTTCCTCTGTGGCAACAGATAGCTCATCCCATTCATTATCATGAGAGTTGGTGACCTCATCATCAGATTTGTTTAAGTATTTAGCAATAGTTATCTGGTGTACCTGTTTAGCTACCTCTGGATCAAAGTGTGGTAGATCAAGGACATGTGAAACCATGACCAATTCCCCCAATTAGGATGTAAATCCTATTGTTGAGGTGTGCTTGTTGTAGCTATTGCTATCAATGGTATCTCTGAACCATATGTTATGGAGTCTCCTACCTCTTGAATGGGAGGTTGTGCTAACAAAGGAGTATAAAGATCTTATAGTACCTTAAATCTTGCTACATAGTGCTCTCCTTGATAGTTGGGATCCTCTATGCCAACATGTAATAACCTTTCATATGACCACTGCTCTAGGTCATCTGTTTCATCACTTCCTTTGTCTGAGGTTGGACTGTCTTTTGAAGCAGGTTTGTCAGTTTTATTATTAAAACCCAATCCTATTTTATCTTTGGTATTCTGGAACTCCATGGGTATAGGCTCAATAAGCCCTCATCCTATGTCATTTAGAGGTCCCTTTCCTTTGTATCCCATCAACTTGACCAAATCATATCCCTTTCTATACTATTCTGGGGATATCTCTACATGTTTGACCTCATCTTTCATCGGTTCTCCTTTGTAAAGCCAATCCAAGACTGCATGTTCTTCTGTGTTATCTAAAGAAGATGTGGATTCCTTTATCATGCCAGTTACTTTATGTACTTCTAGATCCTTGGATGCAGTAGGTGTGAACATTGAGGAAGGTTTTCCATAGGATCTTGGTGATACCAGAATTTCTATCAGTGAGGGAGTCAGGTCCAGCTTGTACTCTCCCATACCTATTTCTTCAAGTTTTAAGGTTTTTCCAAAACTCTTCATAACCATGTCCTTGGTAGTTTCAGGAGAAATCGCATCCATAGCCTCTTTGTTATGCAGGATCATACTACCTACTTTGATATTGTTACAAGTATAGTTAGCATCTGCAGGAATCATTACTTCCACCCCATTATGTGGGAACTTTATACACTGGTGGTAAGTGGATGGCACAGCTTGCATTTCATGAATCCATGGTCTCCCCATTAGGACATTTTAGGCTAGGGGTAGATCCAGAACTTGAAATATGACATTCCTCTCAATTGGTCCAACCTTGATAGGCAGAAAAATAAGTCCTTTAGAGGATCTTTCTTCCTCATCATAAGCTTTGATAGTTATCTTTCTTGTGGAATCAATTGTTTGTTCTGAGAGACCCAGTTTCTTGATCAGATTAAGTGTACAGATATTCAATCCTACACCTCCATCTATCAACACGCATCTAACATGGGATTTATGAATGAGGACTTCGATATGGAGGGGTTGATTATGTGGATGTGTCAATGACTTATCATACTCTTTAGAAAAGGAGAGGTAATGTGGCACTGAGATGTGATTGACCATCGCTTGGAATTTCTCTATATCAATATCCTTCAGGACATTAGCAGCATGCAAAGCTTGTTTTAGGATTTCCCTATGTACTGTGGATATTTTGAGCAACTCAAAAATGGAAATTTTGGTAGAGGTTCATTGCAATTGGTCTGCCAAGTCATACTTTGCTCCAAAATAGTTTATCCAGGAATAGTAACCACGTGTTTTTCTGTTGGTTTAGGGATAGTAATGATAGGAACCTTAGACGTTGATGCTAGTTTTGGGGAAGAATTGGGTCCTTTGATTGTGACCTGTGCTTGGCTCCGAGTTACTGCATTTGAGTGGAATGAAACACCTTTGATTGTGACCACATTGATTGATTTTATTTTAACATCTAGCATATTGATCACATTATCATTATTGGAATAGCCGTAGTTTACTTCATTACCTTTCCCTTAAGATGTTTCCCCTTTGTTGTAATTGGGGAATGGTTTATTGAATTCTATATGATCTTCATTGATAGTATGTCCATCCACATTGATCTTATCTCCTTCGATGAGGTCTTGAATGACATGTTTAAATTTAAGGCAATTATTAGTTTTGTGCCCTTTGTTCTTGTGAAAGACACAATAGGAGTTATCATCCCACCATCTGGGTTTGACCATTGGTTCCCACAGTTTGGAATCTGGGATCATGAGAACTTTGTTATCTAACAGTGTTTTTAGAACAGTTTCAAGAGCTTCTCCTAAAGGAGTGAATGTTCTTTGAGGTTTTGAAGTCCATGTCCGACCCTTGCTATTATCATTGTTTTCATTGGGTATGGGAGTCGTTACCTTGGCATCCTTCCTCTCTTGCATACTGTTGGTTAGATTGAATACCTCGGGTTTAGGGCCAACATTGGATGCATCTACTATGCCATCATTGACAACATTTTTGTTCTATTTCTACCATTTAGGCTTGGAGTTGTTAGGTTTGTTTTCACTTTGAAGAGTGATCTCCCCCTTTCTGACCATAACTTCGATGCGAAGGGAATTTTTAATCATTCTATCGAAGCTAGGGGAATCTTGCATTTTTAATGAGTAGTTCAATTCTAGTACCAATTTATTGACAAAGATTTCCATCTTCTCAGATTTGGGGATAGCTCTTGAGTATCATGCAAAGATTTTCCTCCATCTTTGTAGGAAGTGTGTAAATTATTCACTGGTCTTCTATTTAGTATTACATAGGTCCATCATAGTCACATCATGTTGGATGTTGTAGGAGTAATGTTGGATAAATAATTGAATCAACTCCTCAAAATTTTTGATCCTAGGGTTTAGTTTTGAGAACCACTCCATGGCGTGTCCTCCTAGACTTCTAGGAAATAGTCACATGAGGTAAGTGGGTTCATGCATGTACTCTATTCTAAGAGCACAAAAATCTTGAACATGGTCATATGGATCAGTCTCTCCTGTATACTTTTCATATTTAGTATGTGCCACGTTGGGAGGGAATGGAACCATAGTTATACTCTTGTCAAAAGGGAATGGACAAATGTCGTCCAAAGAGTATTTTGTTTTGGGTTTCTCTTTCTCCTGTTTGAGGTTTGCAAGCTCTATTTGCATCAAAGAGAGTTGCTTGGTGAGAATGGATATAGGAGTTGGTACCTCCTTTTCTTTGAGTTTCTCCACATCATAATCCAGGGGTAATTTTACGCTAGTGGATGCCAAATGGAGGAAGTATTTCTCTTTATCATCATCAATTATACTTTCCAATATCTTATGGAACCTCTTACTTTTTTTGAGTTTATCATACTCATCTTTAGGGATCTCCCCCTCACTATCTTATCCAAATGGATGATGTTCAAAGGTGGTTTCTTCATTCTCATCGAGATCTTCATGCTTTTGGTTTTTTCTATTGTCATATTCTTCAAAAGCCTCACTCCATCCACGAGTGGATCTGTCCATTTGTGGAGAGTCTAGATCAAGTACAGAAATATGAGATGTTTCCCCTAGAAATTGGGGTGTTTTAGGAGGCACTTTTAATCCTTTAGAGGTGTAATTTTTGCATCTTGTATTAACCATGAAGTTGTGTCTCAAATTTCATCAACGTTTCCCAAGAGTGTTAGGTAGAGTCTCAAATTGTTCAAGTGAGTGTGTCTAGGTGGAAGTATAATTTGTGTTTTGGTGGAAGTAAATGATTCCAGCATTAGAGGGTTAGAATGCTCTGATAGTGAGCTATGAACCAAGTTTTTTTAAGAAGAGGATAGACCACATGTATTGAGATGGATTACGAGAAACCGACCGAACATGCAAGGTGGATGTTTGAAAAAGTGTTTTGATATAATGATAGGGAGACCAAAAAAGACAACAAGGATAGACTAAAGAGCCAAAAGTGTATCCAAATCAACTAATACTTTCTAGGAAATTATCTTGCAAGTGCCCACTCTCCTATATGCGACCTCCCAGATGCGATCCTAGAAATACTGGATGCGAGCTACTGATGACCCTAGATGCGAGCTTATGAACTAGATGTGACAATGTGCTGACTAGATGCGAGCTAGGATACTAGATGTGATCCTAAATACCAGATATGATACAGGACATATGGGATGTGATTTTTTGATGTCTCTGTCAGTCCTGATCAATTTTGAAAAATTCATCTTAGAAGTGCGTAAAGTTTGTCTGATTGCAGTTTGATTTCTGAGAACCATCGGTGAGTGAAAAACACATGTGTTTGAAGGTTTGAATATTGTTTCTTGTTTGAAGGAGTTTATCTTTTTGGTGATTTTTTAGATACATCAAGCAAACGTCATATTGTTATAGGAACAGACATAGTTTTTGCCCTATTTTCTAGGCGAATGATGAAAATACTTGCTCATTGACTTTGGTACACACTCAAATGTAAATCAGAATACAGCCATCGCCAAGCACACAATGGCTCTAGTCATGATGTTGTATTAGCTGAATCCAAACACAAGTGAGGGCACGATATGATGAGTGTCTTGGGGCAATTAATTTTTTCCTTGCACAAGGATTATCACCCTTTTGGGGATGAATCATGAATTCTTTCACTTCAAGTTTTGTCTATTATTGGGCAATCTGTTTGAAACCGTCCCCCATAGAATTCCACAAGGAAAAATTTAGGTGTATGGCCCTATGAGTACGTAAGTATATGTAGTCTCGCAAGCAAGATTCAAGTGGCTCGGCTCTACACATACCCAATAATGTTCAAAGAATGATGTCAAAATTCTATGAACAAAACCGACTCTGTCTTTTGAGGCTTTGGCCTATGAGGAAGCAATTATTTATAGTGAGTTGGAAGGGTTGGCATAAAACCTGTCCTCACTTGGGTCATTCCCAGGAGATTTTTTCCTCAATCGGTAGGCCCTCTACTATTAAATATGCAGACAAAGGATTGGCGAGTGTAGGACGTCTAGATTTCTAATTCTTCCGAAGAAGAAGAGCATACTCTCCTAATCCAAGTCATTTTCTCCCAAAAAAAAATAAGCAAACCATTCATTCCCTCATGCAATGTTGTGCTTGATTTAAGATGTTCCTATTTAATTAAAATAGGATGCTTGAAAATAGATTTGCCTTGTCCATTTGACCGCAATATTTAGTGAGTAGCTTGTTCAATTTCTGATCCAAAATTAGATAATGAAACTTGTTCAATTTGACCACAATATTAAGTGCTTGGAATGGTTCAATTTATGATTCCAAAAGTAATTATACGATGAGAGTTTGCTTGTTCAGTTATCCCCAAATTCCTTTCAACTCTTAAACTGATGTATGAGTTTCTAATTTTCCTCAAAAGGAAAAAAGCATATTCCTCTAGTGAGTTTATTAGAAAATTAGAAAATGTTTCTTAATGCTTAAAGCATGTAAATAGAGGTCAAGATGGAGGTTTGGGAAACCTAAAAAACCATGTTAGTATCCTTCATCCAACTCCCAAGAAATCACTTTGATGGCAACCTGCAAACACTCATTAATCTGTTTAAAAGATCAAACAAGTCAAGCACACAAATATGAGTAGTTAGGCAATGAAGTTCCTTAGAATTTTCACCAAATGTGATCCAAAAATACAACAAATGACACAAAAACCAGATGCGACTTTCCTTACCAGATGAGACTTAATGTTCCCTAGATGCGATCCTAAACTGAAAGCGATCTGGGAAAACCCAGGTGCGAGCCTCATTTTTTGCCGTGCGATAGGCGCCAGAAATGTGTGTTAAAATGTGTACATGTTATCTGCAACACGACACTTTAATAGATCATTGCATTAGCAAAAAAGGGGTTAGACAAGCATATAAATCCACTAAAATTGACCGATTTCATTCTAACTAAGAAAAGTATGATAAGCAACACAATAGCCCTCAGATTATGCTACTATCAGTGACATATATGAATTAGCATGAAAGATTTGAGTTAAAACAAACTAAATGATAAGAAAACATGCATTTTTAGCTCTAAAAGTGAAGATAATAACAATGCATGATAATGAAACTATGAATGAAATATGAATGCATCTAAATCCTAGCAGCATAACAATGCATTTTCAATATAATCTAAGGGCTTATTTTATCTCAAAAATGCCTTCTATTTATAGAAGAATGAGGAGAGAGAGGGGGGACAAGGTGCATTAATGAGTTGAAAATCTCATTAATGGTGTGTAAGAAGAATTAAATGCCAAAGGCATTCAATAGGCATGGGGGAGACATGGGCTTAAGAAATCTTCATTAATGAGGCATTAATGAGAGCCTTAAAGAAGAATGGGAAGGGCGTAAGAGGATGGCTCTAGAAAGTAGACTTGAGGGAAGGAATCTTGAGATTCCTTGAATTTCTCAAGTGGGTGGAGTCCTTAATCATTCCTTAACGGAGTGTGACAACATTAGGAGGTGGGTTATGATAGAATTAGGATTAGAATTAGATTTAGCAAGGGTGAATGGGTTGGGATAGGTTCGAACCCAGAGTCAAAGTGGTTGAGATAGGTTAGGTTGGGGTTTAGGGGAATATTAATGAAATGAATAAAACTTATTTAATTCATTCAAAAATAGGGATATTAATTATTTAAACATTTAATTACTTTTTAATAATCAATAGATCTATAGCCAATTTAATTAAATTAATTAGTGTAGGGGAATGGGTTCTTTTGCAAGTGAGCAATTGATTTAGGGATTATTTAGTTCCTAGCAAATTAATTATTTTAGCCATATATTTAATTGATTTTGATTTTGGCTAAAAGTCAATAATTTAGTGATTTGATCACTTTTAGGAGATTAAATTGATTTCAAAAGAATTATTCCAAGCAGTAACAGGGTCACTTGAACATAATTGGGGGTATGATCACACTTAGGGAAAATAGGGTCTATAGTCAAAGTTGACCAAATCCAGGTGGTTATAGAAGCATGTAATGCTCTCTCGATATCGCTCAATATGAATCATGTAAGGACACCTCTGGGGGATCAATCTAGTTATCTGTAAGCAAGGTGGTAAAAATTCAATGAGTTGGATGTGATTAAGTGGCCTAAGTAGCCTGGGGAGGTGCATCCTCATCAACTGCAGTCTGCTGAGGAGCTATAGGTGGTCCATAAATATCCCCTGTCTTTGTGCACCCTGAGAAACTAATCCAGTAGATCTACTGAGAATGGAAATGAAAAATGATGGAACCTCTCTGAGAGGAATCCCACTGACTATCTATAAACCTTGCTATGCACAAAGTAGATCATTGGATAAACATGTACCCATATGACGCAAATGGTCCAAAGCTGATAAAGTCACAACCTCTAGGAGAGGTGGTATGTCTACTACCTAGTATGGATCATCACTAGAGGATGCATCCTATGCGGGTGGAGGAATGCTAGAAAAGGAATGCAACATGTATCTCCCCAACCAATCAGATGATATCTCGTGAACCTATTTCGTGATACTCGCACTACTATAAAATACATATCTCATTATTGTGTCATCTAGTACACTCTATCCTGGAGCTGCCATTTCCTAACCTTTTGTTATAAAAAAAAGGTTCAGACCCACCGTTTCCCACCTATTAGTGGGCACTGGAGCATTATCCCCTTTGAATGTGCTAGATAATCTCCCCCTCCACTGCCCAACATGACCCATAAAATCTATATAATCAACATTGTAATGCAAATGAAAATCTACAAACAATTAAGTGGAAGCTCATCCTTCTGGGGCCACCTATGATGATTAGCCAACCATCAAGGATATATAAATGGTACAAAAAGGTCATCTTCTTACCTAGTAGCCATATATCCTCTCACTTGATACATGTCTCGGTAATGAGGAAACATGGTCTTCACCATAGTGGTGGAAACTTCTGAGTCAACCTTTCTATACTTCACAGCACTAGTAACACTGCAGGAGAGAGAAGTATAAAATGTATCAATGCTAGTGCTATCATAAGGGTTATATGATTGAACTGTGTCAATGATACGAACCAAGTCCTCTTTAATAATGTTCACCCTATCTCTATTAGGAAGGGTGGTCGATGACTGAATGGTCTGATCTAGAACCTCTATAGCTCATTGCAATTTAGCGATGGTACTAGAAAATAGATGCTCCCTTCCCTCTCTAGAACTGGCAGATCTATGTGAAGAGCAGTCACTAGCACCCCCCATATACTAGCCTCTCTTGAATCCATAGATGATGCCTCTCTACCCAATTCCATGTGATATATGTGTGTGTGTGTGTGTGTGTGTGTGTGTGTGTGTGTGTGTGTGTGTGTGTGTGTGTGTGTGTGAAAGTATAAATTGGTATACATATAGATCTCTGCACATGCATACATATATGTACAATTTTTTAAAAAGAAATCTCAAGAACATGTACATTATAACCATCTAGTTTAAATGACTATATATATACAAATTTAAGAAACATGACAATTCTAATTTAAGCATATTTACACGTGTAAATAAATAAAATAAAACATAAATAAAAAAAGCTTGTTCAATTCATATTTATCAATATGTTTGAAAGAAAAATGCTTTAATCATACATGTTTTACAATGAAAAAGAAGATGTAATGAACCTAAAAGGTTATCTAATTTACTTTAATATTACAACTTAACTTTAACTACCAGGTTATCTTTAGTGTTCGAATTCAATTTTTAAATTTTTACTTAATTATACCTAGGGTTGGAAGTTAACTAGGTTAAATAACTTAATTTATGATTTTAGACTTGAGTTAACTAGGTTTGAAGTATGGCTAACTACATTAACTAACTTAACTTATGACTTTAGACTAGAGTTAACTAGATTTGAAGTATGGTCTAGACTTAAGGTTACAATAAAGAGGCTTTGATGTAGTTAAATATATGTTGTTACGGTTATACGATTTTATGTAGATCATGTTACATGTACGCTATTAAATGTATGGTTAGGTATGCTTTTATGTATGGTTTTAATATAACATTTTTGTAATATTTTTCTAATGTTTAGAATGTTATGTTTAATATGTTCCTAATATTTATCTAATGTTTACAATGTAACATTTTTATGTATGTTTCCTAATATATGGTTATGGATGTTTTTATATTTCATTTTCTTAATATTTTTCTCATGATTCTATTTAAATTAGCTTCTTTTGGATTGTTGGCATTCATATTTTTTCATTGATGTCAACATATATTTAGTTGAAGTCTCTGTTAGACTGGTTGTCTCAGGAATAGGCAAGACTGACAATTGTGTATGGACATTGTATGGACTATCAGAGGATACAAGCATAGATATGTATTAAGGGAAAAGATGGGATCTTATATCTAAGGTCACTTGAGTTTATGCTTTTGTTTGTTTGAGTTATAACAGTTTTGGTAAAGACTATTTGCAGAAGTGACAAAGAATTGTGACAGAGTTAGTCCCTGAGTTTTGTGGATAACTTGGGTGTGAGCACATTTCATGTTATGTGAGCTTGGGGAATCTCATAAGACATGTTGAGGAATGTTTTTTTATGACTCTTTAGTCACAATACTCGTGGTGACGTAAGCCATGGCATGTGTTCTAGACAAGACCTATTTTGGGCTGACTTTAGTGATCTAGCGTGTATTATGAATAGCGAGTGTGGATTGAGGACCTTGGATTATATTTGATGACTTATAATTGATTTTTAATTTTTCAAGGCACCGTGTGTATCTTAGAAAGGGGTTATGTAATTATTTGTTCATTAGGGAGGTCTTAATTGCCCAACCTAATTACTTATTATAAAATTGTATAAAGGAGAGTTGTTTTCTTGATTAGGAGTGTGGACAGTGAAGTGTGGAAGATGTGATCTTGTATGCGAGAATTATGTTAAATGTACAGTAGAGATTGTGATTGATGACCTTCATTGGAACTGTTTAAGCAAAGTTATTTCTATCACTCAATTGACTGGATATTTTATATTTTTAAATTAGTACCTCGGATAGTGAGTCCTCAAGGTGGATTTTACCTTCTTTAGGAAATGAGCCTATTGTTTCTCTTAACTCCTAATAGGGTCTATCCTTTAACAGTGACTCTATACTTTATGTAATAATCATATCCTAACAAGGCTAAATATCCTAATAGGGATATTATACTTTTAGTGCATTATTTGTGGGTGCTAATTCCCACTGGGGTTTTTCCCTTAACAGGGTTTCCTTGACAGCAAATGGTTGTTTTATGGTGTTTTCATTAATGTGTTTAGAATTGCATTTATCTTTTTATTGTTAAAGGTTAAAGTTTAAAATATTTTGCATACAAATTATTCACCCCCCTAGTTGTACTGGTGGACTATTATTGCTAACAATTGGTCTCAGAACTTTTGGTCCTTTGAGAGAAAGATTAAAAACTTGATGTAATCCTGAAGATGACATTCTATAGGAAAGAAAGCCCAAAGTTTGATCCTAAAAACTTTGACAGTTGGAAGAACAAGATGAGAACTCGTCTGCTGTGTTTGGGAATTGACTACTGGATGATTACAAAGAAAGATGAGTAGGTCAAGACTAAAGAAGAATTAGAAAATGATACTGATGATGAAAATAAATTATTTTCTTATAACATGGTTGCAAGATAAGCACTGATTAGTGCACTCTTTGAAGGTGAATTCACATAGTTTAAAGATTTGGATTATGCACATAAACTTTGGTGAAGATTAAAAGCACTATATGAAGGAGATAAGTTTACTAAGAAGGTGAAGTTACAAAACAAGAAGGAAATGATGGAAACCCTAAAAATGAAAGATGATTAGAATGTTAGAGTATATGAATATAGGGTTAGTAAGGTTTTTATAGGAATTAGATGTTAGGATTAGGTAATACTAAGAGGGGGGTGAATAAGTATTACATCACTTAATTAAAATTTTCAACCAATTGCAAATAATCCATAAGCTTGCAAAAATGAAAATAACATAAGAAAATAACATAGTACTCTAAACACCATTGTTTGTTGTCGAGGAAACCCTGGCCAAGAAAAAACCCTGGCGGGGATGGTACCCAAAAGCATGCACTAAAGTATAATGTCCCTTTTAGGAGACCTAGCCCTGTTAGGAGCTGAATATTACATAGTAAATTTCCTTTTTAAAGGAATAAAAACCTTGTTAATGGTATACAACACCCTATTAGGGGCCAACTGAGCATACAACTCTTACAATATAGTTCTGTTAAAAAATGTTCTCAGTAGTGAACAAAACAAGAATCTTTAATGCTTAGATAGTTCCATTCATATTTCTTCAATGATCTCTGTCATCCTTTACTCTACCATTCGTATATCACATCCAAAACTTTGTTCACAACTATTTCTTCACTAAACAAAAAGATCTTACATATATATATTTCTTCTTTACCAAGTTGGCTCTCAAGTACAAATATTACATAGTCGGCTCTCAATACAAAATACATTTAATAAATAAAATATCAAATGCATATTTCGCACTCTTACATAATAAAAATATAGGTTATCAAAAATCATAATCCAACTCTGATTGACAGGATTCCACGTCATACTCCGTGAATCATCGCTTCTGTCCAGCTGCTCTGTATCATTGTTTTCTTGTTGTTTGTCTGTCTGTCTTCAAATCTCTCCAAATTAATGTAAACATTACCAAAATAAAATCAATTTTAGGTGCAGGTCACACATACCCCATACTATCTTCTTCTAGGCTCTCTTGTTGTAACTCATCGATCTCGATCTTCAATACGCAAAATACCTTTGTATTTATGCTTCTGTACTTAGCCAATTTTAGAGTCACCAAAACTTAACATTAAAGGAATCGATCAGTAATGCAGATGTGTTTCCATAAATTACAACAAAAGAGTGAATCAAATCATACAAAATTGGTCACTTTCCAACAATCTCTCCCTTTGGCATTGATGGCAACACTTAACAACAAAAAAAATGAAGTGTTCCAACAAAACAAAAATTGTCTCTCCTTCTTCTTTCTCTATTTTATTTTTCTCTTCTCCCTTATACATTATCTTCTCCTATTCTCCCCTATTAATTTTTCTCTTCCCTCTTCTACCCATTTAACAACAATGACAAAGGTGCATAAAAAGTAATAAAAACTAGTGCTTGCTTACCAATTTTAGAATATCTTGAAAGGAATCTTCGAACATCTTCACTTATGTACTCCATGACTTAAGCAATAGTTGACTAACATGAATTAGTCCATTTAATGCAAATGATGCTATCTCTTCTTCTTTCAACTCTGTTGGCATAGAGTTAGCCAATGATTCTACAGTTTTCTCCATGTATGATAAGTGGGCTTCAATAATTGAAAGCTTAGGAGTGATTAAACTCTTTAGTAAACCAAAACTTGTCATAACTCTCCCTTTGTCAATATCCAATACATTTAGTTTAGCCAAAATTCTTGTTACTTCTTTGGCCAATTCCATTATAGATTATGAAGAGGTCTCACAACTGTCCACTATGTTGTTCAAGGTTTCCCTATCCTTGGCAATAATGTCTTCAATGTTTTGAACATGCCTGATAGGATTCATGCAATAGCTAAATAGTTTCCTACCATGTGCAACACAACTCTTAGCATTTGTTGTACTAGTTCTTAGAATGCCCAAGTCCCATGAGATAGACTGGAAAACTTCAAATAGATTCTTCTCTGAGTAGTTATTTTCTTCCTTTCCTTCTGTAATCTTTACCATGTTCTCATAATGTCCATCAAACACATCAAGTGCCCAATTTAGGTTCTCTACATCATCTTTGTTCTGGAAAATAATAGGTACTGGGAGAAATATGTTCACAGTATCAATTTCTCTAGACATCACCTTGCTCTTCTTGTCACTTTTCTTGTTAGATCTCTCCTTTGCTTTAGTAAGTGCAATAAAATCTAATTTTTCCAACTCATCCTCATGCATGCAATCAACATCCATATCAATAGATTTGTCTTTACTTGCCAACAATAAGGTAGAAGATGTGTCAAATTCATTCTTAAATTCAACATTTTGTTTTTCTTCTTTCTGCTCCAATTCATTCTGTCCTTCTTCCTCAATCATTGTATTGACATTATTTTCTTCAAATAGGTTCTTCTCATCATCTGAAGTGTCAAGAGTCATAGGCACACTAGAAACATAGAAATCTGGTTGCATATCAACTTCTCTCTTCTCAACACTTTCCTCATCTATCTTCGAACTCTCTCCCATTCCTAAGGGTGTAGGCAAAGTAGTTGTAGGAAGTGGGTTCTTCTCAGGAGTAGTGTTCATTAATATCTAGTCCAGTGCTTTCTGAGTCTCTTCAGTAACTTCATCATATTTTCTTTCCATAATCTTCACTAGTCTAGTCTTAGTTCTCAATAAAGGTTTCATTTCTTTAAATATTCTGTCTCTTTCTTGCATAGAAACTACAAGCAACATATTATCAATTTCTTGATTTTTGATAGTTTCATCCTCAATTTATGCTAGAAGTTTTGTAGTTTCCAATCTACCATATAACTCTTCAGGTATACTTCCCTCTATCTCCAATAGATTCTTCTTGAAAATAAGTAAATGATTAACTACAAGATCCTCAATCCAAAGTTTATTAGTTTCCTCATACATGTCATAGTATTTGTTAAAAGAAACTAACTTCCCTTTCTTGATAGCTCTCTTCTCAATCATCTTCAAGTTAGGTTTCCATATATGCTTGTCACTTTCAGGTTTCTTCTCTTCTCTCACAGTGTTTTTTTCTTTAGGTGGTGAAATCTATCTGCTAGATCTAGTACTCACTCTAGAAATTATCTTTTCTGCCTATGAGGTCTGTTGTGGTGGAGGGGAGGTTATATCAATAATCGTAGGAGGTGGACTATCTACCATCACTACTTCAGGAGATGGAAGGGCTACAGTAGTAGTACTTGCCAATCCAAAAGATCTCTTTTCTAACTTCTTCTGAACTTCCTTCAACTCTTCCTCAATGAATCCTACCTTAATACCACATTCATGCGCAATGTTGTCTAGTTTTCTTTTCCTCAAACCTCTAGTCTATTAATATCTTACTGTAGAAGATTTAACCTCATAGGTTCCCCATATCTCCTCAGATGTATCTATCTTAGATGCTAAGACATGTTTTATTTTCATAGTTAATACCTCATAACTTACCTCATATCCATAGGATAACTCCATTTCTTCCTTGGTATAACTGCCTCAAAGCATACACAATCAGTTTCAACCATGGAACAAATTGTATCATTGTACTTCTCAACTAAGTCTTCAAGTATCATGTATCTTCCTTTCATCTGCCTCTAAAGAATCTTAATCATACCAGACAACTCACCATCAACCCATGTGATGTTCTGTCTTCTGTAACTGTCATAAATATATATACTAGTAGGTATCCCTTTTCTCCAACCACTAGGGTACATGCCTAGAAATCTATGCTCAATGTGTATGTACATATGCATCAATAGTGAACCAAATTTGAAGGTCTTCAATCTGTCTTTCTTTATCAATTTCACATTCTCCATAAATTTTTGTGCTAACACTTCACATTGTTTGTATTTAGTATTCTCTTTCACCATTCTATATGCCATCATGATAACTCCTGCAGATACTGAATTAGGTCTACTACTATAGTAGAATTTGTAACCAAGTATCAAAACAATTAATTTTACATCTTGTTGCACAATGTCTCTTACTGACATAGCTTGCCTATCCCATTTTGAGTGTGTTAGGGTTTAAACTTGCTTCTTAACATGTTTATCTACTACAGGAATGATTCCATTATTATCCAATCCAGTAATCTCCTGAATCAAATCACTAAAAATCTTCACAGGTTGTTCGCCTATCCAAATAAACTGATCATGTACTCTTCTAAACAATATCTTAAACCATTCTTCTTCATCAAATTTCATATAAGCCTAGAATTTTCATAATGCTCAATTGATCAACATGTTTTTATTCATCTCTCATAATGCCTTTGTTAGTCATATACTCCATTTTAGTAGAAATTTCATCAACACCCAGTATATCATACTTACAATGAATGTATGCCCTAATGTCTTCTACATGTAAAACTCTGTGTGGTGTATAAGAAAATGCTCTTTTAGGGTCTGCTTCACAAGACTTAAAAGGACATTTCTTGAATTTATATCTAGGTCAATCTACAACATCATAAATAACAGGTGCATCCATAGCTAGATGATGTAAATACCTCTTGCACGTTGAATTCCAAGTTTTTTTTTTCAATTGATCACACAAGGAAATTGTAAGATAGACTGAATCTCTCTACTCTTTGATTCCCTTAGGTTGCTACTCGTCAAATGGTAAGAAAATAGATAATCATATGGTGCTTTATACAATTTTAAGTCATTAAAAGTTCACATTACCCAATACTGTCTAGTTGGCTATAAATCTCATGATCACACACTAAGCATCATTCAATGTTGCACTCTTAAATATATACTCCATGATGTCAACCATAATCATACCTAAGCTCACTAGAGCTCAATCCACAAAATCAAGGGCTAGATATATTCTAATATCTTCATCAAATGCTCCCCCTAAGGCCATGATCATTCAATTAGGTTGATTTTGCTTTGTTACTATCAGGTGAAGATCCATTAGCATCTACTGTCTCTCCTTGAACCAATGTCCCACTTTTCTCTTTGATCTTCCATATCATACCACTCTTGTTATCCTCTGCTTTCTTAAATCAACTATCAAAATCATTCTTTAAATATGCAACACTCTTACCAATATCATTTCTATTCTTCTATGTATTCATAGGATGTGGTACTCTTCTATTTTTTTCTCCATTATACCTGCAAAACTTTGCTATATGACCTGGATTATTGCATTTTTAACATATAGGAGCTCTTCCTTCCTAATTTAGTTTCAGCTTACAATAATTTTCAATGTGTCCAAGATTATTATATTTATAGCATGTAGGTTTCACTGTAGGTTCTCTTCCATTGTCTTTTCTATATCTAGATTGATTAGGTTTCCTGCAATCTTCTTTCTTGTTCCCATATCCATTACAATTAAAACAATAACTAGAAAAGGTCTTAAGAGGGGAATTACCTATGCAATCTCTTTTCATGTGTCCAAACATGTTACAACCAAAGCATCTACCATTGAAGGGTCTGATCTTCTCTTTAGGTTCTTCAATAGTAGGTTTTTCAGCATCAATATTTGCATCAGATTCTTCTTCTTGTTTCTTTGAACATTCAGCTTCATTGAATCCAACACCAGTCATATCACTTTTAGGTTTTTGTCTGTCTCTTTGTTCATCAATCAAATCATTACTAGTGTGAATTTTCTCAATGTGTTTCTTTGCCTCAACAAGTTCACCTTTTATGATCTGATTGTATTTCTCCAATTCTAGATACTTGTTCTTGTAATTGTTAGCCTCATTCTTCATTTGTTTTATCAACATATTTGCATGATTCAAAGCTTCTTCAATCTTATTCTTAGCATCTTTTTGTAATTGAATCTCTTTAAATTCATGGATTCATTCTCAAGATTTAAGGTTTCATTTTCTTCTTCAAGTTGCTTCAACTGATCTGAATTGTCTTTGTCTGAATCTTCTTTTATCTGAACCACAAGATCATGTCTCTGACTTATGGAAAGTTCAAGTTGTTCTCTAAGTTTCTTTATAAATTTATCAGCTCTTCACATGTTGAATTTTAATTCTCCATTCTCTTCTTTTTCTTTATCAAGGTCTTGAAGTGCAACATCAAAGTTTTCTTGCAAAATATCTAAATCCATTCTAATCTCCCTTAAGTTGTTAGACTTTCTCTCCAAGGACCAAAAGCTCCAATACCAATTGTTAGGATTAGGTAATACTGAGAGGGGGGGTGAATCAATATTACAACACTTAATTAAACTTTTCAACCAATTGCAAATAATCCATAAGCTTGCATAAACAAAAAGAACATAAGAAAATAACACAGTACTCATAACACCATTATTTGTTGTCGAGGAAACCTTGGCCAAGGGAAAACCCTGGTGGGGATGGTACCCACAAGCATGTACTAAAGTATAGTGTCCCTGTTAGGATACCTAGCCCTTTTTAAGAGCTCAATATTACATAGTATATTTCCTTGTTCAAGGAATAACAACCCTATTAAAGGTATACAACACCCTGTTAGGGGCCAACTGAGCATACAACTCTTACAATATAGTTCTATTACAAAATGTTCTCAATAATGAACAAAACAAGCATCTCCAATGCTTAGATATTTCCAGTCATATTTCTTCAATGATCTATATCATCCTCTTCTCTTCCATTCATATATCACATCAAAAACTTTGTTCACAACTATTTCTTTGCTCAACAAAAAGATCTTACATATAAATCTTTCTTCTTTACCAAGTTGGCTCTCAAATACAAATATTACATAGTTGACTCTCAATACAAAATACATTTAATAAAGAAAATATCAAATGCATAGTTGGCGCTCTTACATAATCAAAATATAGTTTATCAACAATCATAATCCAACTCTGATTTCCAGTAGTCCACATCATACTCTCTGAATCATCGCTTCTGTCTAGCTGCTCCGTATCACTATTCTGTTGTTGTCTGTCTGTCTTCAAATCTCTCTAACTTACAAAAAACATCACCAAAGAAAAATTGATCTTAGGTGGAGGTCACACATACCCCATACTATCTTCTTCTAATCTCTCTTTCCGTAACTCATCGATCTCAATCTTCGATACTCAAAATACCTCTATTATTTTGCTTCTATACTTAGCCAATTTTAGAGCCACCAAAACTTAACTTTAAAGGAATTGATCAGTAAGCAAAATGTGTTTCCATAAATGAAAACCAAAAATTGAATCACATCATTCAAAATTTATCACTTTCCAACATTAGAAACTCTGGAGGCACCTACAATGAAGAATAATTGATCATAGAGATTATTATATCTTTGACACCTGTCTGCAAAACTAAAGTGCAATATATAGAGATCATACCTTTGATGATGAAATTCAATAGATACATGTTGATTGCAAAATTAACTAAATTTGAGGCCGCAGAGCCTAGATATTCATTACCTAAGGCTGAATCAATATTCAAGGTGACTGTGCATAATAAAAAAAAGACTTTATCACGTATTGTGAGCACCAGCAGAAATGACTTGCGAGAAGAGCTTATCAAAAATGCTAATGATTGGGAAAAGATATAGGAAGAAGAGAGGAAGTTGGATGAAATTGTGGCCCTGATTACAAGAAGAGAAAAGAGAGGTAAAGGTAAGTTTGAAGGAAATTTACCTTTGAAATATTTTTCATGCAATAAGATAGGTCATTTTTCATATAGATGTCCTACAAGGGTTCCTAACATAAATCTAAGTTTCATAGACCTAATTACTCCAAGGATAAGGAATGTGACTATGCTAGTGAATGTGTGTCTAATGATGATTTTGTGAATTATGATAAAATTGTTTTATTTCTATTAAAGATGATGAACCTCGTCAAGAAGAGAAAGCCCTAGTTTCACATGTTGAAAATAAATTTGAATGGATCATAGATAGTGGTTGTTCACATCATTTGACTTGTGATAGAAAAACGTTTGTTCAACTAACTAAATATGATAGTTGTGTAGTCAGATTTCGTGACAATACTCCTAATTTTTTCATTGGAGTGGGATCAATTTCTCTTGATGGTAAAACTAATAATGATGATGTATTGCTTGTTAACGGACTTAAAAATAACTTTTTGAGTGTTGGAAAGCTTGTAGAATAGGGCTATTATTTGAAGTTCAATGATGGGAATAGTTCTATCAGAAGTCAGAAAGGGGATTTGTTTGCATATAGTACTAAGACAAGAGGTAATGTATTTGAGCTAAATACTAAAAAAATTTCTTGTTTATTTGTGAAGGTTGATGACAGTTGGTTATGGCATAGAATATTTTTTCATATAAATTTTGATAACATTGTGAAAGCAAGTATGAAAAATGTTGTTAGAGACAGGCCAAAGATTGTGAAACCTTCTAACACTATGTGTAGAGAATGTGTGACGGGGAAACAAACTAGAAGCAATTTTAAAAGAAAATCTTACTCAGTAAAAGGGAAGTTGGATTTGGTGCATACAGATGTGGTCCTACAAGAACAAGATCTTAATTTTTGGAAAGTGACAATGCAAGCAATTGTTATTTTATCATTGATGTCAAACCTTAACTTGTGAGACTATTGTTATCTATTTAAGTACCATATCTATTGATTGAAGAAGAAGATTTAACAAGAAGACCAAGTGAATGGTTGAGTTAAGGAAAATAAAAGGGTACTTGATTAGTTGGCACTCTGGAAAAGTAATTAGTTGTTTATCTTTCAAAGATAGTTTTTCTGGCTGTTTTGTGCCAAGCAAGTCTGGCTTGTGCCGAGCAAGTTTGGTTTGATGCTGAGTGAAGTTGTTTGTGACGAGCAAGTTTGTTCAATGCCGAGCACCAATGAAATTGTTGAGTAGAAACAGTGATGTTGGCTGACTTACATTATTTGGATTAATGATGAGATTTGAGATCTCTAGTCGACTTAGTTAATTTTATTGGGATATGTAAAGTTAATTAAAGATTGATCCACGTCATTTAATGTATGGGTAACCGTAATTAATGCATGGATTCAAGATTTAATTAGAGACTACTTTGGAGAATTAAATGTAATGTAATGGTGAAATGATCCCTTGGATCTGACCTAACCTAAGATCTATGATCTTGATTCAGTGGCAAAGATTTATCTGACCTAGACAGAGAGGTATATGATAACCTCAAGGGGTTATTCTTTGAAGTGTGGATGTGGTTGTGGATGTACTGATTGGTGTACATGTGTGTATTCAATAATTTTGCATAGTTGATTTACTGATTGGCATGACCTAGCAAAGAAGGCTGAATACAGAAGCAGAAAGTTGCATGTGTGATTGCTTGACGGATTTCCAAGCAGATCAGAAGATTGAAATGACAATGTAGGCCACTCAGTAAGTTAGCATCAGAGTTGTAATTGGATCTGAATTTCCAAAGTAAGTTGTATGTATCATATCACAACTACTGATTACTTTCTAACCATTGTATCAGTTAAATCCTTTAACAAGGTTGACCTAATAGTCATTTGTATAAATCCTCTAAGCAAGGTGACATTTAGGTGGAATGTTCTAAGTCCTCTAACAAGTCCACTCCTGACAGGGTGGTTAAATCCTTTAACCAGGTCACACCTAATAGTGTGTTATTGTAACCTTAAACAGGGTTGGCTCCTCACAGAGCTCACTTCAGAAGAGTGAAACTTGGTAGCATGTTACTAGTGGTTTTTCCCATATTGGGTTTCCACGTTAAATACTTGTGTCAACTTCTGTGAATGCTTATGGTTTGTTTTACTATTATGTTTCTACAAGCTAATTACATTAAATATTAAACGGCATGATTAATTTTTTGACATATGCTACTGCTATCGAGTAGATCTAAAATACATAAAGTTTTATTTGCTACATCTAGACCTGAGGATAACTGATTCACCCCTCCCCTCTTAGTTATTCTAAATTCATTCTAACACTTAATATGGTGAGAGGTATCTAATACTTTTTTTGATGACTTTTCTAGGATGACACGGGTTACATATCTTAGAGAGAAGTTTGAGGCTTTTGATAAATTTAAGATATTCAAGTCAAAATTTGAGAATTAATCGGGTTTGAAGATAAAAATTTTAAGGTCAGATAAAGGTGGAGAGTTTAATTTAGATATGTTCAATACCTACTAAAAATAGCATGAAATATACAAATAAATATCCACTCCAAGGACACCACAACAGAATTGAATTCCAGAGTGAAGAAACGTAAGTAAATTAGATGTTTCCAGAACTATGTTTCTTGAAGGAAATGTGTCGCATGTTCATTAGATAGAAGTTATTGGTACTAAAGTCTACACTTTGAACATAATTCAGATCAAAGGTACTAATAAGACTCCTTATGAACTATGGTTTAATCATTATCCTACTATGAAATATTTAAGAGTATTTGGTAGTAAATGCTATGTCAAAAGAGATGATGAGATAGGAAATTTTGATGCAAGAATTGATGAAGGGATCTTCCTTGGTTATTCCACTAAGAAAAATGCTTATAAATGTTTCAATCTGAGATTGAGGAAGATAATTGAAAGTGTTAATGTGAGGATTGATGAGAAGTTTCAGATTCGGGAAAGAATATATGAATATAGCTAGACTTTAGATAACATGGAGATTACTGCAAATCAAGAATAAGCTTTTGAGGTTGATCATGAGATTGAGGTATGTTTGAATGATTCAAATGATTCTACATAAATTCCAAAGGCACAAGGTATGTTAAGAAAAACAATCCTTAAAATCAAACTATTGATAGTGTAAGCAAAGGAATGATGACAAGATCTAGAAATGAGATTTGTTTGATTTCTCAAGTAGAACCTAAAACTACTGATGACGCATGTAGAGATGAATCTTGGACTAAATAAATGTAGGAAGAATTGGAATAGATAAAGAAAAATAACACTTGGGAACTAGTTCCTAGACCGAAGGATAAGAATTTTATAGGGAATAAATGGGTTTTTAGAAACAAAATGAATGAAGAAGGAATGGTTGTAAGGAATAAGGAAAGACTGGTTTGTATAGGCTACTCACAACAAGAAGGCGTAGAATTTGAAGAAACATTTCCTCCTATTGCTAGGCTTGAGGCAGTGAGATTATTTATTTCTTATGCTATAGACAAAGACTTTAAAGTATATCAGATGGATGTGAAATCTACATTTCTGAATGGAGATCTAGAGCAGGAAGTATATATTGAGCAACCTGATGGATTTCCTTTGACAGATGATGAGGAAATGGTTTGAAAATTGATGAAGGCTCTATATAGACTGAAACAAGCACCTAGAGAATGGTATGATAGATTTGACATGTATTTACTTTGTCTTGGTTTCAGAAAAGTTAAGGCAGACAATAATTTGTACTTAAGAACTAGTGAAGATGGAATCTTAATAGTTGAAGTTTTTGTAGATGATATCATTTTTGGAGGTAATGATGAAATGAGTAATAAATTCTCTAAGGAAATGGAAAATTAATTTGAGATGTCGATTATTGGTGAAATGAAATTTTTCCTTGGGTTGCAAATTAATTAGAAAAAGAATGGTATTTTTATTTCTCAAACCAAGTATGTTAAGGAAATGTTGAAATACTTTAGAATAGAAGAGTGTAAACCTATTGGAACACCTATGATTACTAGTTATAAGATTACTACTATTGATGATTCTCAGAGTATTTTTCACAAAGTAAAAATCTATGATTTGAGGCTTACAATATCTAACTCACACTAGACCAGATATTACTAATGCAGTTGGAATTGTGGCAAGATATCAAGTATATCCTAAAGAGAGTCACCTTGATGCAGTAAAGAGAATATTTAGATATCTAAAATGAACACTGGAATATGGCTTATGATATAAAAAATATGATGATCTTGATGTGCATGCTTATACTAATGTTCATTGGGAAGGAAGTGTTGATGAAAAAAAGAGTACAAGTGGTGGTAATTTTTTCCTTGAGAAAAGGGTGGTTTCCTAGCTAAGTAAGAAGAAGGATTATATAGCTCAGTCTACTGTCGAATCAAAGTATGTTGTTGCTGGTATAAATTGCGCACAAATTGTTTGGATGAAGCAAATGTTGAAGGACATTGGGATAACTTTTGAAGAGCCATTGGTTATTCATTGTGATAACACTAGCATAGTGAATATGTCAAAGAATCTAGTTATGAATTCAAAGACTAAACTTATTTCAATTAAGTATCATTTCTTGAGAGACAAGGTTATAGAGAAGGAGATTAAATTGGAGTATATCAACACAAAGGAACAAATAGAAGACATATTTACAAAATGTTTGCCAAAGGATACCTTTTAGTATCTCAGAGGTATGCTTAGGGTGAGAGCCCCTCCTTGAGAGAACTAATTGATGTAGGAATGCATCAATATAGAGGATTTTAGAGTTATATCATTTCCTCGGCTTGATGTAAGGATCTACTCCTCAGGGGGAGTGATCACAAGAACAAAATAGAACACATTTGGGTATTTGTGCACCTGGTTATTGCACGCATGAAGATTTGAAAAAGATAAACCTTGTAGAGGAAATATTGTCAAAGATAGAGTTATGGCACCCTTTTTCCATTTATGTCAAGGGGGAGAGATTCAGTGAAGAGTGTTAGTGGAAAATCCCTATTGTTTCGGGGAGAGATATGAAGAGGATATTGAGAATACTTTACTAAGAGTGGTACTTTTCAATTGATGGATTTTCTCATGTTTTTCCATAAATTCCAAACAGGGAGATTGTTGAAATTGGTTTATGTTGGAGTTGTTTAAATTCATGTTTTTTCATTGATGTCAACATATGTTCAGTTCAAGTCTCTGTCAAACTAGTTGTCTTAGGCATATGCGAGAGTAACAGTCATGTACAAACATTGTATGGACTATCAGAGGATGCGAGCATAAATATATATTAAGGGACAAGATGGGATCTTATGTATAAGGTCTCTTGAGTTTATGTTTCTTTTTTTTTGAGTTACAATGGTTTTGGTGAAGATTGTTTTCATAACAGTTACAGAGAATTATGAAAAAGTTAGTCTCTAAGTTTTGTGGATAACTTGGGTGCGAGTAGGTTTCATGTTATGTGAGCTTGGATAATTTCAAGAGACATGTTAAGGAGTGTTTTTTATGATTCTTGGGTCACAAGAATTGTTGACAGGACTTTGTGACCGGGTCTGCCAACAGATGTAAGTTGTCACTGGGTACCGGGGTACCAGCCAACTTTGCCTATAAACATTATCCAGGGAATAAATTATCTGGGCCTTTAAAAACATGAGAGTTGGGTCTCAATAGTGTGGGAGCTAAGTTGTGAGTGTGACTATTTTGTTCGGGGGGATAGCTGGTTTTCTTGGCTCGTCTTCTCTAGGGATTTAGCTAAGTTGGGGTTTCTTGCAAGCATTTGGATTATCAAAGAAACTTCAAAAGATACGCCAGGGTTAGAAGTATTCCACTCTATCTATAGTTGTGCAAATACATTTAAAACATCAACCAACCTCTAACATACTACAATAAAATACTAAATGCATACAAAACCATCAGTTCATACATATTCAATAGTGAGGGGAAAATAAGGTCGTTAATCTATTTAAAACATTAGAGCAAGGGACATAAGAAACATACATCACAAAAGAACATTAACACAGAGATCAAAACACTAACAACTTCATTTCCAAAACTCTTCTTTCTTCATTAACAGGTTTCCAATAGAACTGGTGTGTACAATAATGGCTCCAAGGGAGCATCTATCTACTGAGATCTTCTAAGAACTAAGGAAAATTGAGCTCTGCAACTATGAGAAAATGAACTACTAAAATGCTATAGCTATGGACTGTAAAATTATCAATTTTGTCGACCCCTTGAATGAGGTCAGGCTTATTATTTATACATAGATTTTCCCTAAAACTAACCTAACTCAACTTTACACTCAACAATAAAATATGATTTTCGGTGGCCGGTACTACCTGCACCACGTTACAATGACCTTGAGAAGAATGAAGGTCTGACATGTCAGAAGAATAAGACAAGAAAAGAGGTATGGAATAATCGGCCTCAAGAAGAGAGACAGAGGGAGAATAGAAGAAATATGATCCTTCGAGGATCAAGGCTACATGCCTCATCAATGTAAAAGTAGCTCACTATCTCTGATAAGCTAGGTGTTCAATGATGGAGCGGCACCTTGGGAAGACCACCTACCAGAACCATGCCTCAAGCTGACATGGCTTATTGGGGTCACCTACTTTCTGAAACCCTTATTATCTTCCTGATAGTGACCGGTCAACTTTGGGGAACATGGACTTGATTCACCCAAAGGATGCAAAACTATGGATCTAGAACTCCAGGATCCGGGAGCTTACGCTCAAAGAATGAAAGAATGTTCAATATGTACCCTTCTGGTGAAAATCTCTAGGATTCAGAGAACCTTATTTCCCTTTACTACTTTTGAATTCTTCCAAAAAAATTCTTATGCCATCCTCATCAATGTCCTTAATGTTGTCCCATTCTCCATGAATAACCTCAAGCCTCTCTTCAACCTCTCCGGCTTCATTCTAGAATTCATCTACTATCTTCATGATGTCATGCACCAGGGTCATCATCTTTGATAACCTTGATAACCTTTCTTTGTCAAAGTCCCCAATAGACTGATACAAGGACTCCATGAACTTGTCATATTTATTGAGGACATAGTCCTCCAGGGTGCATGATCTAGTGGTGAAGGGGTCGACTCATGACACCCTTACCACGAATGCTTTGAATAGGCCCAAAGGATACTGGGCCACAATTTCTTTCTCTATTAGGGCCTTAACCAGTTCCTTGAATACCTCAATCTTAAGGCCAAGTCTGGAGTATTGGGCCCAGAGAGAATCATATTATTCCTCTCCCAAAATTCCCACCTCTGTAATGGCTTCTTCCCTGGTGTTGAAGACCTCATTCAACCCAGCCTTACATCTCTCATATTTTTCTAATTCTTTTTCCCATAGGATGGCAGAGGCATTCGACTGACCAAGGAGATTGCTGATTTGATAAAGATCTAGGAGTGACACCACCAAAAATTGCCTTACGGAGACTATATGTTTGGTGATCCACCCGTCCACAGCCTGGGCCTTCTTCTTCATGGAAATTAGAGACTCCACATCATCCTATGCAAGTGGTAATCTGGAGGTAGAAGCTTCCACGTGGATCTTGGCTAGGGGCTGTGTGAGATCTGCCAGAAGTGCGAGGAGATTCACATTGTTTTCCCTTTCCTCCTTCAACTTCTGGGTCTGTTTATTGTATCGGGCTTCTATGGCCCGGGTTACCTCTCATAGTAGGTCCATCTCTCCCTACTTATCTCTCTCCCCAGAGGCACCTCTGTAATTGTGTAATCTTTGACCCTTACCACTTCTACATATGTATCTAGGAGAGGCATTTTGATGGTTGCAATTGTACTTCCTTCTAGACTAGTCTGAAGGGTATGGACTATTTGAGCCTTCTTAGGATTTTTGGCCTCTACATTACGGGCCATCATTTCGGCCAAGGAGAGAGGAACACCTATTGCTACCATCAGAGCCTTTCTTTTCCTAGATTCCACCAGCCATTGCGGTGGCTAGGGTGGTTTTTCTTCCAAGGACTGGGTGTTGGGAGTCTCCTTGGAATCTGGTGGTGCATTCCCAGGATTTATAGTGTCATTAGGATCTTTCTCATTTCCTTTCTTCTATTCCTGCTCCTGCTCTCTAGAGGCCTCAATATCTTCCGCCCTATTGGCATCTTCTTCTATGATGTCTGAGATCTTTTCTCCACTGGTACTGTCATCACCTATATCTTTAGGGATTTCCTCATCCTTTTTAGCAGTGGGCAAGTTAACATTTATATCCTTGGGGATTTCCCCCTCACCTTGTTTTTGTTGTTATTCTTTGGCGTTATTTGTCAGGATATCCTCCACTATTGGAACATCTTCTGGAGGTGAGTGAGGTACCTGGCCAAAGTTTAACAGTGTAGCCACTGAAACTCTCACCAAAATTACTTCACAGAAATTGGTCACCCAGAGTAACCAAAGGAATCTAGAGTGTAATGATTTGGGCTACAGTTGATCTCATGGGTCTGGTTTCCCCAGTCATCAGTTTCTCATATGTTGTTTTCCTTGGTCTTTCCTTAGCCTCATGGACTGATGTTTTCTCCCACTCGGGTTCCTTTTTTGTTTCTTTTTGGGCTTCATACTCTATGGCAACTTCTTGCTCCAAGAATTCCTTTTCTGCGAGGACCTCTTCTTTTTATTGGGCGGTGATCTCTTCCATTGCGTGATCTATGTCCCTGTGAAAGTTCATAACCTCATCCACCCCAAAGATATCATCAAAATAATCATGTGGGGGAGAGTCCTCTATTATATCCTCTAGTTTGGGAGAATCTGAATAGCCTTTTACTAGGGGAATGTTAGGCATATCGAGGCCCACATCTGTGCTTGGGGTGGGATTCACCTTCTGCTTCTTCTTTCTCTGTAGTGGAGCCATGACATCTAGAATATTTGCAGACCCTGCCTTAATAAACATCTTCCTGCCCATTAGTGTGGCAAATGATGGGGATCATATTGGGCCAGTAGATGCTACTAGAGTTGCGAAGAGGCCCTAGGAAAGAAGTGCGCTTATCTTCTGGTTTTCCAGCCTCGATGCCTCCTTTTTCTCTTATAACTGTGCCATTATGGGGAGAGAACCCTTGGGAGGTACTTGGTCTAGGGGCCCTTCTTTCTCCTTCCCCTTTCTCATACTAGGTCTTGTGGCTCCAAACAATTGGTCCTTTCAGGGTGCTCTTGGGACATACCTGCTCAAAATACTTGTGACTATTCTCTACAATGGGGTGACATACTCCCTCAATTGTCAAATCCTTTGGGGTGGCCCAATCCACCGGAGGGAGATCTAATGTGTCTAACCCCCGCTCTTTGTAAAATTGGTCCTCTAGGGGCCTGTCATCTGAAAAGCCCTTCCAGAAACCCTGAAGGTCGAGGGCTTTCATAAAGCCTTTAGACATCCACAAATGTTGGCGAACCCAGAGATCAAAACTATCTTGGCAGCTCACCCAAAAATCTTCAATATGTTCTTTATGTGGTGGGGATGCCCAAAGAAGTGCCAGTGCTATCTTACCCAAGGGGTCAAAATTATTTCTGGCATGGTGGAATTCCACTAGTCCCAGACTCTTCAGTTTTTTGTCTACCTACTTTTCTATGGTGAGACTGCAAGAATAGTTCCCACAACAGATTGGGAATGGGACGTTGGTAACCTTGTTCAATGTGAAGAGGGTGTGCAGCTCCAAAATCTGCCAGTAGAACTCTAAAAGAATGATTCTATCCCCGCAATATCGAGGAAGAAGATAGGGTTTCCCAGAGAATCTAGTCACCCAAATATACATATGCTACTGGAATTGAATGAAATAATTCTCGTAGGTCCACACTAGGTTCATCACCTCTTGCGATAACTGGTATCCTGAATCCTGAGTAAGTGTCAAAATATTTTAGCAAGTAAAGGCATCATTTACCCTGCAAAAATTTGTGAAATTGAGTTCCCACTAGACCTAGGGATAATGATCCCAGGGTGCTAATTGGCCCTACCCATTCTTGATAATGCCCATTGTTTGCAAACCCAGAAAATCTAGTCTCTATTGGGCCAGTGCCCATAGTACGTAAGATGTCATGTGGAACTTTGAGGTCCAAAGGATGCCTTTCATTTATGTATCCACATGGTTGGCGATAATTGCCACCCAATTGAATGTCTGACATCGAGTGGTTACGCGGTAGAGGAAGTAATACTTCCATGCTGATAAATCACAGGCATGGGGCTCTCCAAAGATCATGCATAAAAATATGATGCCTGGCTGGATAGGTTCTTTAAAATTCCCGCGGGGAATTTCCAACTTCATCTTTTTGTAGTCCCTTCTTGGGGACTTAAGCCAGTAGGTGTTAAGATATTGCTGGGGAAGAAGAGAAGCCTCCTCAAACTCCTTTAGTGATGTGGATCAGGAGAGAATAGTGGCTCCCTATAATTGAGGGATCCCCATCCCTAAAGCAAAAGTAGCAGCATCTAGATTGACAATAGTCACTGGATAGTGTAATAGTCAGGGATCGGTGAGAAAAACAACCTGAGTGGAGGCATTGTAGAGAATTTCTTGTTGGAGTATAGGCTATGGTGCCTGCACTGATCAAGGAAAATTCATAGCCTTGATAATTCTGGAGGCAGCCAGATGGACAACTATAGTATCTCTGTCAGCCTTCAGTTTGTAAATGGCTTGAACCAAGCCTTGCATCTCAGCCCATAGTTCGGGCTCTGTATCTGTTATTTCTTGGAACTTGGAGTCCACTTTGGACCCCATAAGAATACCCTCCTTTGGGTACTTGGAAGTTAGTGACAGCTTTGCAAACATCTTTTTGACCTTTGTTTTTGTAGCTACCCGAGTGGAGGTAGTTAACAGCTCTGGGCTATCAGGAGGAGCGATCACATCAGATATCTTGATCAAACTATCAACAACCTGCAAGACCAGAGAACCGTCAATATATGATATAAAAATAATACTTTTAGGGACTCCAAGGAATTCACCATCATTTTGGACCTATTCAAGAAATGTTAGCATACATCAAAAATCCTGGAATCATTAATTTTAATCATGAAATAGATTCGGATGAGCACCCAGGGGTTCCAGGGCGGTTGGTTTAAGTGACAAAAAATGAAATGAAGACCCAGGGGCTTCTCATCACCCAGAGTCTGGAAGAACTAGTCGTTGTTGACATGATCGGTAGAGAGTTATACTTGGCAGACATGGGTTGTCATGTGGCTATGCGACATGTGGTGTAATGGTATTAATGGTGACAAGTGGGTTGACACAAGGGAAGTAAATGTCAGATGGGATGGGATTCAAATTGCCACTCATGGGAAATTAATCCTGCCATTAAAGTGAAATGATAGAGGAGAGAGAAAGTTTCCATGGATTGAAACAGTGAGGTACTGAGTTTGAGCCATGGCAAATACATCTCAGATGAGCTCAACAGTTGGTTTGGACGTGACAGAGCATAATGAGCTCGATGCAATAGAGGGATATACAAAGAATATACACCTAATGTACAGAGGGCCAAAGCACTATGAGGGCTGAAGCACAAATCACAGGCTGACCACAAAATAATGACATATATACAATTATAAAACATGAAATTACAAAGGTTACAGAGTGTACAAAAGCACCTACACTATCATATAGAGTATACAAACAAATGCATTAGATTATAACTACACAGAGGGTTGACAACCCTCTAGCAAAGCCAACCCACCAATGGGAGGTGATAGAAAAATTCAACACAAAGGTGCGAAAAAAAAAAAAAACCAAAACAAAACAATAAATAAACAAAAGATAGACAGAAGCAAGAAACAAAAAACCCAAGAAATAGAGAGGGGAGAGTCGAAGGCTTACCTAGAAACATGGGGAATGTGGGAGAGATGAGCACGGGAGGTTCTCTACAACAAGTTAATCCTCTCATAATCATGAAAAGGCACTGCAAATCATAGTTGATCAACCACTAAGTACAAGGAGCAATTTGTTGTTTAATCGCCTTAATCACTTTAAAATTGCTCTGAGTGCTCTAAGTGTTTAATTGTGGTAAATGTGAAAATGATAGGTAACTCCTATTTATACCCCTAGGATAAAATATGTTGCATTTTTTCCATAGACTCCAGGATAAGTAAACCTCCAGACTCTGGGCCCGGGGATTCCATGCATCCACATCTTCTAACTAAAGAAGACATGACGGGTAGAGAATCCCGAAGTCTAGGATCTGGCTGGCTCAAAAGAATAGACAAACTCTAGGACCAGGTCCTAGAGACAAAAGAAGAAAAAAGGAAAAGAGAAACAACCCCCATGGAAGCAAAGCCCAGAGGGGAAACAAAGGAAACAAGAAAAACAAAGGAAAAGAAAAAGAAAAATAGGGGGACCCAACATTTTGCCTACAAAATGTTGGGATGGGTATGTAGGGCATAAAAATTTGTGACTATCTGGGATGAATGCCTTAGCGCATTTGAGAACTTTAGAATCTCTGGTTAGCAAAATAGGAATAAATCTTTACCTGGAGCATTTTGCTTGCAAAGAGCGAGGCGTCTGGGAAAATCAAACTCATCACTGATTTAATCTTTCAGTATTTTGTCAGTTGTGAAGTGTGTGCTTTAAAATAAAAACAAGCACTAAATATATTAAACCAAAGTCTTCATATCTTGCACATTTTACCTAGATACCAGAATTCTTTATTCTTTAGTTCTTTCTTTTCTATTTCTTTTCTGGATGGAAAGGCGGTACTTCTTTCATTGTGAACCTTAAGCTTAGACAATTTTAACAGTGGTACTTCTTTCACCTTGCCATCCACCTTTAAATTACCAAATAGGAAAGAATGTTATGGTCCCAAGATATTTCAATGATTTTCAGAATTGGCGAATGACAAGTGTAACCGATCTTCCCTCAAAGTGTTTGATTACTTTCTTCTTAGAATTTTCTTTTAACTGATGTCCAGACTATCTAGATGTGAATTGGATGAAGATTACCCATAACCTTTTACCATACTTATAAAATAACACCAAAGTGTAGACAAATTCCACCATGCTAACAATAGATTCTAAATTCACCGAAATGTACAAGGTATCGTTCCAAAGAATAGATATTATGCAAAGCATACATGTCTACAAAGAGGAGGAAACATGTTGGGAACCCGAAAAAACAAGAGAAAACAAAAGGAAACCAAAAGAAAATGAAAACACGAAATGGAGAGGCTACCCTAGAGGACGGCCAACAAAAGCTATTTACAAGGCAAGGCACTCCAAATGGAGCACCAGGAAAGATATTTACAAGCAAGAATTTACATATAGTACAACTTTGGATAAATTTACCACCTACCTTATTCAAAATAGTGCTTGAGAAACTACCCATTGATAGGCAATGGGATGGCTTCTCTGGTCATAGTGTTAATGTGATAAGTATTTGCCCTGCAGATCTTAGATGTCAGATATGGTCCAAGCCAGAGCCGTTGGAACTTAGTGTGCTTTCCCTTCTTTTCTCGGGTCTTGTCCCACAAGAGGACCAGGTCCAAGATCTAAAAGGCCTTATATTGGGCTCTTCAGTCAAACCATCATTTTACTACTACTTGATGATGTGTGAAATTTTCAAGGGCTATGTCTCGTTGTTCCTCCTTTCACACAAGATTTAGGATCTGAACCTCCATGATGGCATCTCGGTTGCTGAATTCCTACATAAATTGAAGTACCAGGATCTATAAGTTGATGGGGAATACTGAGTTCTTTCCATAAACCAAATGGAATGGGGATGTCCCTAGGGATGCCTTGATTCTGATGTGATCATCCCAGAGGGTGAATCTAAGCTTTTGGTGCCAATCCCAGGGGTTTTTTTCTAACAGGTATTTGATCACTTCTAATAGATTTTATTGGTTGATTTAGCAACACTGTTTCCCTGGGGGTAATAGTTGCTGGAGAAATTCAAAGTAATCTTTCTGTCATAGGTTCATTCAAGTAATTATGCCAAAGAAAATGTCAGACCATTGTCACATAATATAGAAAATGGCATTCCAAATTAGGTGACTATGTTTTCTTCTAGAAATTTAATAACTACGTCTACCGTATTGTTTTTGCAAGGAATCACTTCAGCCCACCGGGTGCAATAATCAGTAGCAGTCAAGATATACCGGTGGTTGGCAGATGAATTGGGGTTGATTTCCCCAATAAAATCAAATGCCCATTGGGTGAAGGGTATGGCTTCAAAGATCAGCTGCAAAGGCCCACCGGGTTTCGCTCATGATGTGCCACTATTTGGCAAGTATGACATCTCCTAACGTGGGTGTAGACATCCTTAAAGATACATGGCCAATAGTATCCAGCCTAGAGGATTTGATGGGAAATGGCATCCACTAATCCATGCCCAGTTCCAAAATGCCCATGAAATTCTTCAATAATCTTCGTAACTTAGTATTTGTCAATGCATCAGAGGTATACCCCTTCATAGTTCCTACAGAAAAGCATTCCATTTTTATCATGAAGTGTGCACTTTTCAGCCGCAGGGCATGACATTTGTTTGGGGGTAGCCCATCTAGGCATTTATTGTTCAATAATAAGTATACTGGAATTGTATACCACAGATCTTGAGTGATGGACTCCACTGTATATGTTTGGCATTCGATGTCTGGATTCCCTTCTGCCATCGCTCTACAATGTCCCTGGCCTCAGACTATCTTCATGGGTTGCATTTCTAAATCATACTCCTAGAGGATGGCCATCCATTTCCCCCATTTTTCACCCAATTCACTCTATAGGATCAGAGACTTAATAGCCTAGTCTGGGATGATAGCATGTACCTTACTCTGAAGAATATAATGCCAGAATTTCTTCATGGCACGAACAAGAGAAAAGGCCTACTTTTCCAAGAGAAAATACCAAACTTTAGCATTCTTGAAGGGGGAGCTCATGAAATCTATTGGTCTATCTTCCCCTTCGACCTTCTAGGTCAAAATTACCACGAAAAAATGCGGTGAATCAAAGGAGTATATGTGAAAAGGGAGGGAGTAGTCTGGACTAGCCAAGACTGGTGCCTCCATAATTGTTTTCTTAATCTGGATGAATGCCTGCTTTGCTTCAGGACTCCACTCAATCTTTGTATCTTTCTTCATCATGTCATTGAGTGGCTTCACTATCTTGGTGAATCAAGTAATGAACTGCCAGACAAATTTGATCTTCCCAAAGAAAGATCTCATCTCTTTCTTGTTGTCGGGCATCTGTAGATTTGGCAGTGCTTCAAATCTCTCAGGATCAATAAATATACCCTTCTTGGAGACAATATGCCCAAGCAGCTTCCCTTTAGTGACCCTGAATATACATTTCTTAAGGTTGAGGGATATTCTATAACGGTGACATCTCTCACAAATTTGGGTGAGGTGGGCGGAATTATCACGCCTGTCTCAGGAAAAGACGGTTAAATCATCCATGTAGATGATTATGCACTAGTTTACTAGGCCTTCAAATGCAATGTCCATTGCCTTTTAGAATGTGGCCCCTACATTGATCATGCCAAAGGGCATCCTCTGGTAGGAAAATTTTCCCCACTTGGTGGTGAACATTGTTTTGTCTCTATCTTTGTACTTAACCATGACCTGGTAATACCTGGAGTATAAATCCAAGAAGGACATCATTTGTGATCCATTCATCATTTACTATACCTCATCCAACAAGTGGAGAGGGTGATTATCCTTCTTAGATGCCTTGTTCAAATTTCAAAAATCCATGCAAAGGTGGATTTCTCCTCTTTTCTTCCTCACAAGGATGAGGTTGGCCACCCATGTAGTGTGCCAGATAGGAAAGATAATCCAGGATGAGAGAATTTTTTGAACCTCTTGATGAATTAGAGGCTCAATCAATGGGTTTACTGGTCTTTTCTTTTGCCAAAATGGCTTAGCATCTAGTTTCAGTGGGATGGTATGGGTCATGATGGATGTGTCATAGGTTTTCAAATCCTCATACCCCCATGCAATTACATCAATGTATTCTTGGAGAACAATGAGAGTCTTCTCCTTCTCTTTAGGGGAGCAGGAGGTGCCAATGTGTACCAATTTTTCTTCACCAGCCTGTTCGATGTTTACTTTCTCAAATTTTCCTCCCTCTAAGGAGGATGATACCTTTTCCCATCCCTGAGGGTCCAAGTCAAAGATTTTTTCTAGTGTGATCATCCCCGTTAGGACGATGTTGGTTGGCAAGTCTATGATCCCATCATCTTCTTCACCCTGCCTAGTATCTCCATGATCTCTCTCTTCCACTATCTAATCCTCAACAACACCAACATTGGCCATGAAGGCCAAGGTACATTGGTCGTCTTCAAAGACTTGAAAGTGGGTGATGTTGTCTAGAATAGATGATGTGGAACCATCTCAACAGAGAATTTCTAGAGTTGGGAACCATCCATTGGCTCGAGGGTGCTAGAAGATACAGCGAGGGAATCCAGAATGTAGTTTCTTTTCCAGGGAATGAGTTCAATGCCGAAGGCATCAAAACCTTTGATGAGGCTCCATGCCTGGTTGCAATATGTAGGCAGCCTTTTATCATGACAAGTGTATTGGCTCTGGACCTATTTTATGATCAACTCTGAATCACCTAGGGCCCAGAGGTGAGTCATTCCTTTCCTTAGTGCAAATAGGATTTCAAATACCAATGCCTCGTACTCCATGACATAGTTTGTGCAGTTGAACTACAGCCTATAAGACACAAGGAAGGATTTCCCTCATGGGTTGATCAATTCCACTTTGGCCCCGTAGCCTTGTTTAGACCGGGACCGATAAAACTTCTGGGTCCACAAGTCATGGTTCATTGTCTGGGGATGGGAAGGTGAAGTGGCCTTTGGATTATTTTTGGGAAGGCTGGGAGGAGTTTCCTCCAGTTCTAATGGCACATGGGTGGGGTTCTTCTCTGGACAAGCCTGTGATTGGGATGCCTGGGAAAGTGGCACTACAGGGGTGTTGCTAGATGGATTACTAGGTCTGGGCATGTTTTCTTTGTGTTTCTTCTCTTGGAGAGTATTGATATGGTGGGCAGCAGCGGCGATGCAAGGTTCACACTCCAGTTCTGAATGTTTCTGATAGTCCACCCGGCACCAAGTGCTAGAAAAGAATGTAGTGGGGGTTTCTATGATACCCTGTGAGTTAACCTCACCCCATAGTTTTTTGTCCAGGTCTTGGATTCTCTGAGAGACTATGGGATCTTCCTCGGGGGTGGAATCAAATGTCAAGACTTATAGGGGTGGTATACCCTGAGGGAAGTCTCAGAGAAGAGGACTTCATTCACCCTCCTGACTTTGGTGAGGGCTTGTTTCATCCTGGGCTCACTTTCTACCTAGATCTAGTTAGATTATCCCTCGTAGGGGAGCCACAAGTGGGAGAAGTTGTTAGGGTTTGACAAAACCAAAATAATATAAGAATAAACATTTATATGCAAAAACAATAGAAGAAAGAAACTAAATGCAGATAACATACAGATTTAACGTGATTCACCCAAAACCTAGGCTACCTCCACCTACATAGCCATCCAACCTTTCTTATTATTCAACAAAAATGTACACAACCTTTTTTTTGCATTATACATCTCAAACGCTTATAACATACATTTTAGGGCAACCTCTAAAATTGACCATTTTAGGGTTTTACAATGTCGGTCTTCTACATGATCAACACCTACTACATGATCAGTCACCATAATATCAACAAAAGTTGGTGGAGAAATACCCATTAAGGGAATTAGACCAATTCCAACTTAATAATATCCCGTAAGTCTCCAAGAAGTCCACCACTTGGATTTCAATTATGCTTTCTATCCGGTGGTCTTAGATGAGCTAAATCCGGAAGTTCTTCTGCTCACCTACCATTTTTACAGCAATTTTTTCCAGGTGGACTACTTCTACTTTGGATGGGGTAGGATGGAGTCTGAGCTTCTGGCATATTGATAAGGGCATGATGTTGCCCAAAGCTTCAGAATCTACCAAGAAATTATGTAGGTTCTTCCCTTGTATGTTGAGGCCTAGTAAGAAGGGAGGATCCTCATTGTTTCCTTCAAAGACAGTCGCATTGGCATCATCAAAAGTGAGATTCTTTGGTGGGCAACTAAGAGCTTTCAGGTTTCCCAAGAGCTTCAAAAGAGACTTCCTCTACTTAGGAAAGTTCAGCAAAACCTCCATCAAGGTCATGGAGGTGGTAGTTTGTTCTAATGCCTTTGTCATGTCAAACCTCCCCCAAAGGAATTGTTGGCTTCCCTCAGCTGGGTCCTTAGCTTGGTTAGAGCCAGATCCTTTCGGTGGGAAGGAGTGGTCAGTTGTGTTGTCCCAGGGAGGGATATCTTTGGGAGGTGTAGGCATGTAAAATGGTCCTTTACTAGCCTGACTCAGAGTGTTGTAAGGAGTCTATGGGTTGGTGAAGGCATTGGCCTCAAAGGCCATAATAGATTCATCAAAGAACCCCAGTAATTTAGGTTCCTCTTTGTCTTCCTTGTCTGTTCCAAAGAAGATGATCTCATAGGTGAAGGAACTATGAGTGGGATCTTGCATGGGAGGTTCTAGGGGAGTAGGATCAATAGTTTGTTGTTTGTATAGCTGGGAAATCATGATGACCTTCTCTAGCATGGTGTAGTTCACCTCGAAATGTGAGCTAGTGTCATGCAATCTACACCAGTTAGTCAGGGGCTAGAGTTTTATGACTGGCATGAAATGGGAAGGTCCAGCACTACCCTAATTGGTGCTTTGGTTCAAAGGAGGACCTACAATGTTGGCATTATTGTTCCATTACTATTGGTTGGGCCGAGGCCCATTGTTGTAATTTCTTCCTCCAACATTGGTATTGCATTGGCTAGAGAAGATATTCCCTCTCTGGAAATTAGAGTTGTGGGGTGCAAAAGACCCCACCTTTAGCTGTCCCATGTCCATAGTCAATGAGGACAACAATCACCAGAGGGATTCTACCTCGATGGACAGCTGGGTGTTTGCATCAAAGTGTGATAGTTGTTATGGTTAGTTCCCGGGGAAAGCGGCAGTAGCTACCAGAGTCGAGGGAAAAATTCCTCCAGATGTAAGCAACTGGAAGAAAGGAACTCTGGAAGGTTGTGTTGAAGGTTGTTGTGTTTGTTGTGACTAGCTCCAGGGAACAAATTCTAGACCTGGTATTGTCTAAGCTTGCGATGGGTATATGTATTGGGCCTGCTGGTCTCTCGGTGATGGTGGGGTATTCATGGCCATCACAGGGGAACCCATTACCTGATTGGGGTTATCCTCTGGTGTAAGAAGTTCCACCGGGTATCATGTTGAAAGGCATGTTTTGCCCAATCCTAGTAGGCGATTTGTTCAGACCACAGAACAACTCTAAGGCTAGGTTGTAAACTTTCACCAGAGTATCCCGCTCAGTGGGGGTGGTAGTTCTCCATAGGAGAGTGGAAATGAAAGTTTCCATCATGTTAAGATATGTTTGGATAGTTACATCCATGGATGGGATGAAAGGACCCATGCACCGCTTCAAGGCGTGTTGAAACTGATGGTTAAACGTTCAAGGGGTTCATTTGGTTCCTTCTTGATAGAGATGAACTAGCTGTGGGACAATGATGGGTTTGTGTGTATGCAGAAGTCTACCAAAAAGGCATCCTACATTCCTACAAATTGTTGATGGAGTTGGCAGGCAGGTTAAGGTACTAGTTCAACTCGTTCTGTCCCAAGGACAGAGGGAACATCTGGGTCACAACATCTTGATGTTGAAGTTGGTGTCAGTTCATGGCATTTTAGTATTCCTGCAAATGCTCTTCTATGGTTTGTGAGCCTAAGTACTCATATCGGGGATAGATCTTCTCCAGGTGCGAAGGAAGATTGTTGGTTGCACCTAGAAATTGTCCCATTGGGGACCTGGTGTTACCAAAGTATGCATCCATCGAGGGTGTTAGATTTTGGCTAGATAGAATGTTGATCCCCAAGGTTGTCTGGGAGATTTGGGTATTTTGAGATGTGGTAGATCCCTAGATAAGGCTAGCTAGCTGTTTGGTTTTCGGGGTCCTTTTCTTTCGAGTCGGAGGCTCAAGTTCAACACACCTTCTGGGATTTGGGGCTGATTTAAGGACTCTTTTGAATCTTGCAGGTGAAAAATATTTGATCCCACTAAAGGTTTTCTTCCTAAAACTATAGCTTGGGGAACCCTCAGGCGCTGTAAAGTCTAAATCTTCAGAAGGGGATGAGCTCATGCCCTCTTTCTACCGCCAGTTTATGTTGATGAGACTTTGTGACCGGGTCCCCCAACAGATGTAAGCTATTACCGGGTACCAGGGTAATGACCAAATTTGCCTGTAAAGGTTTTCTGGCAAATAAATTCTTCGGGCCTTCAAGAACGTGAGAGTTAGGTCTCGACAGTGTGGGAGCTAAGTTGGGAATGTGACTATTTTGTTTGGGGGGATAGCTAGTTTTCTTGGCTCATCTTCTCTAGGGATTTAGGTAAGTTGGGGTTTCCTGTAAGAATTTGGATTATGAAAGTAACTTCAAAAGATATGTCAGGGTTAGAAGTATTACACTCTATCTATAGTTGTGCAAATACATTTAAAACATCAACCAAGCTCTAACATACTACACTAAAATATTGAATGCATACAGAACCATCAGTTCATACATATTCAATAGTGAGAGGAAAACATGGTCATTAATCTACTTAAAACATTAGAGCAAGGGACATAAGAAACATATAGCACAAAAGAACTTTAACACAGAGATCAAAACGCTAACAAATTCATTGCCAAAACTCTTCTTTCTTCATTAACAGGTTTCCAAAAGCACTGGTGCATACAATAATGGCTCCAAGGGAGCATCTATCTACTAAGAGATTCTAAGAACTAAGGAGAATTGAGCTTTGCAACTATGAGAAAATGAACTACTGAAATGCTATAGCTATGGACTGCAAAATCATCAATTTTGCCAACCCTTAGAATGAGGTCAAGCTTATTATTTATACACTGATTTTCCCTAAAACTAACCTAACTCAACTTTACACTCAACAATAAAATATGATTTCTAGTGGCTGGTACTACCTGCACCATGTTACAATGACCTCGAGAAGAATGAAGGTCTGATATGTTAAAAGAATAAGACAAGAAAAGAGGTATGGAAGAATTAGCCTCGAGAAGAGAGCCAAAGGGAGAATAGAAGAAATTTGATCCTCTCGGGATCAAGGCTACATGCCGCATGAATGTAAAAGTGGCTCACTATCTCCAAAAAGCTAGGTGTTTAATGCTAGAGTGGCACCTTGGGAAGACCACCTACCAGAACCATGCCTTGAGCTGACATGCCTTGTTGGGGTCACCTACTTTATGACACCCTTATTATCTACCTGATAGTGACCAGTTAGCTCCGGGGAACCTAGACGCGGGTCACCCAAAGAATGCAAAACTATGGATCTGAAACTCCAAGATCTAGGAGCTTACACTCAAAGAATTAAAGAATATTCAATATGTACCCTACTGGTGAAAATCTTTGGGATCCAGAGAACCTTAGTGCCCTTTACTATTTTTGAATGCTTCCAAAATTTGGCTTACACCATCCTCATCAATATCCTTAATGTTGTCCCATTGGCCACAGATAACCTCAAGCCTCTCTTCAACCTCTCTGGTCCCATTCTAAAATTCATCTACTATCTTCATGATGTCATACACCCGGGTCATCGTCTTTGATAACCTTGATAACCTTCCTTTGTCGAAGTCCCTGGTAGACTGATACAGGGACTCCATGAACTTGTCATATTGACTAAGGACATAGTCCTCCGGGGTGCATGATCTAGTAGTGAAGGGGTCGACTTGTGAAACCCTTACAATGAATGTTTTGAACAGGCCCAAAGGATATTGGGCTGCAATTGCTTTCTCTTTTAGGGCCTTAACCAATTCCTTGCATACCTCAATCTTGTGGCCAAGTCTGGAGTACTGGGCCTAAAGAGAATCATATGATTTGTCTCCCAAAATTCCCACCTCTGTGATGGCTTCTTCCCTAGCATTGAATACCTCATCCAACCTAGCCTTCCATCTCTCATATTTTTCTAAGTCTATTTCCCATAGGAGGGCATAGGCATTGTCATGACCAAGGAGATTACTGATTTGATAGAGATCCAAGAGTGACACCACCAAAAATTACCTTACGGTGACTATTTGTTTAGTGATCCACCCGTCCACAGTCTGGGCCTTCTTCTTCATGCCCCTTAGAGACTCCAAATCACCCTGTGCAAGTGGTAATCTGGAGGTAGAAGCTTCTGTGTGGATCTCAGCCAAGGGTTGTTTGAGCTTTTCCAAAAGTACAAGGATATTTACATTGTTTTCCCTTTCCTCCTTCAACTTCTTGGTCTATTTATTGTACTGGGCTTCTATGGCCCAAGTTGCCTCTCATAGTAGGTCCAACTCTCCTTTCTTCTCTCTCCTCCCTAGAGGCACCTCTGTAATTGTGTAATCTTTGACCATTTCCACTGTAGCATCGATATATGGGAGAGGTGTTGCGATGGTCACAACTATACTTCCTTCTGGACCAGCCTAAAGGGTATGGACTATCTGAGCCTTCTTAGGCTTCTTGGACTCTACATTACATGCCATAATTTTTGGCCAACGAGAGTGGAACACCTGTTGCTACCACCGAGGCCTTTCTTTTTCCTAGATTCCACCAGCCATTGGGGTGGCTGAGGAAGTTTTTCTTCCAAGGCCTGGGTGTTGGGATTCTCCTTGGAATATGATGGTGCATTCTTGGGATTTATGGTGTCATCAGGATCTTTCAAATTTCCTTACTTCTATTCTTGCTCCTACTCTCCGAAGGCCTCAGTATCTTCTGCCCTATTGGCATCTTCTTCTATGATGTCCAAGATCTTTTCTCCATCGGTACCTGCATCACCCGTATCTTCAAGGATTTCCCCATCCCTTTCAGCATTGGGCGATTTAAAATTTATATCCTTGGGGATTTCCCCCTCACCTTGTTGTTGTTGTTGTTCTTCGGCATTATTCGCTAGGATATCCTCCACTATTGAAACATCTTCTGGAGGTGGGTGAGGTACATGGCCAAAGTTTAATAGTGTGGTCACTGAAACTATCTCACCAAAAGTACTTTGGGGAAATTGGTCACCCGTAGTAACCAAAGGTGTCTGTAGCATAATGATTGGGGTTACGGTTAATCCCATGGGTCCAGTTTCCCCAGTCATCGGTTGCTCATCTGCTATTTGCCTTGGTCTTTCCTCGGCCTCATGGACTGGTGTTTTCTCCCACTCATGTTCCTTTTGTGTTTCTTTCTGGGCTTCCTGCTCTATGGAAGCTTCTTGCTCGCGGACTTCCTTTTTGGTGGGGACCTCTTCCTTTTCTTGGGCGGCGACCTCTTCCACCATGTTATCTATGTCCCTATGCAAGTTCATAAGCTCATCCACCCCAAAGATATCATCAAAGTCATCATGTGGGGAGAGTCCTCTGTTATATCCTCTAGTTTGGGAAAATCTAAACTGACTTGTACTGGGGGCATGTTGGGCATACCAGGGCCCACGTCTGTGCTTGGGGTGGCATGCACCTTCTACTTCTTCTTTCTCTATAGTGGAGCCCCAACATCCAGAATATTTGCAGACCTTGCCTCAGTGAATTTCAACCTGCTCATAAGTGTGGCCAATGATGGGGATCCCGCTGGGTGAGTAGATGCTACCATAGTTGCGAGGAGGCCCTGGGAAAGTCGTGTGCTTATCTTCTGGCTTGCCAGCCTTGATGCCTCCATTTGCTCTTGTTACTCTGCCATTATGAGGAGTGAACCCTTGGGAGGTACTTGGCTTGGGGCCTGCATAAAACAATGATGTCTGCTTGGATAGGTTCTTTAAAATCCCCGCGGGGAATTTCCAACTTCATCTTTTTGTAGTCCCTTCTCGAGGACTTAATCCAATGGGTGTTAAGATATTGCTGGGAAAGGAGAGAAGCCTTCTCAAACTCCTTTAGTGAGGTGGATCGAGAGAGAATAGTGGCTCCCTAGAATTGAGGGATCCCAAGCTCTGAAGCAAAAGTAGCAGCGTCCAGATTGACAATGGTCGCTAGATAGTGTAATGGCCAGGGATCGGCGAGAAAAGCAACCTGAGTGGAGGCATTGTAGAGCATTTCCAGTTGGAGTATCAGTTCTGGTGCCTGCAATGAGAAAGGAAAATTCATAGCCTTGATAATTCTGGAGGTGGCCAGGTGAACAGCCATAGTATCTTTGTCATCTTCCTATTTGTAAATGGCTTGAACCAAGCCTTGCATCTTAGCCCATAGTTCGGGCTATGTAACTGTTGTTGGAGATTTGCTTTTGTGCAAATAATTGACTGTATGTTTTTCATTGATGTCAACATATAGTATTCAGCTGTGATCTGTATTCATTTTTTAGTATGGACATGTGGAAGCCTTGCATGGTTGTTTTTATGTTTCATACATAGTTACTACACCATGTACATTCACGCAGTGTCAGATATGCAGTTTTAGTTGAGTTATGTTAATCTATTTTGGCAGTTACAGTTTTTGGAGATTATCTATTGAGAGCCGACGTAATTACAATGTTTCTTGAGTTTTTTCTATCTTCGGGATATGTATGCTTACATTCATGTTTATTTATGAGTTAATGATGATCGTACAAAGGTGCCAAATGTATTTTAATAGACTAGTGATGTTGGAGTTAATTTGGTAGAGACAACTTTGTGAAGCGTCGTGTATATTTAGTTTGAGTTGTGCGGTCCTAACTTTGACTGTGTGATTAGTTAAAACTAAAAAGGAAGTTGTTGAAGTGTTTACTACATCTGTTGTGACCTTATCCTTGAGAAGATATATATAGCAGTTCAAATGTAATCTCTAAGTGTCAAAAATGAAGTGAAAAATAAAAGACAGAGCAGAGCAGAAAGTTAGACAATTGAAGCTCTATGTGAATAAATAGAAGAAGACTACAATTCGCTGGAACTGATCAAGACAATAGGTCTACTCAATAGTTCATTATCATATATAGTGTATATATGTTTTCCAAAAGGTTGCATACTTCATCATTTGAGCAATGAGCTCTTGGACAGTGTGTCCTCACCCATAACAAGGTTATCTGTAAAAGACTCCTAACAAGGTCTGACCTTTGACCAGGTCTTTGTACTTATTGCATTGTAAATAACAACTCCTAACAGGGTTGTAAGATATTCTAACAACGATCATTATAAACTAGTATAGCTATTTGTGGGTGCTAATTCCCACTGGGGTTTTTACTTATTTTGGTTTTCCCCGTGACCAAAATTGTGTTCTTCAATTCTATGTTATCTTGTTGAGTTTATATTTAAAGTTATTATGTACTTAATTGAAAAAGAATTGAATCTTGTAGATAAATGATTCACCCCCCCCCCTCTCTCAGTTATCTCTTGGGACTATTCCTAACAATTGGTATTAGAGCCAAGTGCCTTGGAGAGAAAGCCTAAAAGCTTAAGGTAAATCAAATGGCGTACTTCAGGAAAGAGAGTCCTAAGTTTGATGGAGAGAACTATCTTGACTGGAAGAACAAAATGATAACACATCTTGAGTGCATTGGATTTGAGATCTATGAGATTGCTACTCATGCAATTGATGTTCCCACCTTAAAATACCTTGTAGAAGAAGACTCTACAATTAAACAAAAATAAGTATTCACTCATAATGCAATTTCCAAGGAAGCCCTAACCAGTGCCCTATTTGACAGTGAATTGTATGAGATCAAGAAGGAAGAAAAAACATATTCAATTTGGAAATACGTAGAAGATATGTTTGAAGGAGACATCCAAGAATAGAATGCACATAGAAAGACATGGAATAAAAGAATACAATAATTTAGAGATGCTACCTGAAGAGAACATCAAAGCTTACAAACAAAGGATTAATGAAGTAGTATCAGGCATCAAGAACAATGGGGGAGAAATTTCAGAGGATGATATAATGGACAAACTGATGACCACATTGATAGCAGACTATGAGAGAAAGATAAATATCCTATATGAGACTATGAAATTCTCAAAAGACTTCAAGAGAGAGACTTTGATCAGCAAAATCTCTCCATTTGAGATATCAAGATTGAAGACAAAACCTATAATGGAAACATCTTTCAAAGCCTCAGTCCATGGTAAGAAATCTTTAAGCAACTCTAATAATAATGAGAAAGAAGAAGTTGATACTGAACTAGAAGAAATCATTGCTATGATTGCTAAGAAGGAAAGAAAAGGTAAAGGGAAATATGAAGGACAGCTACCATTCAAATGTTTTTCATGCAACAAAGTTGGCCATTTTGCATCCAAGTGTTCTACAAGAGACAAGAAGTTCAAATCAGATTACAAGCCCAAATACACTAAGGAATGCTATCATGTTGAAGCTAGTGTAACTGATGATGATTCAGGAGAAGATGAAAATGATTTTTTGCCATTAAAGACATTGAGAAAATGCTTGAGGAGATGGACATTGAAGATGAAAAAGAAGCACAAAAGTTAGCATTAGTTTCCAAAGTAGACATTAGAATAGACTGGATCATAGATAGCGGGTGTTCACATCACATGACAGGTGACAAAGATAGATTTGTACATCTAGATAACTATAAAGGCGGCATGGTCAGATTTGGAGATAACACTCCCAAACGTATCATAGGTAGAGGATCTATCACCTTAGATGGAAAGAACAAGATAGATGATGTTCTTTATGTTGATGGTTTACATCATAACTTACTAAGTGTTGGACAACTGCTAGATAAAGGATATCAGTTGGAATTCAAGAACAACAGTTGTATTATCGACAACAAAGAAGGAGACATGATTGCATCAGGCTCAAAGACCAAAGGTAATGTCTTTCAGCTTAACTCTGAAGTAAGTTTTTTTTTTGCAAAAGTGGATGACAGTTGGCAATGGCACAAGAGACTTTGTCATATCAATTTTGACAACATAGTAAAGATAAGTAATGTAAAGGAAGTAAGAGACCTTCCAAGTATTGCAAGGCCAGTTGATACAATGTGTAGGGAATGTGTGATGGGGAAGCATGTGAGGACCTCATTCAAGAGTAAATAGAACTCTACAGAGAAAAAATTAGATCTGATACATACAGAGCTATGTGGACCTACTCAAACAAGATCATACTATGGAGAAAGGTATTTTATTTTTTTTGTTGACGATTTCTCAAGGATGATGTGGGTTCCATTCTTAAAAGACAAATCTAAATATTTTGAGAAGTTCAAAGTATTCAAAGCTAAGGTTGAAAATGAATCTAGATTAAAGATAAAATGTCTAAGATCAGATAGAGGAGGAGAATTCACCTCTGACCAATTTTATGATTATTGCGAAGAACATGGAATCAAAAGATAGTTAAGTGCACCTAGAACCCCTCTTTATAATGGGATAGCAGAAAGAAGGAACATGATAATAATTAACACAACATGAACTATCATGATTTAAGGAAAGGTTTCTCATACCTATTGGAGAGATGTTTTCAATACAATAGTCTATACTATCAATAGAATCCAATTAAGGCTAGACATAGACAAGACACCTTATGAACTTTGGTTTGGTAATGTACCTACTGTAAAATACTTCAGAATCTTTGGAAGCAAGTGCTACATCATGAGAGATGATGTTATGTATGTGGAGCCTAATCAGACTCAGGTTCTTTCAGCATGGTTTCCCCCCAGACTTATCTATGGGGGATTGGGGGTAGTGCCCCAAAGCTCGGAGTCAAGGGGCAGGGCCCCTTGCAGGGTCCTCGGGCAGCCATCAGCCTTGTAAAGGGTCTGCCATCAATTTTCTATTAGTCAAAGTATTTTTTCCCTAATTAGGTTAAGTCAAAAATACTTGTGAAAAGGTCTTAGGGTTTGAGATTCATGGTATGAGGGATTTTGTAGCTTCCTGTGGTGGTATTGAGCTTCAGGTTTAAGATTGTAATCACTGGATAATAATAAAGACATTGGACTCACTATTGGTGGATGTAGCCTAGGGATTGGGTCAACCATGTTAGATTTCTGTGTTATTGTGTTCTCTTCTGTGTGTTAATATTTGTATTTTTCTGCTTATTATTCTAAAAGATGATAGTATTGGAAAGTTTGATGCTAGAAGTGATGAAGGTATTTTTCTTGGTTACTCTACTAAAAGCAAAGCCTATAGATGTTTTAATCTAAGATTAAAGAAGATCATTGAAATTACTCATGTGAAGATTGATGAGAAATTTATGGTTTAAGAAAGATACTATGAATGTGCTCCCATGATTGAAGATGAACCTAGACCTATCAATAAAGACACAGTTATTGAAGAAATGTTTGACTGTATTGATGTTTCATGCAACAATCCTGAACCAAGTGAAGAAGAATCACAGATTACAAATGAGAGTGTCACCCCTAAAAACTCAAAATACACATCCAAATACCACTCTAAGGAAGACATCGTTGGAGATCAAAGCACTAAAGTCTTGACAAGATCTAGAGAAAAAGGTTCAACCATTGATGAAGAGGTATGCTCACTTTCACAGATTGAACCCTTGAGTGTTGAAGATGCGTACAAAGATTCAGATTGGAAAAGTGCTATGCAAGAAGAATTAGATCAGATAATCAAGAATGATACATGGGAATTGGTCCCTAGACCTTGTGACAAAATTGTGATTGGAACAAAGTGGATATACAGAAATAAGATAAATGAAGAAGGAACAGTGGTAAGAAATAAAGAAAGATTGGTATGCAAAGGATATGCACAAAGAGAAGGAATAGAATACACTGATACATTTTCCCCTGTGAGAAGACTTGAAGCTATCAAGTTGTTTTTGGCCTATGCAACATTCAAAAACTTCAAGGTATATCAGATGGATGTCAAGTCAGCCTTTCTGAATGGTGACTTGAAAGAAGAAGTTTACATAGAATAGCCTGAAGGATTCAAACTATCAGACAAACCATCCATAGTATGCAGATTAAAGAAAGCCCTTTATGGACTTAAACAGGCCCCAAGAGCTTGGTATGAGAAACTTGATGGTTACTTAACCAAGATTGGATTCAAAAAGGGGACAACAGATTGAAACTTATTCATGAGAGAGACACCTTATGGACTATTACTTGTTGCTATCTTTGTTGATGATATTATCTTTGGAGGTAATGACAAGCTTAGTGCAGAATTCACCAAAGAAATGCAAAGTGAGTTTTAAATGAGCATGATAGGACCTATCAAATATTTTCTTGGATTGAATGTAAAACAAACAGACAAAGGCATATTCATAAATCAGTCTAAGTATGTGAAGGAGATATTAAAAACTTTCAAAATGGAAGATTGCAAACTAGTAAGAACCCCCATGATAACAGGAAGCAAGATTTCTAAAGATGATGATTCCACAACAGTTGACAAGACTCTATACAAGTCTATGAGTGGAAAACTCATATATCTTACTCAATCTAGACCTGATATTTCTATTGTAGTTGGCATTGTTGGAAGATTTGCACCTCAACCTAAACAAAACCACTTAATGGAAATTAAAAAAAAATTCAGATACTTAAAAGGAACTATAAACTATGGTTTATGGTATCCTAACTCAGAGAATGTACAACTTCATGTGTATACAGATGTAGATTGGGCAGGTTGTGTTGATGATAGGAAGAGTATCTCAGGAGGAGCAGTATTTCTTAGAGATAGATTAGTCACTTGGACAAATAAAAAGAAGAATTGTATTTCTCAGTCAATAGCAGAAGCTGAGTATGTAGCTGCAGCATTGAATTGTTCTAAAATTATTTTGATCAAACAGATGATTAAAGACTTTTGTATTTAGATTGACTATCCTATTGTTATTCACTGTGATAATAATAGCACTATCAATATGTCAAAGAACCCTGTGATGCACGCAAAGACAAAACACATTGACATCAAATATCATTTTCTATGAGAAAAAGTTGTAGACATAGAAGTAAAGCTGGATTATGTAAGCACTAAAGAATAATTAGTAGATATTTTTACAAAGCCTTTATCAAAAGATACTTTTGAGTATCTTAGGGAGAAGATGGGAGTGATTCCCTTTCCTGAGTCTGATTAGAATTTGCAACAAAGAACATCAGTCCTTGGTGACTGATGAATGGTTGACTACTCTACTTCTAGAGTAGTACCTGTGCATATTTGTGTATGGAACCCTTTTCCATTGATGTCAAAGGGGGAGTATTAGTAAGGGGGAGTATTAGTAAGGGGGAGCATATACTCTGGGGGAGTATATAGTCATGAAAATAAAAACACAGTTAGAGGAGCGACAGAAGTGAAGAGGAACCTTTGATGAGGATGTTGAGAAGATTGTAAAAAGAAGGAGGATACTTTGAGTTGATGGTGTTTTTCATATCATATGTTGCCATCAATTTTAAAGGGGGCTATTGTTGGATATTTGCTTCTGTGCAAATAATTGACTGTATGTTTGTCATTGATGACAACATATAGTATTCAGCAGTGATCTGTATTTAGTTTTTAGTATGGACATGTGGAAGCCTTGTGTGGTTGTTTTTATGTTTCAGACATAGTTACTACACCATGTACATTCACACAGAGTCAGATATGTAGTTTTAGTTGAGTTGTGTTAATCTATTTTGGCAGTAACAGTTTATGGAGATTATATGTTGAGAGCCGACGTAATTACAGTGTTTCTTGAGTTGCACCTATCTTCAAGATATGCATACTTACATTCATGTTTAGTTATGAGTTAATGATGATCATACCAAGGTGCCAAAAATGTTTTAATAGAATAGTGATGTTGGAGTTAATTTGGTAGAGCTGACTTTGTGAAGTGTCGTGTCTATTCAGTTTGAGTTGCGCGGTCCTAACTTTGATTATGTGATTAGTTAAAGAAGACAAGGAAGTTGCTGAAGTATTTCCTACATCCGTTGTGACCTTATCCTTGAGAAGATATATATAGCAGTTCAAATGTAATCACTAAGTGTCGAAAATGAAGTGAAAAAGAAAAGACAGAGAAGAGCAAAAAGTTAGACAATTAAAGATCTATGTGAAGAAACAGAAGAAGACTACAATTCACTGGAACTGATCAAGACAACAAGTCTACTCAATAATTCATTATTAGATAGTGTATATCTATTTTCCAGAAGGTTGCAGCCTTCATCATTTGAGAAGTGAGCTCTTGGATAGTGTGTCCTCACCTCTAACAGGGTTATCTGTAAAAGACTCCTAACAGGGTCTGACCTTTGACCAGGTCTCTGTACTTATTGCATTGTAAATAACAACTCCTAATAGGGTTGCAAGATCTTCTAACAAGGATCATTATAAGCTGGTACAGTTATTTGTGGGTGCTTATTCCCACCATGGTTTTTACCTATTTTGGTTTTCCCCGTGACCAAAATTGTGTTGTTCAATTTTGTGTTATCTTGGTGAGTTTATATTTAAATTTATTATGTACTTAATTGAAAAAGAATTGAATCTTGTAGATAACTGATTCACCCCCCCTCTCAGTTATCTCTTGGGACAATTCCTAACATCTGTTACTTCTTGGAACTTGGAGTCCACTTTGGACCCCACAAGAACACCCCCCTTTGGGTACTTGTAAGTTAGTGGCATCTTTCCCAACATCTTTTCAGCCTTTGTTTTTGTAGCTGCCTGAATGGAGGTAGTTGGCAGCTCCAGGCTATCAGGAGGAGTGATCACGTCAGAAATCTTGATCAAAATATCTACAACCTACAAGAACGAAGAACCATCAATATATGATATAAAATAATACTTTTAGGGACTCCAAGGAATTCACCATCATTTCACACTTGTTCAAGAAACATTAGCATACATCAAAAATCCCAGAATTATTAATGTTAATCATGGACTGGATTCGGATGAACACCCAGGGGTTTCGGGGTGGTTTTTTTAAGTGACAAAAATGAAATGAAGACCCAGGGGCTTCTCAGCACCTGAAGTCTGGAAGAACTAGCCGTTGTCAATGTGACCGACAGAGAGATGTACTTGGCTAACATGGGTTGTCACATGGCTATGTGATAGGCAGTGTAATGTTATTAATGGTAACAAGTGGGCTGACATGGGGGAAGTAAATGTCAGATGGGATGGGATTTGAATGCCCACTCATGGGAAATTAATCCTACCATTAAAGTGACATAATAGAGGAGAGAGAAAGTTTCCATGGCTCAAACCAGCGAGGTGCCGAGTTTGAGCCATGGCGAATACCTCTCTGACAAGCTTGACAGTTGGTTTGGATGTGATGGAGCATAATGAGCTTGGTGCAACGGAGGGATATATAGAGAATATAAACCCAATGTATAGAGGGCTGAAGCACTACAAAGTCCAAAGCACAACTTGCAGGCCGACCACAAAACAACATATTTACAATTATAAAACATGAAATTACAAAGCTTACAGAGTGTACAAAAGAACCTACACTGTCATATAGAGTATACAAACAAATACATTAGATTACAACTACATAGAGGGTGGAAAACCCTCTGGCAGAGCTAACCCACCAATAGGAGGCGAAATAAAAAGCCAATGCAAAGGTGCGGTGAAACAAAAACAAATAAAAGACAGACAGAAGCAAGAAACACAAAACCCAAGAAACAAAGAGGGGAGAGCTGAAGGCTTACCTGGAAACATGGGGAATGCAGGAGAGACAAGCACAGGAGGTGCTCTGCAACAAGTTAATCCTCTCATAATCATGAACAAGCACTACAAATAATGGTTGATCAACCACTAAAAATAGGGAACAATTTGTTGTTTAATTGCCTTAATCACCTTAAAATCATTTTGAGTGCTCTAAGTGTTTAATCGCGACAAATGTGAAATGATAGGTAACTCCTATTTATACCCCTAGGGTAAAATATGTTGCATTCTTTCCGTAGACTCTGGGACAAGCAAACCTCCAGACTCCGGCCCCGGGGATTCCATGCATCCACATCTTCTAACAAAAGAAGACATGACGGCAGAGAATCCCAGAGTCTCGAATCTGGCTAGCTCAAAAGAACAGACAAACTCCAAGACCGGGTCCTAGAGACAAATGAAGATAAAAGCAAATGAGAAACAACCCCCGCAGAAGCAGAGCCTGGAGGAGAAACAAATGAAACAAGAAAAACAAAGAAAAAGCAAAATAAAAAAAGGGTACAAAATGTTGGTATGGGTATGCAAGGCATAACAAGACTCTTGGTGACATAAGTTGTGGTGTGTGTTCTAGAGAAGACCTACTTGGGGCCGTAATGATGTAGCATGTATTATAAATAGTGAGCATGGATTGCAGATCTTGGGTTATATTGGATGATTTATAATTGATGTTTACTTTTTAAAGGTACCATGTGTATCTTAGAAAGGGGTTATGTAATTATTTGTGCATTAGGGAATTCTTAATTCGACGACCTAATTGCTTATTGTAAACTTGTATAAAGGAGAGTTGTTTTCTTTATTAGGAGTGTGGACAGTGAAGTGTGGAAGTTGTGAGATTGTATGTGAGATGTCTACTAGATATAGAGAATAGATTTTGATTGATAAACTTAATTGGAACTGTTTACGAATTTTTTTTTCTATTAGTCAGTTCACTGGATATTATATCTTTGTATATCTATATATCAGATAGTGAGTCTTGATCATGGATTTAACCTTCTTTAGGTAGTGAGCCTGGACAGTGAGCCTGTTGTTTGTCTTGAATCCTAATAGGGTTTGTCATTTAACAAGGACTATGTATTGAATGTAATAATCAGCTCCTAATAGGGATAAATATCCTAATAGGTATATTATAATTTCAGTGCATTATTTGTGGGTGCTAATTGCCACCAGGGTTTTCCCCTTGAGAGGATTTCCTCAAAAACAAATAGTTGTGTTATGGTGTTGTTGTTAATGTGTTCATAATTGTATTTATCTTTTGATTGTTAAGGTTAAAGTTTAGAATATTTGGCATATAACTGATTCACCCCCCTCTTATTTTTACTATTGGACTATTATTGCTAACAATTTCTAATGATCTTGTTTGTTAGATTTTACAGGTTTTTTTGTAATGTTTCGTAATATTTTAAAATATATGTAATAAAACTAAATTAATTAACTAACTAACTAACTAACACATTTTTTAGAAAAATATACATATTAACTGAATAAATAAATTTACATAAGACCATATTATTTATTTTCTACAATTAAAAATACCTAAATCACAAAAAAAACATTAAACAATACAACAAATACATAAAAATTAACAAAAAAAACTCAAAAAACATAAAGAAAACCAAGAGTTTTTTTAAAAACCTACCTATTTTGGTCGAAGATCACCAATATCGCTCCTTAAATATTTGAAGGGGCCACGTACTTGAATGAGCCACTTAAGGTGATTTTGGGGTATACATGGTTTTTAAGGGTTCCGATCAAACCCGTTTCAGCCGAAACGGGTCCGACCAAAATGGTTTCGATCGGAACGGGTCTGACCGAAATAGTTTTGACCAGAACCCATATGCCACTTTGATTCCATGTGTGTGCCATGTATACCCAGTTGAATATGATTCAACCAGACACTATTTGGCTAAAAGTGGTTTCGGCCAGAACCCGTCGATTGTTCTCTACTATGACACAACTTTTTACTTTCACCTTGTATCCCATAAACATCATGTAATCCTTTTTTTTATGAGATTTATCATCGTGGTTTTTCCTTTATTGGGTTTCCATTTAAATCGGGTGTTTTCTTTTGTATTTGTGTTAAATGTTTTTCTCCTTATTCTATCACTACTAATCTATGAACAAAAGTGTGGTTTAAAATCAAATTAAGTTTTAGAAGATACTGATTCACCCCCCTTTCAATATTATTGTGTGTTCAACAATTGGTATAAAAGAAAGGCTCCTTATAAGAAATTTTAACATCTTTAAAAAGATATGGGATGAGACAAGATGGTTCTCACTCATAAAATGTGCCTAGGTTTGATAGAACAAACTACAATTTCTTATAATTGAGGATCGAAGTCCACCTAGCCTATTTGGGGTTTGGGGTTTGGGGTTTGGAAATGAGTCTAAGATAGTTATACTCCTACTTTTCCTCCACATTATCTAGCCAACATTAAGGCATATTAGAACAAAGGTAAGAAAAAGAATACTATTTTGAGTGCATTAGAAGATTTTAAACTTGGAAAAGTAATGCATTGATGCACTTCTAAGGATATATGGGAAAATATAAGAAGTATTTATGAAGGAGAAACTAAATAAAGAAAATATAGGTTGCAAATCTAAAGAGGCAAATTTGAAAACTTGAGAATGTTAGAGGTTGAAGATATTATTGGTTTACCGATTTGGGTTGATGAAGTGTTAAATACCATCAAAGGTCTCAAGTGGTGAAGAATTTAAAGAAGCAGTTGTAGTATGAAAGGTACTTAGATCTCTCCCAAAATCCTATATTCCTAAAGTATCTTCTATTGAGGAAGCCCGAGAATTAGACAAATGTCCAATGGATCAATTGAATGTTGCATTCATTTTTATGAAATGAAAGAATTTGATAAGGACGACCCAAAAAGGGTAGCCACTTTCAAAACCATTAAGAAGAATAAGAATGATTAATTTTACCAAACCAATGTCTTGGATGAGGAATATGAAAACCTTGTGATGAGGATGAAAAGGGGGACTAGCAAATATAAAGGTAAGTTACCCTTAAAATGTATAATTGTGGAAAAATTGGTCATTAGGCTTCTAAATATCCTTTAAGTGAAACATATAATGGATACAATAATCCTAGAGGAAATAAATTAAAAATAAATATATATTACAAAATATATTACTATTCTTCAAAAGATGAGGAACATAGCACCTCAGATAATGCCAACGAATAAACTCTTTTTTCATGGCCCTGAATGTTATAAATAATATTTCCAATGCTAAAAAATATGTAAAGAAGAAGGTTCTAAAAGATCCCAATCCTACTAAGATGTCTTACCCTTGGAAAACTAACAATAATATTGAAATTTCTATGATTGTATGGACCAATTTACAAGAAAAAGAAGAGAGAAAATCTTGGGTAATTGACAGTGGGTGTTCCAAACATAGGATGTCGATAAGAGAAATTTTATCCACATTGAAAGATGGGATGGAGGATCAGTGAAGTTTGTAGAAGATAAAAATTCAAGAATTTATGAAAAAAGAAAAAAAAAATTGATGGAAAGACCAAGACACAAGATGCTCTCCATGTTAAGGGATTCAAGAAAAATCTTATTAGTCTCATCAAAATGTGTAGAAAAGAATATAGTATAGTGTTTCATGATATATGATTTTAAATTAGAAAAGAAAACTCTGGGAATTTAGTGGTAGAAGTATCTATGACTTATGTAAATTTGTGCAGCCTAAAGAAGCATAACAAGAGAATGATTGTTTGTCCCAAATGTTGTAAGAGATATGCCAAACATTTTCAAGCCTACAAATACAATATGCAAGGAATGTCACATTGGAAAGTAGAAAAGGACCTGATTTAAGATCAAGGAGTGCTCTTTTAAAAAACCATTGGAGGGTATGTGCACCAAGTTGTGGACCAAAAAAGTGGACACATCTTTTTAAAAAAAACAAATTTCATATAACCTAATCAGGTTATTGAAAATTCAAAATTGTTCTTAGCTTGGCAACCAAGCCTAGAAAATATTATTTAAAAAAAAAATCTGTCTTAGAACTCGACCGTGTTTCTAAATTTAAAATAACCCGATCAGGTTTTGAAAATCAAAAATTACTTCAAAACCCAAGCGGGTTCTGCATTTTATTCTCCATAACCCGATCGGGTTTTGAAGAAACTAAAATAGGCTTTTCTCTGGAAGCCATAGCTTCCACATATGGAGTCTGATTGACTCCATTCAAAAAGCGTAGGAAAGATCTTGAGATGATCTAACATATTATTAACCTATGATCATGTTTAGGCATCAACATTTTTTCTAACATCCAATTGAATCAAGTAAGGTATAAAATAGGTACTCATTATTGTCCACATGCAATGTATAGGGAAATCAGTATGATCTCTCTCTCTCTCCCATATTGGGAGAGAGAGAGAGAGAGAGAGAGAGAGAGAGAGAGAGAGCG
>MU227307.1:228934-256933 GCA_018584345.1 Thuja plicata
TATATATACCAATTAATTAATCGTAAAGGAGATGATCAATACAAAAAGGAATCAACTTGCTATGGATAAAGAGGGAAAGATGGATCACATTTATTAATTATAAAGTAAAACAATAGATTTGAATTTCTTAAAACCTTAATTGAAATGAAACATTTACCTTGGAATGTAGAAGATCTAGATATACCTATTTTCTGGTGTCTGTATTGAGTTTTGGTAAATTCTGCAAGCGGATCTAGAACAGAAACACATAGACAGAGAAAACCCAGAAATCATCTTCTTTTCTGAGTCATTTTGACCTTGACCCAAATGCAGGGGTGCAATTGTACCCCAAAATGTTGACCTTGACCTGCACTACTCTGATGGAAATTCTAATCATGGATCCCAAAAGTTGGCCGAAAAGGGTATCCAAATCTGACCTAAAATTTGTTGTCACGTACCTGTAGCTTCAAGAAAAATGGTTTTGTTTGTTGGGGGAGGATTTTTCCTTAGTCAAACCCTGATTTAGGAATTAACCTTGAAATCAATAATTGAAATGGAGAATGCTAGCAAGTAGTAGAAGTAGATCTAACAACGAAGCTGTGATATTCAATAGATATGCAATTGTATTTTGAATATAAACTAGTATGTTAATATGAAAACTTGGAATCAACATTAGAAATCAAAAATGTAAATCAAAACCTCCATGATTTTATGCTTGGAATCCACCTTGAAGGGAGAATGAATGAATCTTGAGGACACACAAAGGATCTTTAAGGAAGATCACACCACCATGATGGATAGATCTAGGGTTTGAATGATGAATCTTGAATGCTTGAACCAAATCCCTTCAAAGGATTGAATTTGTTAATCCTTGATCTTCAATGGAGAACTTGAAATGCTTAAGAAGAAGACTTCAAAACCTTGATTGAGCACTTGGAAGCTTGAAAGCATGTAATATTTTTTTTCCTTAGTGCTTTTGATTAGTACTTGTCCTCGACATCCTTAGTTTTTCACTTAGAGAAAATGAGAGGAGAAAGGCTTCCTTATATACAGGTCTAGGGCACAAAATTCTAGATAGGCCGACAAAGGATAATTAACTTCCAATTAGGCCCATACCCCTAGAAGTGGACCTATATTAAATATCCTTTTAAGAGTCATTACTTTAGAACCTGAAATAATCGACCCATAAGTGGGAAAATAAACCTTTAAGTTTTACCCCGCTACTGATAAACTTTCCAATGGAAAAGGGGGACCTGGGTCAAGGTCGAGGTTAACCCTGAGCTAGATCAAGGTCAAGGTTGAGTTTGACCTTGACCCAGGGGGTCAGGACCTCTGGAAAATGTGCAAGGTGGGAAAAATAGTGCCCGGAGAGGCCCAATCAGGGTCCTAAACAAGCACAGAAACTGGAAAAGGGGCAGAAATTGGAGAACAACATGATGATGGCCCAAAACACCCCCTAAGAAGGGCTAAATGTTCTTAACATGGAAGGACTTCCATTTTAAGATGATACAACTAGTACATTGAATTTGTTCATGAAGATGATTTGACGGTTGAGAATAAAAGAAGGAAAACCTAATCAATAAGATTAAGAGGAAAAACATTGAGTATATAAAGGATGTTTTGAATGAAAAGAGTGCAAGAGAGAAAGACAAGAGAAGTTGAGTTTAAGAAAAAGTTGAAGTGCAGAGCAACACCGAGTACAAAGAAGTTATAGTAGAGAAGAGTAGTTGAATGAGTTTGATGCTACCGAGTGTAGTATGAGGTAAAGAAATAATTGATCATAGAGAGTTTGATTAGCATATGTTGATGCATTTTCATAGAAATTTTTGCATTGAGTTTTATTTTACTAAGAGGAGTGAAAATCCAATTATTATGTAGACCTTAATAGGTCTGATTTTGTAAATCCTTTAACAAGGTACATCTCTTAGATTAGAGATTGTAAAATCCTTTAAAAAGGTAGATTGAATAAGTATTATTGTACACTTGACAGGGTAAGCTATTATAAATAGCTAACATTGTAGCTCTAGCCGACAAACCTTTTTGTTGTAGTAGTGAAGGATTTTGGTTGTCATCCCCACCACATTTTTTCCTCTAACAAAGGATTTATGCATGACCAAAAATATTGGTTTTATGAGTTGTGTTTACATTTTTTAGTTCATATGCATTACAATGTTTACTTGCAATATATTTTGTTCGGTATATGATCAATTTGCATGTTTAAAAGTTTTAATGGAACTGATTCACCCGTCCCCTCTTAGTACTTAACTTTCCATAATTAATCCAACAATTGGGATTAGAGCTTGGACTCTTGAGATAAAGGTTTAAACACCTGAGAGTAAAGATCAAAACCATGGAAAGTTATAAGCAATCCAAAAAGATTGAAAGTGTTAAGTTTGAATTGGAGAATGCACAAGAGGTGATTAATTACCTAAGGAGGAAATTGGAAAAATCATTGAAGGTGAGAAGGCACTTGTGTAATGAAGTAAAGTCTACACAAGAGCATGTTGATGTACTTGAAACAACATTTGAAGGGATTTTGAATGATGAATTTGAGACAACCATTGCAGACCTGATGGAAAAGATCACTACACTTACCAAGCAGTTGGACTTAATGAAGAAAGATCAGGAAGCTCAAAGCATAAGGTTGACAGAAATAATTGATTCAAAGGGAAAAGCTGAAGATGCACAGAGGATGGAAGAAGAAGACAAAAGACAATCTGAGATAAGATTTATTGAAAAATGCAAAGAGAACCTGAGAATGACCCAAACTCACACGATGCTATGACCGATCAATTAGTGAATGCAAATACAGAGATAACCAAAAGAGAATTTGAGAATCAAGCACTGAAGTTGAAGATTGAAAGAGTGAGTAATGAACTAAAATTAGAGAAAGAATCCAATGAAGTACTAAAGCGGAGTGAAGAAGCATTAAGGACATTGGAGAAATAGATTAGAAGTCAAAAGAAATTGAAAGACAAGACTGGACTTGAATTCACTAAAGATAGCACTACTGAGAAAAGAGAGTGCTCTAGCCAACCTAACAATCAAGATACTACTACCCCACCAAAGAATACTAAGACAAATTGCTACCACTATGGGAAACTTGGACATACAGCTAATGTGTGTAGAAGAAAAAGAGGTAAGTCACAGAATATACCTAAGTTTGATGGATATTGTTATCATTGCAACAAATATGTACATCAAGCATTTGACTATAGATCAAAGATTGTTAACAACACAAGGAAGCCTAAGTTTGATGGCAATTGCAATAAATATGGTCACAAATATGACGATAGCAGATCACAAAGGGGAAATGATAAATGGGTTCCTAACCGATAGATTCCACCAAGAAAATGATAATGCACATCAATACCATGGGAATACAACACAAGAATCTCATGTGGGGCATGTGGAAGATATGGACATATTGCAACAAACTGCATGTTGTTGCATGGAAGAAACAACCCATGAGCATAGAGAAATCTTGGTATGGCATGCTTTCACTATCACAAGGTAGGACACCTATCCAAATACTGCAAGTATCAAGGGAAAGCTCCAACCAAGGAAGAAACATATGGAAAAACAAAAGTGAATGTTGAAGAAGTGAGAATCAAATGAACAAAAATTGGAGAAGGAAGTCACAAGATGATGGAACATCTTTTGGAACAATTGATGGAACTAAAGCCTTTGGGCTAGGTGCACCTATCTCCACCTAATCGGTGAAAGGTATGTATAGGAACTACAAAGTTAAAATTTAAATCTAAAATTGGTTCCTAGTATGTGTGCAAAAATCCATATAAGTATACTAAGATGCATCTGGATATATTTTGTGAAGTTGATGGTTCATGTTTAATCGGTAAAGGAAATTTTATTTTATTTTGGTAAAAGAAAGTAAAGTTGTAATCGGTATAAAGTGGGTCAACGTCGCATTAAATATTACTTTTATAGCTATTGGAAACCCTAAATGAAGAAAAAGGTATAAATAGACTGTTATGTCTATCATTCTCACCTAATTTTTTCAAAGAGCGCTTGAAAAAATTACAAAGACGAATCATCTACAAACATCCAAATAGCTCATGAAGTAATCTTGAATGAATCTACAAGCTTTCAAATGTATTTGAGTGATTTCTATTGTTGACCTAGTTGTGTAAGTTAGACCGAGTTGTAAAGAATGAATCCCTATTTCATTCGAGCATTGTTAAATCTAAAAGAAATTGCTCCTAAGGCACAAAACCTAGTTATTGTTGAGAAGGTTGATCCAGTAAACCTTAAGTATATGCTATATCCCATGAAGGCCACAAAACTAGACATGATGTGAGCTCTCTCATCCATACCAGCAAGGTTTATCTTGATAGAAGATACTTTTTCTTTCATCCACTGCAAAATTCAGGAGATATGTGAAGCAGAGATTGATACATCTTTTCTAAAGTTGTGCACGAATGAAAATTTTAAGCATGACCACATTCATCTGGAAACCAAGGGTTTAACTCATGCCCTACATCTACCAAGAGTATTCAAAACTGAGTGGATTAGGATAGTACTTGGCTGAGTTCATGATCAATTTTTGTGGCTTGATCAACCAATCAAGATTACAAATGACATTCTACACATAGTGACTAGATACCCAAGCGGTGACAGACCAAAGGCTATCAAGAAAATTGACAAGAAAAAATTGAGTGAACTAACCAGAGCACAATGGGATGGAATAGGTCTAAAGATGTCTAATGTGGAAGATCTATATTTAAGTTTTTCATGTAATTATATATCTTATCAATTATTCTAGTCCTTCTGAGTTGATAGTGTACCACGTGGAGCAATAGATCTGGCATTTAAGATTGTGAAGAAAAGTATGCAAATTGACACCATTAGAAAAGCCAAGACCAACAATCTGAAGTTTGGATCATTACTGCTATGCATATTATTTTATTTCCAGAACTTCTTTCCCTTTGTTTTTAATCTAATATGAAGTATAGAAAATCCAATCATATATCAGATAAATGAATATATCATGAGATTAGGAGATAATCTAGACATGGTGATGAATGAGTAATTTTCAAAGTTTCAATCTAGAAAGCATAAGAGATATAGAATTCCACCTCAGCTAGTGGAGAAATATGAAGACACTATATGTTTTGAGGTAGATACCGACACTTACATCATTAAGGAAGTTGAGCCTAGGTATACTTGGATACAACCAATGGGATATGAAACAAAAATTGACATTGTTTCACAACAAATTAAATCTCTATTAGCAAAACCTGTTGACAAAAGAGAAAAGCATTATGGAACCTATGAAGAGGTAAAAGAGAGAAATAAACAAGGTATTTTGATGCCTAAAGCTCTAAATAGATCAATAAAATAATTTCTAATTTGTCAAAGAATCTTGGAGTTGATTATTAAGAAGATGTTGACGAACCATCTGATGAAAAGGACCAGAAACCACAAGTGATAGGCATCACCGAGCATCAGAGGTAGAAGACAAACTACAAGATCCTCTATTACACTTACAGACCAAAAGAAGCCTAAGGTAGATCCAACAAGGGCCAAAACCTATGTAAGAGGAAGGAGAATGACTAATCAACTGAGAAGAAAGTTGAAATTAATAGCAGAATGTGAGACTAAGTCTGAGGATCTCAGTAAATTCAAAGTTATGGAAAATGAACCCTAAGGACCAGGGAGTCTAGATGAAATGATAGATACACTAAAGAAGTATGGAACATTTGGAGGAATGAAGTATGCAAAGTACAATACACAAAATGAAGAGAATAAGGTAAAAATTAAAGATAAAATTGTTTTTACTTTACACAAATTCTGGTACACACCCCTAGAAGTTGTCAATAAGTTACCTATTGAGTTATATAACAAGATAGATGTGAGATGGAAATATGTAATGAATGCTGAAAATAAAATGAGAGAGAGATCTCTAGTAATAACAGTACCAGAATTATTTATAGCTAAAATTGATGAGACATTATAGAAGCATTCTAAATGATTCCTTGTAAAAGGAAGATCTTTAAGGATTGTGATAGGAGACTTGGAGTCAGTATAGGAAGAAACCAATGATAAATGGAGAGAAATTTTTGACATCAATGTAACCGAGTCACATGTAGAGAAAGGAAAGGGTGATAAAACTAATGAGTTTCCAGAGAGTATCCTAGTAAGATCAATCCTATTGACTTGCACTTGAATTTGATAAGATTATTATTGAATATATCACTGACAAGGATCCAACTAATGAGCTATTACAATATTAAGATTTCATCGCCACCAAAGACATAGATACAACACCAATGGATACAAATATTAATGCTACTAATGCTACAATCATGGATCCTATTTATAAAAAGTACAAGATTATCCCAACATTAATCTTGGTATATCTAAAGTTTCTATGGATATAGAGGAAAAGGCCACTGAACCACAAAAGGAGATAGAAATAACACAATCGAAGAACCTAAGGAAACCGAGACCATCAAAGAACAAAACAACAAGTCAGTTCCCTCCACCAAGAATGCAGGACAACAAAAAGAGAAATAAAATGACACACCAAAGGAACAAGAAGAGGAGAAGACATAAGAGAAGAAGGAAGAGAAAAAGGAAGAGAAGAAAGAAGAGAAGAAGGAAGAGAAGAAAGAAGGGAAGAAAGAGGAGACACTGGTGTACGGGTACCTAAGATGAAAAAAAACATTAAGAAGACATCAAGGAGTCATGGTGATTTTATGAAGCCATGAAAGGAAAATATGATCAATTATAATGTATTAGAGCCCATTATGGCATATAAGGGCAATAATTTTAATAAGTTTGTAATCGGTCCTGAAGGTCATGGCAAGGACCTTAGGACTAAATCATGGATGGAGAATCTAGAGGGATGTAGGAATTTTTAATAAAGAATTTGAAGCCATTGGATGACATTAGTTAGAGTATTTTTGGAGAATTAAGTCATTTTGTAACAATTGAAAATTCAAATATTTAAACTCCAACGGCTAATTAGGATTTTGCAGGGAATTTGGGTTTTAGGAGTTTTTAGTGATTAAGAAACCTTCCAACTGATCCAAATTGGTTGAGGAAGTTGTAAGGAAGGTATATAAATTGTAAACATCATCCTTGTATGGTAGAGATTCCTGTGTATGAACTCTAACAACAAAGATTCAATAAAAGTCATAAATTCTGCAATTATAAATGTTCCATTGCATTGGTTGATATTCATAGTAACTTATATATGTTTGTAATGTTATGAGGATATCCATATCTTTTTTATAAGACATGTTTTAATGTTTTATGAACCAACTTATGTCAATTTTGTAACTTTTAGTGTTGATAGTCTTGTGAAATCACTATTTTTCAATAAGAGTTGGTTAAATTTTAATGTAAAGGGTCATTCCATGAATGTAGTATGATTTTTTCTCATGGAATGACACATACGTAACATTTACCATACCAATATAACTTGATTTTGTGCAGGTGAAGAGTGGACAATGGGTGATCACTGAATAGATGAGTGGAAAAGTGATGAAATTTCTTGGTTGAGTGTAGAAGCGAGAAATATGATTGAGCAAGGGGTATGTTTAAGAGTTGGAAGTGTCTTGGTATGTTATTTTAATGGTGAATCCATTATTCTTTGGTTTTAGAAGTGATTGGAAGTTGGATATTTGAGAAGCCCTAGATTTAAGGGTTATTTGGAGCCAAATTGGTGGGTTTTGTATTTCTAAAGGCCATAGGGTCCAAATAAGTTGATATTCCTTTTGTTTGGGAAGATTTTTGAAGATTGCTAAAAGTCTTGAAGTTAGGGAGTAAGGTTAAGATATGCTTTCTTTGTTAATTGAGCACTTTTAGGGCTATTTCATAGTGTGTAGACAAGAGTTTGGATAGTTGGTCCAAAACAACAATATAAATTTTTTTGATATGTTATAGAAGGGGATAATGGGTTTTTGAAAAGGTAAGTTTTTCATAGAGTGTTTTGGGGAAGTTTGGAGTTAAGGATCAAATTAGGTCACTATTGGGCTACAAGAAGCCTAGGCCTAATAGGAAAATTCAAAGAGTTGGGAATGTTGCCTCTGGTTGAAACCTTTATAAACTTGTAGATCCATTTGGATGTAGTATAATTAAACCAAATCCATCATATTTGGGCATTGGAAGATTTTTTCGTTCACTTGAAATCTTTAGAGTGGCTATTGGCTTTGAAGATTAGTACTTAAACCATCCACATTTCATCTTGTTTCACTTTGCCACCCCAACTTCTGCATCAATTGGTATCATAACACACAATTAGGTCTTTGTGGGATTTGAGAAAAGGAGTCTTAAGTTATTGCACCCAAGAACCAAATGGCAAGGGAGATAGAGGAGTTAAGAGCAGCACTTGAAGAGAATTACAAGCCACAAGGGAAAGAGAAGAGAGGCAGATGAGAAGGGAAAGACTTTAGTTCTTAGAGAGTATAGAATCACTAGAGAAAGAGAGAAGAGAACCTAGGAGAGAAGAGGTTCATGAAGAAAACCATGAAGGAGAAGGAGAGTTCAATGAGGAACAATCCAATAGGGTTCATAGGGAAGACAATGATCCTGAGGAGAGGAGATTAATGAGGCTAATTAGAGAAGTATAAGGAAATGGTGGGAAGGGGCATGTTGATTATCCAATCTACCAAGGCAGGATGGACACTGAAGAAGTGCTTGGATGGGTAGAAGCACTTGAGAATTACTTTGATTTTGAGGATGTAGAAGAATAAAAAAAGGTGAAGTTGGCTAAGGAAAGGTTAAGGGGAATAATCCTTACATGGTGGAACAACATTCAAAATAAAATGATAGAAAGGGGGTTGAACACAATCTCAAATTGGGAGGGGATGAAGACTGTGGTGAAGAGTCAATTATTGCCATCATATTTGGCAATACAGATCAAGATGAGAATAAACAACTTGAAGCAACAAGACATGGATATTATGTCCTACACTGAGTAATTTCACAACCTAAGCATTAGGGGAGGAGTAGAAGATGAGGATGAGAAGGTGGCCAAATAAATCAATGGCCTAAGGTACAACATTTAGGATGAGATAGGGTTTAATGTGCCAAGTGTTAGAATAGTCCCAAAGGATAATTGAGAGGGGGGGTGAATCAGTTATTAGTAACTTTAATTATTTTCTCCTTTTAACTTTAGAATACAATAAAGTAAAGGCTCATTTAGATAACATAGTACACAACACACTCTTTGATTATGGGGAAACCAAATGGTAAAAACCCCGGTGGGAATTAGCACCCACAATGAACTATACTTGTTTATTGTAATCCATGTTAGAAGACCTTGCAACCCTATTAGGATTTGTTCTTTAGAAAGAAATAAGTATAGTGACTTGGTTAAGGGTCTGACTCTATTAGGAGTCTTTTACAAATAACCCTGTTAGGGGTGAGGACTCACTATCCAAAATCTTACCGCTTCAATGGTGAAGGCTACAATCTTCTGTAGAACAGATATGCACTATATCTGATGATGAACTATAGAGTAGACGTACTATCTTGATCAGTTCCAATGTATTGTAATCTTCTACTACTTCTTCTCATAGACTCTTGATGAATGAACCACAACTGATATTTTGATCTGTACATTTTCTATCTCTTTTCGTATCATTCACACTTGGTGTATCATAAATGACTTGCTATAAGTATCTTCCTCAAAGTATGAGATCATGGGACCTGTAAAACAACTCTCCATAACATCCTTGTTGGCTTTACTAATCATGCAAGCATAATTACAATCACGCAAATATAAACTAAATAGACACAATGCTTTACTAAGTCGGTCTGACCAAATTAACTCTAACTACACGCATATTCTGAAGATAGGCGCAACTCGAGAAACACATTAAATATGTCAGCTCTGAATAGATACTCTTCCAGAACTGTAACTACCAATAACAGAATTACACAACTTGACTGAAACATCATATCTCAACCTGTGTGTATGAATATAGTAACCAAGGCATGTCTACAACATGTATCTAACCGCACAAGATTGGATAACACTGTTCTGATAAGTTCTTATAGAATGTTGTTGTATGTTATATGTTGTCATCAATGACAAACATACAATCAATCAACTACACAGAACCAAATTTCCAACACCAAGGACCCTAGGAGAATTCTTTCAATTAGCATCTAGAGTAGAGGAGAAGTTGAAGAGGAAGAATGAGAGACAAAGCAATATAGGAGGAGGAGCCATGAGAGGAAGAGGTGACAGAATAAATCAAGACTTTTAGAGCAGAAATGAAAAAGATAAGGGTAAGGAATCCACATCATATCAGAGAGGAGGATACAACCATAGAGGTGGAAAATTTGGAGGTGGAAGAGGAAATGGTGTCTTCGCAGGTAAAATTTTTCATTTTAATGAGGTACGGAATAATTCCTTCATGTGTCCCAAGTGGAATGAATCAGATCAAGGAAAAGATAAGAGAGCACATCTCATACAAAAATAAGAAGAGAAGAATGAATCTACATTGGTTTATCCAAAGGTATGAGAATGTCTTCTAATGGAAAGAGGAAAACCAATACAAACAACACCACAAGTGGGTATATTTAGAACCAATTGTTTGACAAAGGGTAATGTATGCAAAATCATAATTGGCTCTGGTGCACATAGTAACTTAGTTGCTTATGAAGTTGTCAATAAGTTGAATTTGAAGACTTTTCCTCACCCTAAGGCATGCTATGAAACATGGGTTAGTAAATATCAAAATCTTTTGGTTAAACATAAATTTTATGTTGATTTTTCAATTGGTACATATCAAGATACTTTTTTGTGTGATTTAATAGATATGAGTTGTGGAAACATGATTTTAGGGAGACCATGGCAATGGGAAAGAAGAACTATGTATGATGGATACCTAAATACTTACATTGTGCATAAGAGTGACAAGAAATATGAGTTAAAACCTTTGGTTGGTAAGGGTAGGGAGAACATTATTATTATTTTTGGAGATCAAATTGTGCAGGGTCAGATTAACCATGCTACTGGTTGGAAAACAGATGAAGATTGGCAGAAGACTAAGAAGAAGGAAAGTCCTAATGGTATGGGGCTTTGGTATTTTCAATGTGTGCAAGTGGGGACCATTATTTGTCTTCTTATTAAGTAGGTGAAGGATGAAGGAAAGGATAATTTACAGAGGTAGAAAATGAAGGAGATAGGGATAGTGATATAGTCTAACTACAAGCAAAAATGTCCTAGAAGAGAACATCTTAGTCAATGTTTTATTTCTAAAAAATTATGTGATGTGAACACAAGTAGGAGAGGGAGGAAGCGTGTGACTTTGGGATATTATTGGATCTCTGAAAAGAAGATGAAAAAAAGACAAGATCAAACTGATACATGGAAGAAGAAGATTCACTCTTGGGACAATAATGGTTTCATTCTTGGGGAGTATGGTGTAGGGGCACCTAAGAAGACAAACATCATTATGAAGAAATAAAGGAATCAATATGATTGCATGAAGAAATGGAAGGAAAATATGATCAATTATAATATATTGGATCCCATTTTGTCATATAAGGGCAATAAATGTAATAAGTTTGTAATTGGTCTTGAAGGTCTTGGCAAGGACCTTAGGACTAAATCATGGATGTAATAGGAATTTTGTGTCTAGAGAGTATAGAGGGAGGTAGGAATGTTTAATAAAGCATTTGAAGCCAAAGGATGGAATTAGTTAGAGTCTTTTTATAGAATTAAGTCATTTTGTAACAATTGAAAATTCAAATATTTAAACTTCAATGATTAATTAGGATTTTGGAGGGAATTTGGGTTTTAGGATTTTTTAGTGAATCAAAAATCTTCCAACTGATCCAAATTGGTTGAGGAAGTTTTAGGGAAGGTCTATAAACTAGAAACACCATCCTTGTATGAAAAATATGCCTGTGTATGAACTATAACAACAAAGATTCAATAAAACTCATAAATCCTGCAATTATGAATGTTTCATTGCATTCGTTGATATTCATAGTAACTTATATATGTTTTTTGTTGGAAAGTGACAATGCAAGCAATTGTTATTTTGTCATTGATGTCAAACCTTAACTGGTGAGACTATTGTTATCTGTTTGAGTACCATATCTATTTTTTATTAAGAAGATTTAACAAGAAGACCAAGTGAATGGTTGAGTTAAGGAAAATAAAAGGGTACTTGATCAGTTGGCACTCTGGCAAAGTAATTATTTGTTTATCTTTCAAAGACAATTTTTCTGGTTGTTTTATGCCGAGCAAGTTTGGCTTGTGTCGAGCAAAGTTGTTTGTGCCAAGAAAGTTGTTTGTACCAAGCGAAGTTGTTTGTGATGAGAAAGTTTGTTCAGTGCCAAGCACCAGTGAAATTGCCGAGTGAAAATAGTGATGTTGGCTGACTTACAATAATTGGATTAATGAAGAGATTTGAGATCTCTGGCCAACTTAGTTAATTTTATTGGGATATGTAAAGTTAATTAAAGATTGATCCACAACATTTAATGTATGGGTAATCATAATTAATGCATGGTTTCAAGATTTAAATAGAGACTACTTTGGAGAAGTAAATGTAATGAAATGATGGAATGATTCGTTGGATCTGACCTAACCTAAGATCTATGATCTTGATTAAGCGGCAAAGATTTATCTAACCTAGACAGAGAGGTATATGATAACCTCAAAAGGTTATTCATTCAGTGTGCAAGTGGATGAACCAACTTATCTCATTTTTATAGCTTTTAGTGTTGGCAGTCTTGTCAAATCACTTTTGTTCAATAACAGTTGGTTAAATTTTAATGTAAAAGGTCATTCCATGAATATAGTATGCATGTTTCTCATAGAATGAAACCTAGATAATATATACCATATCAATCTAACTTGATTTTTTTAAATTGAAGAGTGGACAGTGGGTGATCATTGAATAGATGAGTTGAAAAGTGATGAAATTGCTTGGTCGAGTGTAGCAGCGAGCAATCTGATTGAACAAGGGGTATGTTTAAGAGTTGGAAGTGTCTTGGTATGTTTTTTTTTTTTTGGCAAAACTTATTATATTTATATTAACTAATCTAGTTCAAAAGGGCTCCCAGAGAAAGAACCAGGAAAGAAAACTCTGTTCATGACCCATCAAATACAATAAAGGGTTCTAGAATACCAAAATCTAGAGAAACCGATCAGAGCCCCCCAAGGCCTATATTAAAGTTTACATGTGAAAGAGGCCTGAGAATAACCCAACCCAAATACAATTTACTATCAAGAAGGTCTTTATAAAGTAGACCTTTCAATAGAGATTACATGGTATGAAGGGCTTATATACAATTACCCTATATACAATTTTAAAAAAGCTCCTTCATATAATTGCATAAAGTTATCAACCATGAAGAAGAGACTCGGCCATGAAGGAGCATCCAAACCCATACAAAATTTTGATGAAACTTTTCTTAAAAAAAAATTTTCACAAACCAAAAGAGGATGAGGACTGAAAAAATCATGAAACATTTCCACATCCAAAGTGCGATGGAGAAGTAAGAAACAGGGAGCTCCACAACCGATCAGCTTGCAGGTACAGGGTAGCATCTGGACCAAGAACACTTAGTGAAGGCTCTGAGGAAGAAGCAAAATCAACATAACAGGAATCCATGGCTGGGATAGGTGTTTCAGTAGTAGGGGAGTCAACAGCCCATGAAGGAGAAATACTATCTACCACAGAAGGAGAAACCAGTGAAGAACCAATTCAGGGATGTAGGGCATGCTCATGAGCCATCAATCCCAGTACAACATATGTTCTCATGAAGGCCTTGCTTCTGAACATTTAATCAAAAGACATCCTACAAAAAACACAATCAAGAGGAATAATAGAAGATGAAGCAATACAATCTTTGATCCCGGTTAGTAGTGAGATAAACCTGTTAGAATTATACAATAAATGCCATGGAAAAATTCCACCAATGTGAGCATCACCATGAGAGAAATTATAACCCTGGACCGCCAAAAGAAAACTATAGTTTTGGAGATATGTAGGTGAGATGACCAAATTTGCAATTCTAACTAACAGAGACCAAGATTGAGAAATATCAAGCAGATTAGAACAAAATATTGAGACTGACTGAAAAGGAAAAACAATCCTATTGGAAAGAGGTGACAAAACCACTTCACCTATCAATCTCTGAATACACCTGCAACACTTTGGACAATGTATAACAAAAATAGAAGCCAGTGATTCATCATATATTGCACCTTCAAACGGAATTTCCAACCCAATTGGCGAGAAATGAACCCACAAATTAAAGGGAGCAAACTAATCAATACACCAATTAGCATCCATTGTGAAGTAGATAACCAATAAGAATGACCAAAAAGACCATATATAGGAAAAAAAAACCATCATAAGTGCAAGTGGTCTTTGATGGAAAAAACGTCGCAACAACTTAATCCAAGTAAAAACAATTAAACCGTGAAACTTTCATACCCCCTGATATTAAAATAGCATTATAAGGACAAAAGACTTGAAATAACACAAGGATGAAATGTACTAATAATAAAAACCTCCAAGCACACAATCTAAGAAAATGATTTTGAGGAAATATAGTTAAAAAGGGATGGATGAGAGTCCTTCGAAACCACAGAAGATGGATACTGAATATTATTCCCTTCAACACCTAGATTTGCTAATCGATCAGCCAAATCATTGCCTTCTTTGTAAGTATGAGAGATACAACATTGGGGGAATGAAGCCAGGATAGACCAAACCTGATAAAGGACATAATGCAAGTTCCATGAGAGAGATCTCCTAGAAATACAAGAATTAATGATCACAGCCGAATCACCTTCAACATGGAGGAGCATAATATTAAGTTTTTTAGCAGCAGTTAAACCATAACGGAGAGCATAAGCTTCAGCTAGATTTTTAGTCCCGAGAGGAATTGGGGAAGCCTCAAAATAAAATGGAGAACCCAAATAATCCCGAATCACAAATCCTATGCCAGAGGCACCCGGATTACCCCTAGAGGATCCATCGAATTTGAGCTTAAAAAAACCCTGTTGAGGGGGTATCCACTTGGTTTGAGATCTTAAGAATGATCTATCTTGAGGAAAAAGTGGAAAAGGAAGAAAAGGGAACACCAAGCCTACCCAATTCTTAGAAACAAGAGAATCCCATGACAAAAAAATACGGATACCCCTGAATTTACCCAAATAGGCATTGGTGACTTCCACTATATACTTCTCAAGAGTAGAGGTAACTCACTAGAAAGAAGAGGAGTGATTTCTAAAGATTCTTTTATTCCTCTCCCACTAGATAGACCATAATACCAATGAGGGAATACAAATCCAGAGACAAGAAAACATAGATTGGCGATAAAGAATAGGCCATGACTGGAACAAATCCCAAACTGTCAAAGGGAGAGGCATTGATAAGGATAACTTTTGCATAACAAACTGCCAACATAGTTGGGCAAGCGGATAGTTAAGGAAGAGATGATCAATTGATTCAAAATCTTGATGGCACAAGACACAGGAAAAAGGGTTAGCAATGTTTAGCCTGACCAAACTTTCACTAGTCAAGACTCTTCCTTTCAAAACTAACCAAGGAAAACATCCAGCTTTGGGAAGAACAGCTGAATGCCAACAAAATCTATAGGCTCTTGAAAAATTACTATTCTTCTAAGAATATTGGGCCAACCTATATCTGACCTTGACAAAATAATTACCATCAGATGCCGGAGTCCAAATGAGACGATCTGAAGTGACAGAAAGAAAAATAATCTTGTCCTAAAAAAATTGATTAATACCAAATGCAATCATAGGATCAATTGGTAAATCTTGAAAATCTCTCCATATGACTTTGCCTGAATGGATATGAACCGCCAAAAAATAATCCACCAACCTTTTACCCCAAATGAGAGAAGCAATTTCACTTACATCATGAAACATAGGTAATGTATTTAAAGGTGGCAAACCATTCCAAGAATCGAACCAGAAGTTAACAGATTCACCATTGTTGACCTCCCATGAAACAAATGATGTAACAATATGCCTAGAGTTTACAATGAAATTCCAAATAGCAGAACCTTTGGGAGGATCAAGGACTGAGATAATTCTAGCTGGATCCAAATTGTCAAGATACTTCTGTTGCATAAGTTGACACCATTTGTTAGAAGGTTGTGAATACATCTTCCAAACCAATTTCCCCCCAAAAGCCAAGTTCCTATTAGGTAGGTTATGAATTCCTACACCCCCTGCTAAAGGTTGATTAGACATGTCTATTAAGGAAACAAGAGGTATTTTTTTCTCGCCAGACATGTTTACCGTCCAAAGAAATCCCCTAATTAATTTCTCAATTTGACTAAGAATAGACTTCGGAGCTTGAAACACTGATAAATAATAATTTGGAATGGTTGATAAAATAGAATTAATAAGAATATTCGACCAGATAAAGACAACCACCTAGTCTTCCATGCAACTATCCAAGATTTAATTTGATCAACAACTGAATGCCAAAAAGATATCTTATTATGTCCTATAAAGAAGGGGATACCCAAATATGTGGATGGGAGCTCATCTAAAGAGAATCCAAGAACATTAACAATTCTATTCTTGAATTGAGAAGAAGTGTTAAAAACATAAATTTTAGACTTGTGATTATTCATTTTTTGCCCTGAGACTGAAGTGTATATATCAAGCACTTTTTTGACACAAGTGGCTTCCTTAATAGAGGCATCCCCGAATAACAACATGTCGTCAGCAAATAAGGAATGAGTGACTGAAATAGAAGTATTTTTAATCTATACCCCAGACCAAAGAGCTGCATTATGACCAGCATGAATAGAATGGCTTAGGGCCTCAGCCATCAGAATAAAAAGACACAGTGATAATGGATTACCTTGTCTAACACCTTGAGTTGATGGAAAAAAACCCGCAGGAAACCTGTTAATTATAATTGAGAAATGAGCTCCCAAAATACAGGCTTTAATCCATTTAGACCATTTTCTAGAAAATCCAAATTTGGCAAGAACCTGAATAAGAAATGCCCAATTAAGCCTATCATAGGCTTTCATCATGTCTAACTTGACAACAAAAGAAGGAATGGAATACTGATTAATAGAATGAAGGGTTTCATAGGCCAATATAGCACCATATGTAGTGTCTCACCCTGGAATTAAACCTCCTTGTTCAGGAGATTTAATTTTAGGAATGAGGTGTCGAAGTCTCAAGTAAATAGATTTTGTAATAATTTTGTAAACAATGTTACACAGGGAGATCAGTCTAAAATCAGCAAAAAAATTTGGATCACTATTTTTTGAAATCAGCACTATGTTTGTAGAGTTAAAGCATTTTAGCATCGATGTATTTTTTCTAGACTCTTCCAAAATAGCCAATAAGTCAAAACATATAACATCCCAACATTTCTGAAAAAATAGAGCAGTGAACCCATCAGGGCATGGGGCCTTATCAGGTGATAAAGAAAAAACCACCTTACAAATCTCTAAAAGAGTAAAAGGTGCCATTAAAGACAAATTATCTTGTTCAGAAATGAGGGATGGGATTCCATTAATCAACTCCTTAGTCTTATCTGGATCAACTTGTGGGGTAACCGCAGGAGCTGAAAGATTTGAAAAAAATCTAATCCCTTCATCACGTGTTCCATTCTCATCTGCAATGAGCTTACCCATCTCATCTTTAATAGAGAAAATAGCCCTTATAGCCTTCTATTTTGTAGAGGCATGAAAAAACTTAGTATTTTGGTCACCCGACTGTAACCATAGCTCACGCGATTTTTGCCTCCAATATTCTTCTTCCCTTGCACATAACTCTTCCCATTCCTCTTGTAGGGCTTTTTGCTTTTGAAAAGTTTGGGAATCAAGACCATTAGAAATAATAAACTCATTAATTTTAGACAATTCTTTCTCAACTATGACTTTTTGATCAAAGATGTTTTTAAAAACATTAATGTTCCAAGAATTAATTAGGTTTTTCAGGAATTGTAGTTTTTTATAAAATTGTAACATAAAGGATCCTTCCTCAACAGGAGCAGCTTCCCACCTATGCTTTAGGAGAGAATGAAAAGATGGATGCCTGAACCAGACAGACTCAAACTTAAAAGATGACCTGAAAGATTTAATACCTTGACAATATTTAGAGTCTAGATCAATGCTAAGGTGGATTGGAAAGTGATCCGACTCTAAAAAAGGCAGAATGGAAGAATTCATCAAGACACCATCCAATTTCCAAATATATGAACACAAAAACCTATCCAACCTGACCGCAATTTGAGAAAAACCCGATCTGCGATTAGTCCATGTAAATGACCCCAATTGCGGCAAAACATCAAACAAATCGTTATCCAAAACAAAGTTTGTAAAGTCTGAGACTGTTAGAGTAGGAGGCGATATTCCCCCTATCTTGTCAGAAGAGGAAAAAATTGCATTGTAATCCATAGCTAGAATGAATTTACAGTTAGGATATTGTTGAATAATTGTAGTTAAAGAGTCCCACAAGTGAAGTTTATCCAATGTGGCAGTAGGCCCATACACATTAAAGAGAAAAAAGGAATGATTAAAAAACTTTACATTAACAAATTGCCAATTAGGCCATCTTGTAAGGAGAAGACACAAAATTTCAACTTATTCCATAACCTAATTAAGCCACTAGAATCTCCTATATCCGGGACACAAATACTTTGCCAAGAAAACCATTTAGCAACAAAAAGATTAAAGTTATCTAAAGAGAGCTTAGTTTCTTGTAGGAGGACAATTTCGCATTGCAAAGAATCAAGAATTTTCTTGACCCTATGCCTTTTGTTAGAGGCGTTAATACCTCTGACATTCCAAGATAGAATCTTCATGGATGAAAAGGAGAACCTTTGGTTCTCCTTGTCGAACATCTTCTAAACGATGAAAAATTAGCATCCAGGGTTGATTGAAGACCAGCCTTAATTTCCTCTAGAGCCTTAGTTGCCCTTGATTTTCTACCCCTAGTCGCAGGTGTCTTGACAACAGACTTAGGAGAAAGTGGCGTTTGAATAATTGAGGGCTTGGGGACAATGTTTACTTTATTACTGGTATTATCAAGTGATGAGTTCTGAAAATCTTGAGATGGATAGGGTGGTACCTGACCAACATTAGAGGCAAAATCATTACTAATTGGTAGAAATGCACTGTCAGAATAAACAGAGTCAAATGAACTGATATGAAGAGGAGACTGATCAATACAATTTGGGGTAACCATCATAGAATCAAAGTCATTATGATAAATCAGATCCTGAACAATAGAATCAATAGAGTGACCATTAATATCATTACCATCATGCATATTCGAAGCAACCAAGGCCATAACTTCTGTAGACATGATTGTAGCATGTTCCTTAGTAATTTTTTTAAGCTTAATAGAATCCTTAGAAAACATAAGAGAACTTAGAATTGAAACAAAGACCTTTAGGTCTAGAAATTTAAAACTTGGCTTAGACTCAGAGACAACAGCCCTAGATGTATCAAATCCCCTTAAAACTGCCATGATAGAAGGAAGATAGATGCTTAGCATATTAGAAAAAGAAGCAACAAGAATTGGGGATAACTTAACAAAGACAAAAGGTACAGTTTGAAATTCATGTAGATCAAAATTTACACGAAGGGTCATCTCTAGCAAATTCTAATGAAAAATCATCTTAGAAAAACTACTAGAGTCAGTCTGATTAGAGACCTCTATTTCTTCAAAGATATTGTTCAACATTCCTTTATCAAGATTAATTTGAGGCAGAATCTTCAATCCTCTATCATCCTTAGAATGAAATGTATCAGGGTTTTTTGAAGACGCTGCCATAGAGCATTTGGAAGGAAAAGAAGACCTATCCTTAAAGATGATCAAATTAGAGCAATTAGGGTCCTTACATTGATTCGTAAAATACCCTAAAAAATTATCATAGCATGAAGAATCCTTCGCATCTTGAGGTATAACCTTCTGCTTCTAGACCCCCCATTTGGATTGTAAAACAATACTATTAGGAAGGGGTTGACGAATATCAACCGCCAAACAAACCCTAATTGACTGATGCAATTCCTCATGCGGCATTAAATCATGCCGAATAAAAACCCCAAGCTTATTAGCAATAGCTTCAACAATATCCAAATCTCTATATTCTAAAGGTAACGCTGGAAGTTCAAACTAGAAGGGCATCAAAGCACATGTAGATTCTTGCAAATCAAAATTTGGAGTCCATTTCATCAAACATATCCCATTACCATTAGGAAACTAGTACTTAATGCGAATAACATCAATTTGTGTGATATCAGAGTCAAAGATTGCAACAAAGAAATTTGAACCATGATCAAGATAAAATAGGTCACGAAGCCCTACCCAATTTTTGAATGCCCAAGGTTGAAATCCATAAATAGGAACAAAGGACCAGATCTTACCAATTACAGCATGATCCTAAAAATACAATCCCTATGGTTCCAAAATACCATCCTCCATGTTAAGCATAGGCAAATATTTTTCCATGTTGGGTTGCATTGAGTTAAACCTTTTCCCTGAACCACCCATGTTAATACCTTTTTGACAAGCCTGAGAATTATTATAGGCCGTTTGGTTTTTAAGTGGAATATTTTTCGAAAAAGTGACAAATGTAGGTTGATGCAAAGGATGCTTATTATTAAGAGGAATGATAGGTTTTGGGTTTGGTTTCTGGTTAAGCGGAAGCGGAGGAAAGTGATGAGGTGATGATAAAGGAATATTATTTGGCGGAGTGACAAAAGAGGGGGTTTGAATAGCCAAAGAATTTGGCCATGAAATAAAAGAGGGAACACTAGCGTTAAAATTACCAATAGGAATCCCATTCTTATCAAAAAATGGGGTTGGCAATAAAGTTCCTTCACAAATATCAAAAAATGGAGATGGGCACAGGTGACGAGGAAAAGCAGAGTTCGACTTCTGAACAGCAGATTTAGAAAATGGCCGGTCAGATCTGAAAAAAGGGTTACAAAAAGGGATATGAGGGTTATGATGAGGGTTGGGATAAAAGGCGCCCTAAGAACCCCTTTGAGAATGAGAAGACCAGCCCTGATCATTAGTCGATCTTGCATTCTGCTGATAGTTATTTCGAAGTCCAGCACCTTGCTTATTAAGCAAAATCTGACCATTTCACTCCTTTCGCTCCTGCTCCTTTCGCTCCCTTCGCTCCATTTTCCTGACTCTTAGGTTTCATCAAGTGTCTTGGTATGTTATTTTAATTATGACTCCATTATTTTTTGGTTGCAGAAGTGGTTGGAAATTGTATATTTGAGCAGCCCTAGATTTAAGGGTTATTTGGAGACAAATTGGGGGTTTGGTATTTATAGAGACAATAGGGTCTAAATAATTTTATATTACTTTGTTTGGGAACATTTGTGAATACTTATGAAAGTATTGAAGTGAGGGAGTAAGGTTAAGATATGCTTTCTTTTTTATTTGAGCACTTTTATGGCTATTTGATAAAGTGTAGTCAAGAGTTTGGATAGTTGGTCCAAAACAACAACATAATTTTTTTTGATAAGTTATAGAAGGGGATAATGGGTGTTTGAAAAGGTAATTTGTTCATAGATTTTTTTGGGAAAGTTTGGAGTTAAGGATCAAATTAGGTCATTGTTGGGCTACAAGAATCCTAGGCCTAATAGGACAGTTTGGAGAGTTGGGAATGTTGGGTGTGGTTGCAACCTTTATAAACTTGTAGATCCATTTGGATGTAGTATAATTAAACCAAATCCATTATATTTGGGAATTGGTAGGTTTTTGGTTCACTTGAAAGCTTTAGAGTGGCTTTTGGCTTGGAAGATTAGTACTTGAACCATCCACATTTCATCTTGTTTCACTTTTCCACCCCAACCTCTGCTTTAGACAGAAGGTGAGAAATAAAAAGACAAGAAAGAAGAAAGAATAATTGGTACTACCAATGCTACATCTGATACATTGAAGGCATCATGTTCCCCAAAACTTTCTACTAATTAGACTATTATGATTGGGAAGAGGAAATCAAAGAAAAGGAAGGTAGTTGACCTGAGTCAACTGATCACTTGAAAGCTTTAGAGTGGCTTTTGGCTTGGAAGATTAGTACTTGAACCATCCACATTTCATCTTGTTTCACTTTTCCACCCCAACCTCTGCTTTAGATAGAAGGTGAGAAATAAAAAGACAAGAAAGAAGAAAGCATAATTGGTACTACCAACACTACATCTGATACATTGAAGGCATCATGTTCCCCAAAACTTTCTACTAATTAGACTATTATGATTGGGAAGAGGAAATCAAAGAAAAGGAAGGTAGTTGACCTGAGTCAACTGATCATTGTACCCCAGGTAGACGTCACTACACTAAAACCAAAGGCATTATATAAATATGCAGAGTTACTAAGGTAGAAAGCAGAACAAGACAATTTCTTATAGAACAGAAGGAAGACCACTGTATTAGAAAGTATTAAGGATGTACTATAGGAGACTGTCCCTAATGCACATATAGATTAAATGGACAGTCTTATTAGTCAAGTGGAAGGACTAGTGTAGCAAGTCAGATAACCGAACAAAGGAACTACTGAATATATGATAAAATTTCATGAAAGAAACATGGAACTACAAATGATTAAAAACATTCTGAAGAGTATTGCACTAGATAAGATATCACTTTATAAAGCTTGTACATATATAGAGAATAAAATATCTGATATTATTTCATAAATTTTGTACTATTTCACAATTCACTGAGGATATCAAGAAGAAAGATGAATCTGTTCAGAAAGAGTTGTCCGAGCAGCTGAAAGATGTGACAACCGAGCTTGGATCATTACAAGTATGTTACTCAAGGTTGAAACATTTGATGGGAATGCAACATGAGCTTAGGAAATAAGAAAACAAGATAAGGATGGAACTCCTTGAGATGCAAACTCTTTTGATTTCCCATATTGATTCTATTCAAAACCATTCAAATAAGGCCAAGGATTCGATCAATACCCCCGATGGAATTTCAGTAGACACCATTATTGGATTGGCAGCTAATGTTGATGTATAGATTATTGTACTTCTTGCTCTAAATGAGACCTGGGAGACATCCTTAGCTTGATGTAAAGACAAGGTATAAACATGTTTTTGATAAGTTATATCAGGATGATCAAAGCAAGTAAATTTTGTTTTTGGTATATTTTTCAAAAAATGCACATATATATTGTATAAGTGCAAAGGAGGATATATATGTATATATGCATAAGTGACGAGATATAGTATAAAGGAAATATTATCACAGGGGGCATTTATGAGTATATTAGTTATGAGTTATGAATGATATTCTATATGTTATGCAAATTTTGATGATTTTAAAGTTTTTAACAAAGATGCCCAACTAATGCCAAAGGCAGAGATTGATACTCCTATAGAGTTATTTTGTTGTAATTATTTTTTATCAAAGTCATATTGAATAAGTAAGTCAATCGGTAAAAGGAGACAAAAGTATAAGGGCAGTTGATAAAGAAGAAAGAGTCACATTGAGTCACTCAGTAGTACACTAAGCAAGCCAAGCACCCAGCAGTGTATAATAGTTATCGAGCCACCCAGCTAGTGAAGTATGATACTGAGAAAGGAAAGTGGATTCAGTTTTGGTAAACATGAGTCAAATCGACATTTATTGCAATACCACGACAATCTAGAAGATTCTAAAGTCAAAGAAGAAGTTAGTTACAAAATATAAAACTTAGAAAATTCATGGTAAATATCTATGGTGAAGATCAAGTGGCAAAGTTAATAGTTTTATTTCCAAAAATAGTGCAAGTCCCAAGGAAATAGTTACATGGTTCACCGAGTAAGTAGTGCATTGAATCTGTTTAGGAAGATGATCTAACGGTTGAGAATAAAGGAGGGAAAACCTAATCAACAATATTAAGAGGAAAAATTTTTAGTATATAAATGAAAAGAGCATGAGAGAGAGATAGATAAGAGCACTTGAGTTGAAGAAAAAATTGAAGTGTAGACCAGCACCGAGTATAGAGAAGTTACAAGAGAGCATAGCAGTTGAATGAATTTGATGCTACCGAGTGTAGTATGAAGTAAATAAATCATTGAGTATATAGAGTCTAATTAGCATATGTTGATGCATTTTCATAGACATTTTTGCATTGAGTTATATTGTACTAAGAAGAGTGAAAATCTCATTATTGCGTAGACCTCAATAGGTTGTTTTTGTAAATCCTTTGATAGGGTACATCTCTTAGATTAGAGATTGTAAAATACTTTAACAAGGTACACTGAATAATTCTTATTGTACTCCTAATAGGGTAAGCTATCATAAATAGCTAACATTTTAGCTATAACCGAGCAACCTTTTTGTTGTAGTAGTGAAGTATTATGTGTGTCATCCCCACCGCAGTTTTTTCCTCTAACAAACAATTTTTGCGTGACCAAAAATCTTGGTGTTATGAGTTATGCTTACATGTTTTAGTTCATACTCTTTGCAATGTTTACTTGTAATATATTTGGTTTGGTATATGATCAATTTTTATATTTAAAAGTTTTAATGACACTAATTCACTCCTCCCCTTTCAGTACTTAACTTTCCATAGTTAGTCCAACATGCAAAATGTCTTCTTCATCATATATCAGATTGGGATACTTGTGCTTCCTAAAATTACACCCCATTTTGGCCACTTTGCCTAATGAGGGGACCCTTTTTTACTTACTTTTTATTTATTTTTGTCACTAGGCTTTGGTTAGTCAAGTGCCCGGTGACACAGATTGTGAGCTTGATAGCTCTTGATAGTTAGGCGTCGATTTGGGTTAGAAACTAGGCTAATTGTTCCCTTTCTAGTTTGTTTCTCATTTTTTTGTTTTACCTTAGGTATTTTTTAGAAAACCCCTAATCAGGGAAGAAATATTCATTTTGGGATTTTGAGGTTTAGGGAAGTCCAAACTTCCCTGAGGCCTCAAATCCTCAAATACCCATTAGCCTGCAAACTACACAGTGATCAATCCAAGTTGGAGGTTGGGGCTATAGGGTGTCGAGGTTTATAAAGGGTCTCATGACCCCTGATATCCCAAAAACCTGATCCCCAACCCCTAGTCACGGATCAGGGTGACATCATCCTAACACTCCCCCTAGTTGGCTATAAAAAGAGATTTCACAGTTCATTTACACACATGCGCACATACATATTCTAAGTTGTCTCTAAGCACCAAGGTCGACTGAGTTTTTTAGGACCTTTAACACTATTCCATGTCATTTTTTGGGATTTTATTTGAGCTTTGATGTGATTTCAATGCACATATTGACTGGTAATTCACCTTCTCTACATATGGTTTTCTATTCATAAGTCCCAGTTTATTTTTTCCCTTACTTTCCCTTAGTTTTTGTTTCTTTTTAGTTAAGTTTCAGAGTTTCAATTTTTTCCCTAGTTGATCAAGTGAGTTCATTTTTCAACAAAGAGTGACCAAGTGTTCCATGATACTCAGTCACAAAATGAAGAACACCTAAGTCCTTTTGAGATGTTAGTGTTTCAAAACACAAAAACCCCAAAAGGGGAATTGAGGCCTGATACCCTAAATCTCGTGTCTTCGCCTCAACTTTTAAACAAAACCAAATGCTAATCAGGCTTTTAGTAATATCCTTGAAACCTTAAAAGGGCATCTGGGTTATGAAGCCCTGAAACCCTACCCTTTCAAAAATGTAAAAAACATCAATTGTTTTAAGGGATCGGTCTTTTGGGGTTGCCAAACCCTAAAAGGAGTCATCAGGGCCCCAACCTTGAAAAACTAAAAGAGGGAAAACTTTTAGATTTTCTACTTCTTGTTAGGTTTTCTTTGTTTTTCATAGTTTTTTTTTGTTTTTCAATAAAGCATGCCGATAGAGGTTTTTGTGAGTGTAGAAGATTGAAGCATGTCTACACCTTTTCCAATGAAGTACATATTAAAGCAATATGGTCTACCATCAAAATTGGATAATCTCCATAGTGATATTATCGATATAGACATCAGTCATATGGATTTCAACCAGTTCCTAAAAAGTGTTGTTGATCCTAATGGTAGATCTTCTGATGCTATTGCATTTATCTTCTCCAATTTGGTTCATGTTATAGAACACCATATGTTAATTTTTCCCCTGGACCTCATCATGGCACTATCAGAACATTATGACCCCAACGAGAGGAGGGTGAAAAACAAGGTAGGAAATGTAGTCTTCGATATCATGCTAGATGTGAACCAGGATGTCTTCTAGAACCTAAGGGAAGATTAATACCTCACTATGTCAATTGAAAGAGGTGAGAGTTACTTCAAAGATGAAGAAAATATTTTGCACAAAATTAACTATAATTATCTAGAGAGGCCTCAGAAGGATGAAAATCTTGAAAAGATGGATTTTCACAAGGCCTATCTTATGGAAGACATGAAGAACTATGTCACTCTCCTTAGAAGAGTGTTTGGTCTCCCGTAGGCTAGAAAGTTAGAAATATGGATGGTTCTCTACATCAAGACCATCAGGAACAAGAAAATAAAGATTGATTGGGGGAGAAATATTAGTGACAACTTAGATGAGTAGTTACAGAGGATGAAGAGAAACCCGAAGCTTTAAATGAATTCACATGTGGTGTATCTTCTTCCACCCTGTATAGACTATCTAGGCTTATACAATAATAAATCCCTACTAGATGCTAATTCTTGTCCCTACAGGGTTTAGCCTCAGCTGGTCGGGAGTATAAGTTGGAGGGAAGTAAAGAATACATAATTTTAAATGATGCTTTTGCCTTCACCATCATCCACTCCATAGAGGAATATTTTGCAAAAATGATGTCCAAAGAATCCGCTACAAGAATCAAGAATTTTGGAAACTATTTTATTCAATTCCAGACTTTCACTTATATTAGAGTTGCAATATGCACCTAATAGCTAAAGAAAATTCCTAGGAATCCATTAGACATGTTAGTTCTAATGGAGTTGTGCAGGAATTTTTTAGATGCTCATAGGCTCATTGTGAGTAAGCATAAACCATTTTTCACCTTCCCCATTTCTATCAAGGAATGCTTAGTATAGGGAATCAAGGAAGCAAGAATATTGTGCCTATAATGGGATGAATTCCCTCTAGATGAATTGAATATTAAAAGAGGAAAATTAAACCCAAATAGGACCTTTAGCAAGGTAATGGGAGCTCACTTTAAGCACAAGCCACACTTAGAACATCGTTGGGCCAACTATATAGATGAATACTAAGTTAGAATCTTGGACTACTATAGGTTATCTTTGGAACTTTCACAGTAATCATTCAACATCCATATCCCAAATAGATCTTGGAACAATGACATTGATGATGTTTTTCTACCATTATATAAGAAGAACAAGGTTTATACCAAGAAAATTTTGAATGCAAAGATTTCTGCTCCAAAACCTAAGAATCTTAGTCATAGTACAAGACATGTAGTCCAATGCATCTAGGATTGGATACATCAGCCATTTTGTTTGGATATTTTTCCAATGAAGCATAAAGTGGATCCCAGAAAAAGATTGAGAAAGGGAAAGGCGTGAAGGTAAATGTGCTAGTTTTCAAGAAGACACCTTCTCCTTCTCTAAAAGAAGTAACAAGTCATGCTAGGGTGGTGGCTATATAGTACCCCCATAGATTTTGAGAAAATAAAAGGCTAGGGATAAGAACAAATCTTAGGCTACAACTCCAACTCCTACACCCCCTCCTTCAACACAGGAACCAAGTTTGTTACCAAGTATAAACACATCCACAAATGTTCCATCCTCTTCCAGATAGTAAAGGGTTCAAACCTTTAAGATCAAAGTTACTAAGCCTAAAATCCCAAAATCATCAAAGAATGTGTATAATAGACTCAAGAAGAAACCTTTTATGGAATCACAATTGAATACAACAGAGGAAGAAGAGGAACTCAAGGAGGATCGTGATCTATTGATCAGAAGGATAAGGTCTACAATAGTAGCAGAAAGAAAGCTCAACTTGGGTCCCTTTTCAAAGGTTGTTTTTGAACCCCCTGAGGATAAATCAAGCCACGATGTTCCACAAATAGTGAACCTAGAGTCTAAATCATTAGTAGA
>MU227307.1:267780-307631 GCA_018584345.1 Thuja plicata
TTGAATTTCATTGCCAGATCATCTGTATTGGCAAAGTTATTAAGGATTTACTGTTGAGATTTTAGGGTGCAAAATCTTTGAGCTCAATTTTCAAGACCTTAGAGGCTCCAGATCAAGGTTGAACCCCCAACTAACTAGCACTTTGCGAGTTAGGCACTGTAGATCACGATCTCCCCTTTCTAGAAAGTGGTTATAATAGCCAATCAGAGCTACGGTTCAAAAGTTATGACTTCCGGAAGTTGGGCTACCTAATCTCATGTTTTGTAAATATTTAAAGCTGACCCTTTTGTAATAAAAGTGAAAAATAATTAAATGCTAAGGGTAGTCAGCCTTAATGGCTAGATTTCTGGAACCTTCTCAGGCGGTGGAAATTGCCTATATAAAGAAGGCCCGTAGTGTTCTCTAGGGCAGTTCTGGGTAGATCTGGGTAATAATTTGAGGCTTTGTCCTACAGAATATTGTAAGGGGAATGCTCATGTGGCTTTGCATATTGTAATTCTGAAAGTTTGTAATTCCACATTTGTGGACATAATAAGAAGCCCATTTTCTGTTCTTGCAAATTGTTGTTGCTTCTTTGTTTTTGTTATGTGTTTGTGGCATTAAGGGGAGCACCCTTCATCAAAATCAAAGCAAGGTAATAACAGAGGCAGATGCAGTTTTGGAGGGAAAATTTTTAGAGGAAGAGGCAGTTTTGGAGGGATAATTCCTAACCAGAGGTCTAGTAGTGAGTCCACCCGAGGAGAGAAGAGTGGGGAATCAAGTTGTAAAGGAGGCTACAAAGGAAGGAGACCTAATTGTAGAGGTCGGACAGGTGGATCAAAGAGAGGATACAAGTTTTCCAACATGAGGTGTTACAATTGTAATCAAATGGGGCACCTTGCATACAAGTGTCCCCTCGTGATTAACAGAACCTTGCTCAAATAACTAGTGAAGATTGAACCACCACAAAGGAAGGCTTTGTTTGGGGTCAAATTCAATATCCAAGGTAAGGTTTATAAACTTTTGATTGATTCTAGTTCTACAGATAACATTGTATCATTGGAAGAAGTAACTAAGTTGAAATTGGTAAAGATACCCCATAGTTGTCCTTATAGGGTTAGTTGGTTGAATAAAGGGAAACATATACTCATTAATGAAAAAGCATGGTTAGAGTTCAGTATAGGGGGTATAAGGATAAAATATTGTGTGACATCCTTCCTCTGGATGCCTGTCATTTTTTTCTTGGAAGACCATAGAAATTTGACAGGAAGGCAATACACAATGGAGAGAAGAATGTATATTATTTTTAGAAGGATGAGGTAACCTATAGAATTCAGTCCTTAGTAGAGGGAGAATCAAACCAAGTGGGATTTAGTATAATGATGGTGGGGTAGAAGGAATTCATGAATACCCTAAGAGAAGAGGATGGAATAGGTTTTTCTTTAGTTGTGAATCCAAAAGAAGAAAAGAAGAAAAGAAGAGAGAAGTGAGTGAAGTAGGGCCCAAGGAGGTCAGAGAACTGTTAGAAAAGTATAAAGGTGTGATTTCTACAGCTATACCTGAATCCCTACCACCAATATAAGACATTGGCAATCAAATTGATCTAATTCCAGGTGCAGTATTACATAACAAGGAAGCCTACAAGAAGACACCTTAGCAGAATGGGGAAGTATCTATAAAAGTGCATGATTTACTTGACAAGGGTTTGATAAGAAAGAGCTTGAGCCCTTCTGGTGTGCCCACTCTATTGGCCCCCCAGAAGGATGGAAATTTGAGATAATGCATGGATTCTAGGGCTATCAATAGGATAATCGTAAGGTATAGGTTTCCTATAACTAGAATAGAAGACCTAATGGATTATTTGGGTGGCTATTTTTTCCAAAATTGATCCAAGGAGTGGGTATCACCAGATAAGGATAAGAGAAGGGGATGAGTGGAAGATTGCATTTAATACTAATGAGGGGTTGTATGAATTCCTTATGATGCCTTTATGTCTTTCTAATTCCCCTAGTAATTTTATGAGACTAATGAACGAAGTGTTGTAGGAATTCAATGGAAAAATTGTGGTAGTTAATCTAGATGGCATCTTGGTATTTAGAAAAATAGGGGAAGAACACTTGAAGAACTTGGAGACTATGTTGCAAAGATTGCACAAGAAGAAGCTAATGATCAATTTGTAGAAATGTGACTTTATGAAGAAGGAGTTGATCTACCTTGGTTGTTTCATCTTCAAGGGTGATCTGAAAATGGATCCTTCTAAATTTGAAGCAATACTCAATTAGCCAACACCTAGGACTGCAGGTGAGGTAAGAAGTTCCCATGGTTTGGATACATTTTATTGAAAATTCATTATTAATTTCAATGATTTTTGTGCACCTAATTTGGATACACTCAAGGGTGGTGGAAAGGTGAAGGTTTTTGGACAAAAGAAACAGATCAGAGATTTGAGCATTTGAAGCAGAAAGATGCTAAATATCCTATTTTGGTGTTTCCTAAATTCAATAAAGTTTTCACCATTGAATGTGATGCCAGTGGCTTGCCTATAGGAGAAGTTTTGAACCAAGAGAGTAGACCAATGGCTTTCTTTAGTGAGAAGTTGAATGAAGCTAAGATGAAGTATTATTCCTATGACTTGTAGTTGTATGTAGACACACATAATAAGGTTTTTGGAGAGTTGTACTGTGTGTCAGAGGGAAAAGGGATTTTCCACAAATGTAGAGATTTATCAACCCTTACCCATACCACATAGACCATGGGAAATTTTGAGTATAGACTTTGTAATAAGATCACCTAAGACCAAGGCTAGTTATGATATTGTGTTTGTTGTGGTAGAAAAGTTTAGCAAAATGGAACACTTAATCCCATGCAAAACTACTAATGATGCCAGTTACATTGCAAGGTTGATCTTCAAGGAGATTGTGTGAATTCATGGGCTACCCTTGAGGATTATGTTTGATAGGGATAGTAAGTTTGGGGGAATTTTTGGATAACTCCATGCAAAAGGTTAGGCATAAACCTTTGATTTAGTTCTTCCTATCACCCTCAAAAAGATGGCCAAACTAAGGTGGTGAATAGGTCATTGGGAAATCTCTTAAGGTGTTTGACTAGAGAACATGGCAGTAGTTGGGATGTGGTGTTACCCCGGGAAGAAGTTTCCTATAATGGTTATACTAATAGAAGCATAGGTATGATCCCATTTGAGATTGCATATGGTGGTCATCCTAGAGGTGTTCTTGAGTTGAGATATGTCCAAGGTTTAAAAATAAGGAGTGGACATGCTTATGCATTTGCAGAAGCCACGCAAGAGGTGCATCAACATGTTAGAAATTCTATCCAATGGAACAGTCAAAGGAATAAGGCTAGAGTTGATCAGAAAATAAGTGATGTGAAATTTTAGATTGGTGATTTGGTCACGGTACACTTGAACAAGGATAGGTTTCTTAAGGGTAGCCACAGTAAACTAATGATGAGGAAAATTGGTCCTCGTAGGATCTTGGAAAAATACAGGCATAATGCCTATAAGGTTGAACTCCACAATGATGTTTCTCTTTCCCCAATTTTTAATGTTGTTGGCCCTACTTTTTAAAGAAGCCCAATTGTAGCTGAAGATGTAGGTGTTATAGAGCAATTTGAAGAAGAATGGGTGAAGCAAATCCCATCCAAAGAGGTTCCCAAGATGGACCGCATTTTGGATAGAATGGAAGCTTAGAAGATAAGACATAAGTCTTATTATGAACACATGGTTCAGTGGAAAGGGTTTCCTACTTCAAAGGCTACATGGGTACCAAAAGAGGAAATTTCAAATTTTGGAGGAGATATAGCAGTTCTAGTCTCTGAGAGGACTTGTGCCAATTTTCTCCCAGGGAGTTTGGTGTAGGAGAACCCTTACAATTGATGTAATTCCATAAGACATGATAGGTGAAAGTAGTATTTTGGATGTTTTAATAAAACCAAAACTTGGTTTTCATGTCCTTTATAAGGGTCTTGTAATAATGTAAGCCCAAGTTGACATAGGAAGCACATTTAGGGCTATTTGGGGCCATGTGCTCATAAGTTGTATTATGAACTCAATTGGATGATTTTTCATTGTAAGCTCATATTTGGATTATTTTGAGTTTGCATTGGTCCAATTTGTGGATTTAGAGGTCTAGGATAGGTCTTGAGGTTAGTAGGAGGCAAATTGTCAAAGTTGTCATGCAACTTTTGCAATTTTTTTGCAAAATTTTCTCGGTATGATGCAAACCAATAGTCTGTTGGTTAAAAAGGTGGTTAGGAGGATTCCTAACTGATGACTCTTCCTCTCTATAGGGTTTTAAAATCCTCTATGGTATGGGTTAGTTATTTTGAGAAGATTAAAAGTTAATGAACACAGTGATTATCCACAAATTCTATGTTTTTCTTGTGCATTTGCATTATTAAATGATTGGCGGATGTAATATATTGTTAGTTTTTGAAAGTAGGGTGTTTTAAATTTTATTTTCATCAATTTTGGGTTCCTTAGGTCACAAGATGTTCTTCTACAAACAAATCTTTCTCGGTACACTGTAAACACAAGACCCAAGGTTTTAGAAGTAAAAATGGGTTTTGGACCATCAACCTCCATGTAAAAATTCTAAAAAGTAGAGGATTGATAGGTCCAAGGATGTGTTTTAAGATAGTGAAAGTGGCAGAGAGTTTCAAGGCAATGTAGATTTTAGAGAGGAAACCCTAGGGACTGACACCTATATGTGGAAGGAAGATCCATGAAGAAATTACCTTGGAGTAGTAGGTAGAAGGATCAAGGCTGGGGCTTGGATGCAAGATGAGATTGGCTTAAGTGTGTCAAAACATATCAAGTCCAAGTTGTGGACCAGAAGTGACCAAGGAGATTTATAATAGTGATTGTTTGTTAAGTGTTGGGCTAATTAGACCTATTAGCCCTTGTAGTGAAACATTGGTTTGGTAGTCAGGATTTGGGACTAGAACACCATTTTGCAATATATTTTGTAACTCCCAAAAGGGTATCAAAAAATCCCTTTAATTTTCCAAGATTCTCGTGGTATAAAAAATTATCCTTCAAAAACTCGTTGTTTAGACCTTGTAGGAAGTAGGCCTAGTAGGTGATACATGAGTAAGAGCTTGTACTTGGGAGTAATTGGATTTCTTCAAACCACTTTTATTGTGTTATTGGTCACTTATAACACCCCTATAAGTGTATGTGGAGTGGAATGGTCTTTTGAGCCATTCAAACCCCTAATGTGTGTAGTAGCTCACAAGGAGTGTAAGGATCATTGAAGCCTTTAGACTTGTATTGTCTAAGTTGTCAAAAGAAAAAGTTGTTGATAGCCTTGGAGTCTATTTTTTCTATCCTATAGGAGGGTTGAGAAAGTATTTTTCGTACTCAAAAATACAACAAGGTTTTTGAGTACCTTGTTAAAAATTTTGCATTCTGGCCCCTTATGAGTACTTTTGAGCCTTTTTGCCCAAGTACAATTATGAATTTTTTCATGCATATCAGGTGTTCATCACACTTGTTTAGGCATAAAAAGATATCCCAGATTGTCAGATTCAAGTTTTGAGTCATTTAGTGATGTCTTGTTTTCAGCACTTGTCCTTTTTGCATATGCTGATTTATAGTGTCAAATTGTTGTAACTTGCCTACTTTCCATCTGAATATCTTGCATCATCTTAGGTTTCATGGATCACTACTTTGGGAATGTTTAAAGTGTATATTAGAGAGATTAGGTCCCGAAACCCAAGCCATTTCAAGCCTGTTTGATGGGTTTTCAGTTTCCCCAAAGTTGGTCCTACAGAACTGTCATGTTTCTCTGTCATACCCAGATTTCTGAATAGCCTACTTTGAGGTCTTCCAAGTTGTACCCAGTTGAATTCTTTTCATAATTGAATGTTTATCCATGTTGCAAACATAAGAGTGTACCCATCAAAAGAGTTGTAGATTCACACCAATCCAGGTAACCACTTTTCCAGAGCCTTTCCATTTCCAATTTATTAAAGTTTCACTGAATGTGCAGAATTCAGAATTAAGTGATCTACTTTGTGCTTTCCCTGTTTGCACCTGGTTCAAGGTCAAGATTAATTGAATGTTGTTGTGAATTTTAGACCTAGAATTGAACTTATCTAAATATTTTCAGACTTTGGTCAATCCAGTTGATCACTTTTGCATGCTATTTCCAAATCCAGTTTATGCATTTTCACTGTGTTAAAGTTCATAAAAGTGTTTTAAGTGCTAACTTTACAGTTTAGTGTTGGTTGATTAGTTCGTCATTAAATCAAGTTACTTTGAATGTCTCTATTCCATGTGTGAAGGTGAATTATGTTCCAGAGGTTTAGATTCTAAAGGATCATTCTTGATGAGTTTTTGAATTCAAATTTGAAGGAGTTTTTTGTAGTTTGCTAGTGTAGAACAGAATCAAATTTACAGAATGGTCATTTTAAGGAAGTGATAACTTTTTGTCTAAATGTTGTTTTCAAGAACCGATCATGGAATCATTCTTATTGTAGGTAAATGTACTATCTAACTTGATGGTGAAGCTTCAAGAGCATGATTTAGTGATTTTGCAATGACCTATCCAGATGAAGTTGATGTTGATTCAGCATTTTGCATTTGCACTGTTCTCTGAATTGCTAAGTTTGATTTTTTGCATCTTGTATCTGAGGATGAATATGGCAAAGCCCTTTTGCATGTGTATTCAATGATGATGAATGAGTTATTATGCCAAATGATAGGGCTTCAAGAGGTGATCTGATATTTTTCAAGTCACACTTCTGGCAAGGTTTGCAAACTCCTGATTACAGAATACAATAAAATCACCCACTTTGCATATTATTATCTTGAAGCCTAAATCTTGTCAAGCTAGTCTAGTTGATGAAAGTTGTTCAGATACTAGAGAGGGATATGCTTTCTGGTTCCCATCGATGCGAAGTATTATTCAGTTAGTTTTCAAAGTTGTCTCCAGAGGCTAGATGCCATTAATGAGTTAAATTTGCAGAGTTCGAAAAGTCAGTTTTAAGTGATTGTTAGTTCAGTACTCCAAATTGTATTGTTGATTAAAATTTGGTCTGTCAAATATTAAGGTGGCATTCATAAGTTCTGACTGTGGGAGAAATGTGCAAGCATAAACAAAAAGGTATCAATTGCAAAAACATTGAGAAAAAACTATGAAAGCATTACTTAGAAAATAACATTATTATTTGAAAACAAAGTGTAATGCAAAAGGGAACCAGATGTTGAAAATCAGTAACTACCACCATGCAGATATTTTGCAATCACTGCATTCCATATGGAAAGATTTCTTTGAAGCACATTTTTAAATGATTCGGCATTGAAGAGGACTCGAGCATGGATATTAAACAATGCATTACCAATGAAATTTTTTGCAAATAAGATAAGAATTTGCGCCAGCCAACATTGAAGGGAAATTTACAAACATATAAAAAGTGCAAATGCAGATGGCAGATGCTAGTGTTTAAATGATGTTTATAATGGGATTGCACAGTCAAACATAGTGTTGATAGCCAGCACAGAGCATAAAGAAAACACTAAAACAGAGCTTTACAAAATACTAAATGCGCGAAGTTTTATCTTGGTGTCTACAAAACAATCAAGCTTATTGTATATGTTAATAACCAATTGAAGAGCCCGCATATGGAATTGAATGAAGTCTGCAAAGTCAACATGGATGCCTACGCAACATATGGAGAAGGGATTTTCATCAAATTTTTAAACCAAAGACCTTGTGCAATGACAGGTATCTATGGAACATTGGAAGGATTTTAAATCCAAATACATGTTGCGTAGATATGGAAGAAAGTCTTCGCAGACATAATGCAAACGAAGCCATTACATTTTTAAAGAAACCAAATGCATATAGCATGGTCTCTGTAGAAAATGGAGGAGATTAGATATGAGGGAGGTTGCATGGCATTTTGGGGGGATTTTGGAGGTGTTGGAAGATTTTAAAATATTTGAACAGCAAGCATATGGCTTGCGTGAGCTATGCAATGACCCTGCGCTAGATATTTTTGGGGATGTTTATGTTTTAAAATATTAAAACAATGTGCAGTAAACAAAGGTAGTTTGATAGCTTGTTATATGGAGCCAATATCTTGCCTAGCATATCAACCATTTTTATGAACACTACCTAGCATTGACTCATATCTTTCAGTTACATATCCAAAGAAACCAGATTTACCGGTGGAAGAAACATAGTAATTAGCCTGGGTGTAAATAGAATTAGTGGCTTGAGCTTCAGTTCCAAAGCTCATGGTATCCCCCCAGCCCTTTTTCTATAGAGGGGAACCAGTAATTGCAGTTCAAAAAATATGTTTACCTAGATCCACCGCCATTAGTATAGGTGTCCAAACCAATAGTTAAAGGCATGGGAATCAGCAGCAATTAGAAGCACTCGTAGCAAACAAAGATAGAAAATTAAAAGCTGAAGTTTGTATTAACATGGAAGATGAATTCCAGCACATCATTTGGAGGAGCAAGCTAAAATATTTAAAAAACAAGTGCATGGATCCTGCATAGCATGCTAGGAAAGATAAACAAATACAAAGCCAGTATAGATGGAGAGCGCCATCTGTAGAAGTTAAAAGGACTGCACATCATTTGGAAGGCCCATTTCTGATGGTTGATTTCAAATACAGACAAATGCCCAGAGGTGAGTCTCAAGCAGCTTTCCAGAGCCCACGCTAGGAGGCAAAGGAGAATTAAAACATTAAAAATAGCAGATAGACTCCACAAAATGATACAAAATGAGCATTGGGGAAAATGTTAAAGTTTTTCAAAGGAAATACACAATAGGGGGCGCCCAGCTTTATGGAAAAATATTTTCATATCAGACAGCAAGAAAACATAGCCATTAGCGAGCAACATCCGGAGAAGTCACAAAAAAATTTGAAAATGCTTAAGAGCATTATCCCACATGCAGCGGGTTGAGTTATTTAGTATTTATATGGTGAAGGCCAGGCTTTACATTATAAGTAAGAAGGTAAGAGCTCCTTGGCGGCCTCTTGGCTAGATAGATTATGTGCGGTGGGCCCCATAATTTTGGGTGCCCAAATTCAAATGCTTTAAAAACCATCAGCGACTTAGACCCACATTGCTCCTATAAGGTGAATTTGAAATGTTTATAAGAAAAAATAGAAACATATGACATATGAAGCAGAGTGGAGGCTGTCCACGTGTGCAGGTGACTGGAGCTCCTCAATTTCTATGCCAGCGACAAGATGGTGACCCAATTTTGCAAAAAATTGATAACGTGGCAAAGTGGTGACGTGGTAGATACATGGCACAGGTGACACATGGCAGCAAGTCATGAAGTCAGGAGATGAAGAGAAGTTAACCGCCAGAATCAAGAGACTTGGAGACTAACCGCCAAGTTGACTGCTAGTGGTTAGTCGCTAGGTCGTCGAATGCTGACAGTTAGTGCAAAAGGATTAGGAGATTAGGAGACTGTGTGGTTGCGAAGTTGTGAGATGCCAAAGGTAAACCGCCAGGTATTCAGTGACTTGGAGATAATTTCTAGGGTGGTATGGTCGCTAGATCTCCTAATATTTAATGTCATGTTAGATTCATTCCGAGACTTGGAGACCAAAGCTTGTCTCCAAGTCTCCAAATCAAACCATAATTAACAAATGTATCCGGAGAATTGGAGATGTTGTGGAGTGTTAACTCGGGGTCAGAGTAAGATTAAAAGGTTGAGTTAAAGACTGCTTGTCTCTAGATCTCCCAATGTAACTAGGGTTAGGAGGATTAATCTGAGACTTGGAGACTAGTCTATACAAGGTGACCATGGTTAAAGGTGTGGTTAGAGGCAGAGTTAGGAGGCATTCAGAGATTATGAGACTAAGAGTTGTCTCATTATCTCAAAATATTACCTAGAGTTAAAAAAGAATTCAGAGATCTGGAGATAGAGATTAAAAAGTAATCAGGGTTAAAGAAGGAGTTAAAGACCAATTAGGAGCAGCTAACCAGTGAATGCCACAATTCAAATTCTGGTGAATTCTGGATAAAATGCAGAAAATTGTCAATTTCAAGGCATAGGAATGTGCACAGGATAAATTTTAAAAGAATTTAAAAATTGTATAGCCTTTTGCATTGAAAAAATTGAAATGTCTATTCCCAGAGATTTTTGAAGATAGTGGAAAATTGGTTTTTTGCAAGATATGATCAGACTCTGAGAGAATTTTCAAAAAATAAAATGAGATATTGGCAGAGAATAAAGATAAGAATGATTTTCATAGAGGGATGAGACAAAATACAAACATATTTTATTGCAAAAATTAGATTTATTGAAGCATTCCAGGAGGATTTATAGTCAGATTTTGAAATCAGATTTTCTCAGAAAATATTCAGATTTGGAAATCTTTTCAGTAGAAGAGTAAAGGGGATTTTCAGAGGATGAGTTCAGATTTTGAACAGACAAATGGATTCAGATATAGACAAAATAAATCAGATTTTGAAGACCTTGGAAATAGTTGGATCAGATTTTGAAACCACCGACAGAGCAAAGCCAGATTTTGAGAAGACAAAATAAGTTAAAATTTTAGAAAGGAAAAGAAGGAATAAGTGTAGATTAGATTTGAGAGGAGGACAAGTGTATGTCAAGCATGAGTTTTAGGGTTTCTCTCTCTTCTTTATATTCTTTTCTTTTCTCAGAAAAGGAAGGTCTTGTTCCTGTTACTGCTCTATTCAGAGTAGGTCCCTATTGGTTTTGTTGAGTTTCTATTGCAATTTAGACTTCTATGTCTTTGTATATTCTTGTAAGCTTAAGGTCTATATATGTTGAAATAGAATACATTAATGAAATATATTTTAGTTTTTCTTCTTCCATATTGTTTTTGTCTCTATATATTTATGTGTATAGCTCTAGTATGTTTAGTTTGTAAGGCATCTTAAACATACCAGTTACAAGGTAGCTTGTCTAATTGCTTATGAGTTTCTTTCAAGGAGAGAACTAAGTTTCATAAGTGATTTCAGAGGGTTGATCAGAAATGTGAGGATTTCATACAGTAGTATGATAATGAGAGGATAGTTTGTTAGGCATTCTATCTCAGCTGCATATAGTTTGTAAGGCACTCTATAGTATCTTTATTAGTTTGTTTCTATGGATTCATAATTTCATTGACTATTTGCCCAAGGAGTAGGCATTGGTCTAGGGTTTGATTTGCAGTCTCTTCTTCATCCAATAATCAAAATCAAATCACTTATATTTAGTTACTTAGAAAAAATGAGCTGAACTCATAAGGATTTGTATCAGCAGGATGCAGTCTATTTTGTTGATTCCTTAAAGAGTGAATCACTAGGTTAGCCCACCTTAAAAGGAAGAAGGATGAGAATCCTTATCTCACTGATTTTTTTCTATATTTATAATCATGTTTTGTTTGGTTAAGCTTTGCATTTAGTTGATTTTGGTCATATGCAAGGTGTTTTACAAGTTGATTCAATAAAGATAAATAGCAAATCAGTGTCCACTTTCATATATACTGTGTAATTAGTAATTATTCAGAGGTAAAACCTGCCTGAGTATGTGGAGCTCAAAAACAAAGGAGGATCTTATCCAATCCTCAGCAATTAGGCATTTCTTTTGTCTGGATCAGTATTATGAGGCATAGTGTTCAAGTAATTATTCAAGCATTGTGGTTCATACAAGAAAAATCCCTAACAAATTGGCGACTCTACTGGGGATATTGAGATTATAAATCATATTTAATAGTTATCCCAGAGATAGAGTTTTTTCCATCCAAGTCGCCTAACAAATTGGCGACTCCGCTGAGGATAGTTATAATCAATCATATTCAAAGTCGTCCTAGAATCTTTGGTGCATCAAATATTTAAATCTTTCAATCCAATCTCAAGTTTGCCCATCTGAGTCACCTAACAAATTGGTGACTCTACTAGGGAAGTAAAAGGATAGCAAGTTTAAGATGCTCAATTCCTTGCTTTGCTTAATCATCCCAGAGTCTGGTTATAGAGTCATTGTTTTCAAAGAAATCTTCCTCAAATTTTTTAAAAGAGTCAATTTGTTCTGTCTATCATTGAAAATTTTCTGAAAGACCAAGTTCCTCAAAGAAATATTCATACAAACTCACATGTGGTGAGTGGCGACTCTGAGTTCTCTGATTTGCACCAGTGTGCATATTTGAAGAAAGACTACAAAAAAGAAAAGTGGACTTGCAGTGAAAAGGACAATAGATTTTTGGACTCTTATGGTTGGAGGAATCATAAAAAAGCTCTATGTTGGAGGTATGAGTTGCTGATTTCAAGAAGGTTAAAGTTGGGAAGAGAATTTCAGCTATTTAAATCTTTTCCTCTACAAAGAGGTGGTGGCTCTACAAAGTCTTGAAGGTGATTGGGAGGAGACTTCAAGTCAAAAATTTTGCAACAACTTCAATATACTTCAGGTATTTTTATTTTCATTGGATAATCCTTTTGTTCCATAAAAATCAGTTATGCATATGTTTCCCTATTAAGTGGTCAGCACTAAGTAAGAGGGAAGAGAAAGAGGCAATTTTTAGTTGTTCTATTTGTCAAAATGTCACACCTATATTGGGGTAGGTTGTGTAATTCTATAAATTTTGAAGATATCCCTGGATACCCAAATCCTATTCCACCTGTAGTCAGAAATTGTTTGCCTAAGTTTACTGGTCTAGGTGAGCAATTAGCTAAGGAACATGTAAGAAGGTTTGTCGATTTAATAGATTATTATGACATCACACATGAGGATGTACTAATGAACTTATTTGCAATATCCCTAGTAGATGATGCTAGGGACTGGTTTAAGGAACTACACCATGGTTCAATAGGGTCTATGACTGAACTAGAAGAGTGTTTTGTTGAGCAATATGATGACATAGAGGACAATAGCGTTTCTTTTGCTAAATCCAGTTTTGAAGAACCTATGTCAAATTCAGATGATGATAAAGAGGATCTTGAGGAGGAACTTATCAAAAAACAATTGGCTATCATAAAACAAAGGAAGAAAGAAAGGGATAATAAGCAAGCTCAAATAATGATTGATGAATTAAGATAGAGAATACTGAACCAAATAACAATAAATGATGTTGAGTCTGGTGATATTGAATCTAGTTTGGATAATGATATTGAGTCTACGTATGCTAAAAGTAATGCTGATTATGATGTTGACAATGAAGTTTATGAGCGGCAAGATGATGAAGAGGCAAGTTGTTGTGATAATTCTTTTAATGACAGTGACATAAATCTTGATATTTCAAACCAATTATTTGATACTGAAGATCCTAAATTTATGGTTTCACATGAGGTTGTACCTAGTAGTGATGGTATTGAGAATGATGAACAAAAAATTGTTATACATGTGTCTAATATGGATGTTATAATTTATAATCATGAAAGAAATGTTCATTCTCAATATGAAACAGAAGATGTGTGTAATTAGCAAGATGATACTAATTTGATAAACAAAGTTGTTGGTAGTGATTGTGTGTCAGAAATGAATGTAAATGATGACAGTAATTCACTCCATAGTGAACAAATTTCAGTTCTTTTGTCTTATGAGTATTTCAAATATTCAGGAAGAGATAGCTCCAAACCATCATGCCTGATACACATTGATTTTGATAAATAGTATGAGTCAGTAGATTTTGATTTTGACATGTGTATTACTAATTCTCCTTGTACTCCTATCTCACTATGCTACAACAAGATTGAATATAACCTTGCAGATAATGAGAGTATCAGTATGTGTTCTGATTCAAAGAAACAAGAGATTCTAGATATGATGTTGAGTACTAACTGGGATAATTGTGTTGATTATGTCTCTTTTTCTGATTCTAAATCTCTCCTTGAACCATTTCATGATGAACTTTTAGTTACTCAACATATGCAATTGCCTGATGAAGTTGATATGTATCTTCCCTCAAATGAACAAGATAGTGGTTTGTATAATGTTGATAATTTGCAGGAAAGTACTGGAGAGATTTATGATATGGATTTACAAACCAATGACAAGATACAGGATTTAAACCTTTTTGAAAAGAAGAATATGGAGCATGACACGGAGTTTCCAAGTTTTGATGGTGATGTTGAATCTTGTTCTTTTCCTTACAAAAGGTCCAAATTATTTGCATGAGATCCCTATTATTTATGATGAATATGAAGTTTCTTGTGCCAGTATACATTTAGATTTTGGCAAGTTGAGTATTAGTGATTCTTGTTTAAGCCATGATGTAGAAGAAAGAGACAAATTTGAATTTGAAGTTTTAGATTAACAAATGATTAAGGAACCATTGATTGACAATGTTTTTGTCTGTTTTAAAGATGCTAGTAGAACTTGTGATCATCAAATTATTCCCTGATTCTTTGTAGAAAATTTTTTTAGAAAGGTTTTGTTTTAGTTTGCAAAATGCTGATGAAAAGGAACTGTGTTTTGTGGTGCAAACTAATCATCAGAATATGAATGTTTTCAGCCCTGAAAGTGACTAGAATGTTTCATCTTTTAGCAAGTCGGTAGTAGTGAAGAGTGTGATGTTTTAATGTCATACAATGATCAGCATTCTCAATGTTTTAGTGATTTTGTTTTTCCAAGTGATAGTGAGTTTGTTGATTGTTTCTTGTTTGATATGCTAAAGGAAAATGATGGTGTTTTTTATCAGACACATGGAGATGGTAATTTCAGTTTGCCTCCGATTTATGAAGATGAAAATCAGATGTTTGATAGAGGTAAGAGTTGGTTTTAGTTTTGGGGCTTTGGGCCTCTTGTAGATAATGAACATATTGTATAGTTTCTTTCCCTTTTAGTTGTGTGTTTGCTTTCAGTAAGAGATTTCCCCATTTTTGAGAAGAGAGAAAAGTTTCGAGAGATGTCAGTGAAAAGAGAAAAGAGAAAATCTGATTTCTAGTTTTGGGGTGGTCTACTTCTACCATGAGATTCTAAAAGTTCTCTACATGCCCGCATGGGGCACACATCCACAGTCAGAGCCACTTTTGTTACTCAAAAATACAAGGTTTTTGAGTACCTTGTTAAAAATTTTGCATTCGGACCCCTTATGAGTACTTTTGAGCCTTTTTTCCCAAGTACAATTTTGAAATTTTTCATGAATATCAGGTGTTCATCACTCTTGTTTAGGCATAACAAGACATCCCAGATTGTCAGATTCAGATTTTGAGTCATTTAGTGATGTCTTGTTTTAAGCACTTGTCATTTTTGCATATGCTAATTTATAGTGCCAAATTGTTGTAACTTGCCTACTTTGCATCTGAATATCTTGCATCCTCTTAGGTTTCATGGGTCACTACTTTGGGAATTTTTAAAGTGTATATAAAAGAGATTAGGTTCTAAAACCCAAGCCATTTCAAGTCTGTTTGATGGGTTTTCAGTTTCCCCAAAGTTGGTCCTGCAGAACTGTCATGTTTCTCTGTCATACCCAGATTTCTGAATAGCCTACTTTGAGGTCTTCCAAGTTGTATCCAAGTGAATGCTTTGCATAATTGAATGTGCCCCCATGTTTCAAACATAAGAGTGTACCCATAAAAAGAGTTTCAGATTCACACCAATCCAATTAACCACTTTTACAGAGCCTTTCCATTTCTAATTTATTAAAGTTTCACTGAATGTGTAGAATTCAGAATTAAGTGACCTACTTTGTGCTTTCCCTATTTACACCTAGTTCAAGGTTAAGAGTAATTGAAGTTTGTTCTACATTTTAGACCTGGAAGTGAACTTCTCTGAAGACTTTTAGACTTTGGTCAATCCAGTTGATCACTTTTCCATGTTATTTCCAAATCTAGTTTATGCATTTTTACTGTGTTAAAGTTCAGAAAAGTGTTTTAAGTGCTAACTTTACAGTTTAGTACTGGTTGCTCAGTTCGTCATTAAATCAAGTTACTTGAATGTCTTTATTCCATGTGTGAAGGTGAATTATGTTCCAGAGGTTCAGATTCTAAAGGATCATTCTTGATGAGTTTTTGAATTCAAATTTGAAGGAGTTTTTTGAAGTTTGCCAGTGCAGAACAGAATCAAATTTACATAATGGTCATTTTAAGGAAGTCATAGCTTTTTGTATGAATGTTATTTTCAAGAACCGATCATGGAATCATTCTTATTGCAGGTAAATGTACTATTTGACCTGATGGTGAAGCTTCAAGAGCATGATTTAGTGATTTTGCAATGGCCTATCCAGATGAAGTTTATGTTGATTCAGCATTTTGCATTTGCACTATTCTCTGAATTGCTAAGTTTGATTTTTTACATCTTGTACCTGAGGACAAATATGGCAAAGCCCTTTTTCATGTCTATTCAATGATGATGTATGATTTATTCCGCCAAATGACAGGGCTTCAAGAGGTGATCAGATATTTTTTAAGTCACACTTTTGGCAAGGTTTGCAAACTCCCGATTACATAATACAATAAAATCACCCACTTTGCATATTATTATCTTGAAACCCGCATCTTGTCAAGATAGTCCAGTCGATGAAATTTTTTCAGATACTGGAGAGGGATATGCTTTCTAGTTCGCATGGATGCGAAGTATTATTTAGTTAGTTTTCAAAGCTGTCTCTGGAGGCTAGATGCCATTAATGAGTTAAATTTGCAGAGTTGGAAAAGTCAGTTTTAAGTGATTGTTAGTTCAGTAATCCAAATTGCATCATTGATTAAAATTTAGTCTGTCAAGTATTAAGGTGGCATTCATAAGTTTTGACTATGGGAGAAATGTGCAAGCATAAACAAAAAGGTATCAATTGCAAAAACATTGAGAAAAAACTATGAAAGCATTACTTGGAAAATAGCATTATTATTTGAAAACAAAGTGTAATGCAAAAGGGAACCAAATGTTGAAAATCAGTAACTACCACCATGCACATATCTTGCAATCACTGCATTCCATATGGTGAGATGTCTTTGAGGCACATTGTTAAACGATTTGGCCATGAAGAGGACTCGAGCATGGATATTAAACAATGCATTACCAATGAAATTTTTTGCAAATGAGATAAGAATTTGCACCAGCCAGCATTGAAGGGACATTTACAAAACATATTAAAATTGCAAATGCAGTTGGCAGATGCTAGTGTTTAAATGATGTTTATAAGGGGATTGCACAGTCAAACATAATGTTGACAGCCAGCACAAAGCATAAAGAAAACACTAAAACAGAGCTTTACAAAATACTAAATGCGCGAAGTTTTGTCTTGGTGTCTACACAGTAATCAAGCTTAATGTATATGTTTTAATAACCAACGGAAGATCTAGCGTATGGAATTGAAGGAAGTTTGCAAAGTCAACATGGATACCTGTGCAACATATGGAGAATGGATTTTCATCAAATTTTTAAACCAAAGACCTTGTGCAATGAAAGGTATCTATGGAACATTGAAAGGATTTTAAATCCAAATACATGCTGCATAGACATGGAAGAAGGTCTGCGCAGACATAATGCAAAGGAAGCCATTACATTTTTAAAGAAACCAAATGCATATAGCATGGTCTTCGTAGAATATGTAGGAGACTAGATCTGACGGAGGTTGCGCGACATCTTTGGGGGATTTTTAAAGTGTTGGAAGATTTTTAAATATTTGAACAACAAGCATATGGCTTGCGTGAGCTATGTAATGACCATGCACTGGATATTTTGGGGGATGTTTATGTTTTAAAATATTAAAACAATGCACATCAAACAAAGGTAGTTTGATAGCTTGTTATATGGAGCCAATATCTTTCCTAGCATATCAACCATTTTTATGAACACTACCTAGCATAGACTCATATCTTTAAGTTACATATCCAAAGAAAGCAAATTTATTGGTCGAAGAAACATAGCAAATAGCCTGGGTGTAAATAGAATTAGTGGCTTGAGCTCCAGTTCCAAAGCTCGTGGTACCCCCCCAACCCTTTTTCTATAAAGGGGAACTAGTAATCACAATTTGAAAAACATGTTTACCTGGATCCACCACCATTAGTATAGGTGTCTGAACCAATAGTTAAAGGCATGGGAATCAATAGAAATTAGAAGCACTCATAGAAAAAAAAAAAAAAAGGTATCAAATTAAAAGCTGAAGTTTGTATTAACATGGAAGATGAATTGCAACGCATCATTTGGAGGAGCAAGCTAAAATATTTAAAAAACAAGTGCATGGATCCTGCGCAGCATGCGAGGAAAGGTAAACAAATACAAAGCCAGTATAGATGTAGAGTGGCATGCGTAGAAGTTAAAGGGACTATGCATCATTTGGAAGGGAGGTTTCTGATGGTTGATTTCAAATACAGACAAATGCCCAAAGGTGAGTCTCACGCAGCTTTCCAGAGCCCACGCTAGGAGACAAAGGAGAATTAAAACATTAAAAATAGCAGCTAGACTCCACAGAATGATGCGAAATGAGCATTGGGGAAAATGTTAAAGTTTTTCAAAGGAAATCAACAGCAGGGGGCGCCCAAAATTTTGGAAAAAGATTTTCATATCAGACAGCAAGAAAACATAGCCATTAGCGAGCAGTATCCGAAGAAGTCACAAAAAGTTTCAAAAATGCTTAAGAGCATTATCCCACATACAGTGGGTTAAGGAGTTATTTAGTATCTATATGGTAAAGGCCACGCTTTACATTGTAAGTAAGAAGGTAAGAGCTCCTTGGCAGCCTCTTGGCTGGATAGATTATGCGCGATGGGCCCCATAATTTTGGGCTCCCAAATTCAAATGCTTTAAAAACCATGAGAGACTTAGTCCCACATTAATCCTATAAGGTGAATTCGAAATGTTTATAAGCAAAAATAGAAACATATGAAATATGAAGCAGAGTGGAGGCTGTCCACGCATGCAAGTGATTGGAGCTCCTCGATTTCGGTGCCAGCGACTAGATGGTGACCCAATTTTACAAAAAAGTGATGGTGTGGCAAAGTGGTGACATGGCAGATACATGGCACAGGTGACATGTGGCAGTAAGTTGTGAAGTTGGGAGATGAAGAGCAGTTAACTGCCAAAATCAAGAGACTTGGAGACTAACTGCCGAGTTGCCCTCTAGTAGTTAGTCGCTAGGTTGCTGGATGCTGACAGTTAGTGCGAAAGGATCAGGAGATTAGGAGACTGTGTGGTCGCAAAGTCATGAGATGCCAAAGGTAAACCGCTAGGTATTCAGCAACTTGGACATAACTGCTAGGGTGGTGTGGTCACCAGATCTCCAGATATTTAATGTCATGTTAGAGTCATTCCAAGACTTGGAGACCAAAGCTTGTCTCCAAGTCTCCAAATCAACCATAGTTAAGAAATGTATCCAAAGACTTGGAGATGTTGTGGAGTGTTAACCCAAGGTCAGAGTAAGATTAAAAGGTTGATTTAAAGACTGCTTGTCTCTAGATCTCCCAATGTAACTAGGGTTAGGTGGATTATTCTAAGACTTGGAGACTAGTCTATACAAGGTGACCGTGGTTAAAGGTGTGGTTAGAGGCAGAGTTAGGAGGCATTCAGAGATTATGAGACTAAGAGTTGTCTCATTATCTCCAAATATTACCTAGAGTTAAAAAATAATTTAGAGATCTGGAGACAGAGATTAAAAAGTAATTAGGGTTAAAGGAGTTAAATATCAATTAGGAGCAGCTAACCAGTGAATGCCACATGTTGAAATCTGGTGAATTCTGCATAAAATGTAGAAAATTGTGAATATCAAGGCATAGGAATGTGCACAAGATAAATTTGAAAAGAATTTAAAAATTGTATAGCCTTTTGCATTGTAAAAATTGAAATGTCTATTGCCGGAGATTTTTTAAGACAGTGCAAAATCAGTTTTTTGCAAGATATGATCATATTTAGAGGAAATTTTCAAAAAATAAAATCAGATACTGGCAGAGAATAAATATAAGAATGATTTTCATAGAGGGATGAGACAAAATACAAACGTATTTTATTGCAAAAATCAGATTTATTGAAGCATTCCAGGAGGATTTATAGTCAGATTTTGAAATCAGATTTTCTCAGAAAATTTTCAGATTTAGAAATCTTTTCAGTAGCAGAGTAAAGGGGATTTGCAGAGGATGAGTTTAGATTTTGAACAGACAAATGGATTCAGATATAGAAAAAATAAATCATATTTTGAAGACCTTGGAAACAGTAGGATCAGATTTTGAAACCACCGACAGAGCAAAGCCAGATTTTGAGAAGACAAAATAAGTTAAAATTTTAGAAAGGAAAAGAAGGAATAAGTGCAGATTAGATTTGAGAGGAGGATAGGTGTATGTCAAGCATGATTTTTATGGTTTCTCTCTCTTCTTTATATTCTTTTCTTTTCTCAGAAAAGGAAGGTCATGTTCCTATTACTTCTCTGTTCAAAGCAGGTCCCTATTGGTTTTGTTGAATTTCTATTGCAAGTTAGACTTCTATGTCTTTGTATATTGTTGAAAGCTTAAGGTCTGGATATGTTGAAATAGAATTTATTAATGAAATACAATTTAGTTTTTCCTCTTCCATATTGTTGTTGTCTCTATATATTTCTGTGTATAGCTCTAGTATGTTTAGTTTATAAGGCATCTTAAACATACCGGTTACAAGGTAGCTTGTCTAATTGCTTATGAGTTTCTTTCAAGGAGAGAACTAAGTTTCATAAGTGATTTTAAAGGGTTGATCAGGAATGTGAGGATTTCATACAGTAGTATGGAAATGAGAGGATAGTTTGTAAGGCATTCTATCTCAGCTGCATATAGTTTGTAAGGCACTCTATAGTATCTTCATTAGTTTGTTTCTATGGATTCATATTTTCATTGACTCTTTGCCCAAGGAGTAGGCACTAGTCTAGGGTTTGATTTGCAATCTCTTCGTCATCCAATAATCAAAATCAAATCAATTATATTTAGTTACTTAGAACAAATGAGCTGAACTCATAAGGATTTGTATCAGTGGGATGCAGTCCATTTTGTTGATTCCTTAAAGAGTGAATCACTAGGTTAGCCCACCTTAAAAGGAAGAAGGATGAATCCTTATCTCACTGGATTTTTTCTATATTTACAATCATGTTTTGTCTGGTTAAGCTTTGCATTCAGTTGATTTTGGTCATATGCAAGGTGTTTTACAAGTTGATTCAATAAAGATAAATAGAAAATTAGTGTCCACTTTCACATATACTATGTAATCAGTAATTATTCAGAGGTAAAACCCACCTGAGTATGTGGAGCTCAAAAATGAAGGAGGATCTTATCTAATCCTCAGCAATTAGGCATTTCTTTTCTCTGAACCAGTATTAGGAGGCATAGTGTTCAAGTAATTATTCAAGCACTGTGGTTCATACAAGAAAAATCCCCAACAGGTGTAAAACCGTGTATTAAGTGTATAGTTCTTATGTTCTTGTGAAGTGTTCCTTGGAGTCTAGTGTAAACTTGGGAATCTTGCCTATCAGTTCCCTCTCCTCATCAATATGTGGGTCGTAAATGCCTTATCTTTCCATGATGAACCAATTGAAACTAATATCAACACATTTTTACTACTCTTGGCACCTGGCATCAATGATTATAGACTAATTGGGTTTCTATTTTTTAGCATAAATTAACTTATTTCATATGGCACATTACTTACCAAGGTCTTTTATTTTGTTTTCATCTAACTCACTTGTAAATAATCCACCCTTTTTATCTTTTGCATAAATGATTGGAGCCCCTCAAGAATCTTTTTTGTTTGATACTAGAGCTAAAAAGCTTGAAGTTAGGTACATAACCTTTGATTAACTACAACTGATTGTATGTTTGAATTCATTTTGTTGATGATCAACTAAGTTATAGATGTGATGATAGACATTAATCAGTTAATGTATTTTCATTGATGTCAACTTATTTGAATATCATTTTGGTAACAAACATCCATTATGAGCTAAAGATCTGGAACAAACAAAGTTTTTGTGGTCGGTAATTGAAGAGTTTTGTATACACCGAGTAACAGTGAACACCGATTAAATACAGTGTATACCGAGAACAGTGTTAACCAAGCTAGGGATCCCCGACACATCACAGTATTGACCGAGAAATAAACCAAACTGAGGCTGACTAAAATGATGAGCTGGAAAATTGATGATTCCAAGGTAAATGATAAGGTTTGTTATTAATATTAAACGACTATGAAAATTCAAAGATAATCAGACGGAGAATATTGAAACATACTTTCAACACAACTGTTGAGGAAGGTTTAAGAGACAAAACCAACGATGGAGATTAAGCGGAAAAATCTAAACGATGAAAATTAAATGAGTAATGATGTCTATATAAGAGACAGGAGATTCATTATGAATAATATATTGATGTGAATACATGCAAATTTCATCCATGACTAATCAAACTGGTTGAAGACAGAATTGAGCATTTCTGCAGACAACATCGAGTGACAGAGGAAAGAGCTTTACCGAGCATAAAAGAGTATGAAGAACCAGAGGAACTAAAGTGAAAAAATTATCCAGAGGTATTATGTTCTTAGCATAGATCTGAAAATCTGCAAACTGAGTTGTATTTGAATCAAATTATTATTGTATTAGTTTAACCATTCTTACAAATAAAACTCTTAACCGAGTAGGACTGGAAAGACTTTATTATGAAATTCAAATGAATGTTGAGTGTTTTCTTGTTGACCCCATAGTGAATGATTGGTGAAGAGAGAACTGTTAGTGATAAATCCTCTAACCAGGTCATATTTAACAGTGTGCATTGTAGCCTTTAACAGGGTTGGCTCTTAACCGAGCTTACTTTAGAAGAGTGAAATATTTTGGGTTACCAATCCCAGGTGGTTTTTCCCTTAGCAAGGTTTCCACATTAAAAATATATGTGCTAATGTGTATGATTGTTGTGGATTTTTATTTTTCTTTACACATTACTTTATATGCATTGATCGGTAATCATAGTATTAATTTACTGATACTCGATAGGCAACTTGAAAGTTGAGTACTCAAAGTTTGAAGATCACAGTTTATTTCATCGATTTGAATTATATATTTGAAATTGTTGTTATATACATCTGGGAGAAATTGGGACTATAGGATAACTGGAGCTAATTGATTCATCCCCCCCCCCCGCCCATCTCAATTATCTAACAATTGGTATCAGAGCATATAGTTCTTAGAAGGAAAGTTTAAAGGACTTAAGCTAAAGATCACTAGATGTATAGGAGAGACACACCTAAGCTAAACAAGGAGAATTAATCAACATGGAAGAGAAGAATGAGACTATATCTATCAGGGATTAGACATGACATGGAAATATACTTGGATATTGAATTCATCCTACTTACTGGACCTTTGACTGTTAATCAGATGAGAGAGAAACATGAACATAATACTATGATGGTGGAACTTCCATCCTCACTAACCAAAGTTGAATTTGAGGATATTAAGTCTTGCACATCACCTAAGCAGATGTGGGACAAGCTTACACTAGTTTATGGAGGAGATGAAAATGTACCGAGAGCTAAATTTGAAAGTCTTCAAGGAAAATTTGATGACATGAGAATGAAAGAAGGAGAAAACATAACATAGTACAGTGACCAAATCAATGAGGATGTGAATGTAATTTGTGGAGAAGGTGGAACTATTGATGAAGAAACTATTGTGAGTAAGATCCTTAGAAATTTTTTTCCCATTTATTCTATTAGAGTCTCTGCAATACACGAAATGAGAGTTGCGCCTGGAAACAATATTCTTGTTGATAGCCTTGTTGGTAGATTGATTTCATTTGATCTAGAAACAATTTTGACAATAGTATTGTTCCTATTGTTGAGTCTGCATTTATGTCTTCTCTAAATATTAGTAAATCTGGTAACAAAAATGCGATAAGAAATGACAGTGACAGTGACAGTGATGATAAAGAACTTGATGAACTTGAAGCATTAATGGCTAGAATATTACACAAAGGTAAAGGGATCTATAAAGGTAAACTACCTTTGATATGCTTTAATTATAAAGAAATTGGACACTTTGCTGCCAGATGCCCAAACAAAAAAAGTGATTAAAGAAATGAAAGATCTAATGACAGAAAGGATGATCGAGAATATAGAAGCAACCGATAGTATGACAGAAGGAGTAATCAAGATTACAAAGACAAAGGCAGGAATGCATGTTACATTGTTGAGGATAAATATAATGACACTTACACTGACACTGATGAAGACATTGATACAGTGATTGTAGCTTTGAAAGAATATTTAGAAGAAGATGAAAGGTATGTTGAAACAACACTTATTTATAAAGTTAGAAAGCATAATATTTGGGTTATTGATAGTGGCTGAACACATCACATGACTGGAGATAAAGAAAAAATTTAATTTCTTGAGCATTATAATGGTGGATCTGTTAGAATGGGGAATGATACACCTTGTCAAGTGAAAGGAAAATGTACCATACTACTGAATAATAAGATCAAATGTGAGAATGCATATTGGGTGAAAGGACTTAATTATAATCTGTTGAGTGTTTCACAGTTGAATAACACAAGTCACTGAGTTGCATTTGAAAACAGAAAAATTTAGAATCTATGATGAAACACAAAAGTTGATCGGCACTGGTGAACAATCAAAAGGTAATATATTCTATCTTGACACTACTGAAACTACATGTTTAATGGATAGGAATGAGGATCTATGGTTGTGGTGTAAGAGACTATGTCATGTAAATTTTGACAACATGGTTAAGATCAGTAAGAAAAGAAAAGTAAGAGGCTTACCAAGCTTATCTAAACCTGACCATGTTATGTGCAAGAATTGTCAAATGGGAAAAATGTCGAAATCTATTTTTAAGAGAAAGAATTTATCTTCTAATGATATTTTGGAGTTAGTTCATACAGACTTATGTGGACCAATGAGAACATAATTATTACGGTGATAGATACTTTATTTTATTTGTTTTTGACTACTCTAGATTGATGATTGTTATGTTCTTAAAAGAAAAATTTGAAGCATTTAAGATGTTCAAATGGTACAAAGCTAAAGTGGAAAAAGAAACTGGTAGAGAACTGAAGTGTTTAATATCTGACAGAGGAGGTGAATTTACTTCTAGCAATTTCACTAACTTTTGTAATGAGTATGGAATTAAAAGACAGGTCTCTGCACCGAGAATACAACGGAATAGGATTGTTGAAAGGAGAAATAGATCAATTGTGGATTGTGCTAGAACACTGATGATTGAAAAGAATGTTGCACAAGTATACTGGAGGGAAGTTGTTAGTACTGTTGTATACACACTGAACTGAGTACAACTAAATAAAGTTACAAATAAGACACCTTATGAATTATAGTATGGTTATACACCTAATGTGAGTTACTTTAGAATATTTTGAAGTCAATGCTATATTCTGAAAGATGATAGAAATGGGAAATTTGACTCAAAAGGTGATAAAATAATATTTGTAGGATATTCTCTTAAGAGAGAAGCTTATAAATGTTTGAACAAATCTTCTAACAAGATCATTGAAAGTGAAAATATGAAAGTTGATGAATTTGCTAAGAAAAATGAAGAGGAAAGCAAAGAGAACCAGAAGACTACAGTAGATTTGTTTACTTTGATGAACCTGCCACTTTGCCCAAGAAAGCACCTAACATTACCGAGCAACAGGGTAATGTTACCGAGCATCAGAATGCACCAACCGAGAATCGGGAAGATGTTGCACTTGAAGATCATGATGATATACCAACTGAAGAACATCATGAAGAACAAATAACTGAACCTGTACTTGCAAAATATGTAAGAAGACATCTTCCATAGAATTAAATTATTGTAGGTAAAAGAGCTGGCATGTTGACTCGAAGTAAGTTGAAAGACAACACATGTTTGATTTGTGAGTTTGAACCTAAGACTGTTAGAGATGCACTTGAAAATGAAGAATAGATTAATGCAATGACTGAAGAAATTAAGTAGATACAGGAAATAAAATATGGATATTAGTATCAAGACCGAGTGATAAGAATGTAACTGGCACAAAATGGATATTTAGAAACAAATTGAATGAGAATGGAGATGTAACCAGAAACAAGGCAAGACTAGTAGGCAAAGGGTATGCACAAGAAGAAGGTATTGATTAGGGAGAAACTTTTGCACCTATTTCTATACTTGAAGGGGTTATAATATTACTTGTTTATGTTGCATACAAAGGATTCAAAGTATATCATATGAATTTTAAATCTGCATTTCTAAATGGAATACTGGAAGAAGAGGTATACATTGAACATCCTCAAGGTTTTGTTGATCCTACTCAAGAAAGCATGGTATGTAAGTTACACAAAACATTAAATGGACTAAAATAAGCACCAAGAGCATGGTATGAAAGACTACACTCCTATATTATTAGTATTGGATTTATTAGAACAAGTAATAACAATAATTTGTATTTGAAAGGAGGAAATTATGATAAGACTCTTATTGCTGAAATTTTTGTTGATGATATTATATTTGGAGGAAATGATAACTTATTAAAATCATTCACTGATGAAATGAGGAAAGAATTTGAAATGTCAATGTTTGAAGAGATCAAATTTTTTCTTGGATTGCAAATTTTACAACAAGCTCAAGGCATCTACTTTACTCAATCCAAATACATCAAGGAAGTACTGAAGACATTTAGAATGGAAGAATCAAAACTAGTCAGAACACCTATGGTGACAAGATGCAAATTAACAAAGGAAGATAAGACACCAGAGGTAAATTAGATATTTTATAGATCTATGATTGGTAAATTGATGTATGTTGTACACAAGACCAGATATTGCACACGCAATTGGAATTGTAGCAAGATTTTCTGCTAATCCTAGAGAATCACATATGACTGTTGTAAAGAGAATTTTTAGATACTTGAAGAATACTGAAGATTATGAATTGTTTTACAAGAGAGAAGGAAAAAAAATGAACTGAAAGTCTACACAGATGCTGATTGGGATGGAAACATGGATGACAGAAAGAGCACTACTGGTGGAGCATCCATTGTGGAGAACTATTGGTTACATGGATAAGTAAAAAGAAAGGATGCATATCAGAGTCAATTGCAGAAGAAGAATATGTTGCTACTGCTGAAAAATGTCTGAACATTGCATGGATAAAACAACTTTTGAAAGGAATGAATGAAGAGATCACTAACCCAGTGGTAATTTACTGTGATAATACTAGTACAATAAATATTTCAAAGAATCTGGTGATGCATGCAAAAACAAAGCATATATCTATCAAATATCACTACCTGAGGGAACAAGTACAAGAGAAAAAAGTGACACTGAAATATGTACAATCAAAAGAACAACTAGCTAACATATTCACTAAACCCTTACCAAAGGATACATTTGAGTACTTGAGGAATAGACTAGGGGTTCGTCCCTTGTCTATTAGTCATTAAGCTGACTAGGAGGTTACATCAACCTACATGTAATCAAAATATCAATCATGTTGATGCAAAGTTGAACTGGACTAAAAAGACATATCAGTACACTGCAAGGTACTTACTTTAACTGAACTGAAAACCAGAGTTTTTTTTTGGTTAATGAAGACAAGTATATTTCTTTTTGGCATTGTTGTCAAAGAGAGAAAATATTCAATGAAATATCTATCCACTGCAAGGGATACAAGGAGTAATGAGAAAGGGAGAGAAATGACATATTTATCCATTTAAGGGAGAGAAGAGTCAAGAACAAAAAAATTAAATCTATAGGACGAGTCTGCATGGTGAGTGTTTAAATGCTAACACATATTATATATACAAGCTAAGGAGAGCTACAGTATTTTACATATAGTTGTAGAATAGAAGTTTGGTATTCTATGGCATATTTCATATTGTATTGCCATCAATGCCAAAGGGAGAGATTGACGAACTACAATTGATTGTATCTTTGAAGTCATTTTTTTTATGATTAACCGAGTTAAAGATGTCATGATAGACATTAATCAGTTAATGTATTGTCATTGATGTCAACTTATTTGATTATCATTTTGGTAACAAACATCCATTATGAGTTAAAGATCTGGAACAAACAAAGTTTTTGTGGTCAGTAATTGAAGAGTTATGTATACACCGAGTAACAGTGAACACCGAGTAAATACAATGTATACCAAGAATAGTGATAATCGAGCTAGGGATCGCCGACACATCATGGTATTGACCGAGCAATAAATCAAACCGAGACCAACTAAAACGATGAGCTGGAAAATTTATGATTCCGAGGTAAATGATAAGGTTTGTTATGAAGATCAAACGAATATGAAAATTCAAAGATAATCAGATGGAGAAGATTGAAGCTTGTTTTTGACACAACTATCGAGGAAGGTTTAAGTTGTAAAACCAACAATGGAGATTAAGTGGAAAAATCTAAAGGATGGAAATTAAATGAGTTATGATGTCTATATAAGAGACAAGCGATTCATTATCAATAATATACTGATGTGCATACATGCAAATTTCATGCATGACTAATCAAACTAGTTGAAGACATAACTAAGCATTTCTGCAGACAACACTGAGCGATAGAAGAAAGAGCTTTACCGAGCATAACAGAGTATGAAGAATCAGAGGAACTGAAGTGAACAAATTGATCAGAGGTATTATGTACTTAGCATAGATCTAAAAATATGCAAATTGAGTTGTATTTGAATCAGATCATTACTGTATCAATTTAACCATTGTTACAGATAAATCTTTTAACCGAGTAGGACTGAAAAGTCTTTATTATGACATTCAAATGAATGTTGAGTGTTTTCTTGTTGACCCCATAGTGAATGATTGGTCAAGAGAGAACTGTTAGTGATAAATCCTCTAACCAGGTCACATTTAACAGTGTGCATTGTAACCTTTAACAGGGTTGGCTCTTAACCGAGCTCACTTTAGAAGAGTGAAATATTTTGGGTTACCGGTCCCAGTGGTTTTTCCCTTAGCAAGTTTCCACGTTAAAAATATATGTGGTAATATGTATGATTGTTGTGGATTGTTATTTTTCTTTACACATTACTTTGTATGCATTGATCGGTAATCAAAGTATTAGTTTACTGCTACTCAGTAGACAACTTGAAAGTTGAGTAATCAAAGTTTGAAGATCACAATTTATTTTACCGAATTGAATTATATATTTGAAATTATTGTTATATATATATTTGGGAGAAATTGGGACTATAGGATAACTGGAGCTAACCGATTCACCCCCCCCTCTCAGTTATCTAACAACCTCTTCAAGCCTTAATAACGTTGTTGGGTGATTAATCTAGGCCCCATTTAAATTCATTGCAATTTGACATGTTTTTAGTGTGAAAATTCTATTTAGCATGGAAATACATAAATTTATCACCTTTTAATGGTATTTGGCTAATTTTCACTTTTCTTTATACACTAAAGATAATATGTTTTTTGCTATGCGCTTATGTACATCCAAGTCCAAGCTTACAAATTTGTAAGTTGAATGTTGCATATTTGAAGGATCTTCTTGATCACTTGGGTAATGCTCCCTACACAATTATTGGAGTCTACGTAATTCTCCCTACGTGATTATTAGAGTCCTAGCTCTTCATTCCTCCCCACCATATGGATATAGATATGACCATGGTCAATCTACTAGATGAGATTGAGAATCCCAATCTCAAATCTCTTTGCCACAACATTCCAAGAATCATGTTGTCTACGGATGATCTTAGCCATCTTTACTACATTTTGCCTCTTCTCATATGTGTGGTGTGTTTAACAAGCCAGGTTTTTACAAGTTACCCCACTTGAAGTTGGTTATTTCACTTGTTCATTCTCTAAAAACTACAAATGTAAAGAGGAGAAGGATGCTCTTGTTGGCTAGGAATCAATTGATGACTATACAATCCATGCTGATGTATGGAGTAAAACTGATGATTGTGATCTCCTTCCTAATAATGTTTTAGTTTAAGAGTAAAGAAGGTTTTGAAGGGAGGCCCAAAACCCTATTTATGAAATGCTACCATAAGATTGTTACAAGTGTGATTGTCGTTGCACCAAAAGATTGACTTGTCAATGCCCGATACAACCATTAGAATTATAGAATCCACAGGAGGCGGTTAGTCCCTTGTCACGAATCCCAAGGAAAGCACTGACCATTTTACCAACAAAGATACCCATAGCCAACCAGCAGACAAAAACCAATAAAAACATAAAAACACACTAGCAACGAAGACGACAACACAAGCAAACCTGAAAAACAATTAGAAGCTTTTGAAGACCTTTGCAACCTCCTCCTACAGCGGGTTCAAATTCTGATACATATAATTAATATCCTGAAGATCATTTTTAGCCTTCTCAGCAGACTTTTTTGGATTGTTTTTGCCACTTTACAATATTACTTATGTTTCCTATTGATCAAGATCTTACCTTTATTTGTTTTTGTTTTTATTCTTTTTTAAGACTTGGTCTAGTGCCTCTTTCTGCCACCCATTAAAGAAATGCAATGCATTATCTTCTATTTTGGAATTCATACTGGTTATTTGCAGTAGTCCGGGGAACAAAAGCCAGTGGAAAAAGGCACAACAAAGAGAAATAATGCACATCTACTTCAGTTCAATCCAGAGATTCATAGAAATAAGTTTTGTAGATGAACTTCAGAGAGGAATCACGTGCCAATATGAATAACCCATGCTGTCGGTGGATTCTGCCATGGCTACTTTTTTAAAGGAATAAAAAGTTAAGACCAGCTGTATTGTAGTTTGTCACCATTCACATTACAATGTGCACGGCTACACTGTGCTATTCTTGTCCATTTACATTTCCTTTGTTCACCACTCCACTCAAACTCTGTCAATAAAGACACTTACTCATTATTCATGCACGGATCTTATCACAGCATTATATACACATCTTAATATGATGATTGCATATAGACATGATCTGTTATGTCTGCTTCCAAAAACAGAGAACTATACAGTAGAGACATACGTTCTTTAAAAAGTTTTCATGTACATAACTAGTCAAAACACTGTTTCTCTTTAGTATTTGCTTTAAAGAACAATTTTATATGAGCTGCCTTGCCTTCCATCTATGTATGTATAAATCTAAATGAGTTGAATCCGTGACAAGCATTCATGTTTTTCTACAACTTTGACAGGCCAATCTAATCTTTAGAACTACAAAGCAAAGCCCTGGCATATGAGCTACCTTCCATCTAAACAGGGATAAAGGAATTGAATCAATTGACAAGGATTATGTTTTTTTACAACTTTGACAGAAAATGGTCTTAAGATGACAATGGTCTTAAAGATGAGTTTGTTCTAATGTCTTTTTCTTTTTCTGTTTAGGAGTGAGGATCTAGCAGTTAAATGTCTTAATTTTGTACTTCCCAAAATCTTATTTAGAAATTTCAAATCACTATCAATTTTTTTTCTTATAAATGTTCTTGAGATGAATTAGTTCTAAAGTCTTTATTTTATCTATTTAGCAGAAAGGATCTAGTATTTGGGCATCCTAACTTTGCACTTCTCAAAATCTTATATAAAAATTTCAAATCACTATCAATTTCTCTTTTTATAAATGTTCTTAAGATGAATTGATTCTAAAGTCTTTATTTTATCTATTTAGGGGAAAGGGTCTAGTATTTGGGCATCCTAACTTTACACTTCTCAAAATCTTATGTATAGAAATTTTAAATCACTATCAATTTCTCTTCTTATAAATGTTCTTAAGATGAATTGGTTCTAAAGTCTTTATTTTATCTATTTAGCAGAAAGGATCTAGTATTTGGGCATCCTAACTTTGCACTTCTCAAATTCTTATATAAAAATTTGAAATCACTATCAATTTCTCTTCTTATAAATGTTTTTAAGATGAATTGATTCTAAAGTCTTTATTTTATCTATTTAGGGGAAAGGGTCTAGTATTTGGGCATCCTAACTTTGCACTTCTCAAAATCTTATATATAGAAATTTTAAATCACTATCAATTTCTCTTCTTATAAATGTTATTAAGATGAATTGGTTCTAAAGTCTTTATTTTATCTATTTAGGGGAAAGGGTCTAGTATTTGGGCATCCTAAATTTGCACTTCTCAAAATCTTATATAGAAATTTCAAATCACCATCAATTTCTCTTCTTATAAATGGTCTTAAGATGAATTGGTTCTAAAGTCTTTATTTTATCTATTTAGGGGAAAGGGTCTAGTATTTGGGCATCCTAACTTTGCACTTCTCAAAATCTTATATAGAAATTTCAAATCACTATCAATTTCTCTTTTTATAATGTTCTTAAGATGAATTGGTTCTAAAGTCTTTATTTTATCTATTTAGGGGAAAGGGTCTAGTATTTGGGCATCCTAACTTTGCACTTCTCAAAATCTTAAATAGAAATTCCAAATCACTCCCAAATTTTTTGTAGCGGGTCCCTTGCTTATAGCTAAGATTTCAAGGTTGCATCATTAAATATGATGCTATGTAACAATGGTTTTTTTTTTTCCCCCTTTTTTTTCTAAACTGTCCAAAAAGGTCCAAAAAAGTGAGACTGGTAGTTGTGCACTTAGTCATATTTTATTGGTGTTTTGATGTGGTATCATATGAATTGTTTCTTATTAGATCTAAGAAATACATTTTACCCAATGAGTAGTCATCATGAACACTCACAACTTTAAACTCACAACAATTGGTGCAATATTGTTAAAAATATTAAGAATTAATCATATATGTGATAATAGTTACGAGAACATGTTCAAATACTTAATCCTTTCTCCGATTTGACTTTCTTTTTTAATACCACTTTCCATGTAGATTTCTTAAATATATTATATATTTATTTAATGTTTGTAATACTATATTATATCTTGATTTTTCTTATATTATTCTAAAGATTGTTTTATGTTATTATTTTTTTTAGGAACACATTTGTCTATATAATGAGATTCAAATATAATAGTTACGTTTTAAAAAAAAAAATTATCGATTTTCAAGTGATTGAGGATTACAAATTGATCACACAATAGAACAATTTGTTTCTGGTTTTTCTTTTTTCACAAGGTAAGACTTTTATATCTCCTCTAGATATAGTTCTTATCATTTCAAAGTTGATAATACATATAGATGATTTGAACATTATGATTTAATAAATTAATTTTGTGGTCGGAAACAATTTCAAAATATACTTTAAAATTAGGTGATTATTACTTAGGCCTCTTATGGGGTTTTACTAAAGACTAATAATTACTTAAAGTTTTTTATTTCAATTTACCAAGTTCATTTGAAGAATATCCTATTAGATTCCAATATTTTATGAGTTCTTTATGTAATACAACACTTTTTTTAACCCACTCTACAAATATATTGTGTGTGAAACTTCATAAAGACTTATACAAATAAAACTAATTAGCTTTTAACTTTCAATTATTTTTTAGGTCATTTCTCCAAATAGTTTATTTTTTAGTTGTAATAGTGAGCATATATGTGGATGAGTGATTACTTTATTTCATTCCATAGAGTGTTAATTTTATGTTGATGTAGATTATTTATACAACTATTCCACATGGTTGTTGCTCCTCTCCTTGTGTTGTCCTTGATGCCCAAACACTAACTTGTCAAGTTTTCTTATTAGTGGCATTTGATTTTTAGTTCACCGTGGTTGGTTCACTTTATTACATGTTAGTGATCACTTGGGTTCATGGTACTTACTTGGATTGATCATTGACATAACAATTAGTTTTGTAGTATGACATTATTGATAGGGCACTTGATACAGGGAAATTTCATACATTCAGGAAGTTTGATTTAGTTGGTACATGAATGACATAGTTTGTGTGTTGAGTTTGACAGTCAGATTATGTAATGCACAATGTATGTGTTAGGAATAATAGTCCACAAGACAACTGAGAGGGGGGGTGAATCAGTTGTAATCTAGATTATTAAACTTTAAACTTTATAAACCAAATTTGTAAATGTAAATGATAACACAATAACTGCCAACACCATAACACAATATTTGTTGTCGAGGAAACCCTATAAAAGGTAAAACCCTAGTGGGAATTAACACCCACAAATAATGTACTGAGAGTATAGTATCCCTATTAAAGAATATTAGCCCTGTTAGGAGCTTATTACAAAATTACAGTACACAGTCCCTGTTAGGAGACAGACCCTGTTAGGAGTCAAAGAAAATAGTAGGCTCACTGCCAAGGCACACTGCCCAAAGAAGGTTAAAGACACCCTCGAGGATTTACAATCTGAATCAAGTGTATAAAGAAAATACACATTCTAGTGAACTGTCTCATAGCACTTGTCTTTGCTTGGTCAGTTCCAATGAAGTATCAACTCTGCTTTGTATCCAGCAGTCAACAAGCTTCGCAGCTTCCACACCTCTCTATCCTTGTCTTTCTCTTTCACACTTCTCCAAAGGAAATTTTCATTCATATATACCCTCTTACAATAATTCATTAGGTCGGCCAGTTAAGCTTTCCTAATACATAATTAACTAGGTCAGCCAATTAAGGTTTTCCATTATACAAATAATTACATAGCCCCTTGATAAGATACACACTGTATCAATAACAAGTATACAACATTTAAAATCCATCACATATACTTCTAGATCCATAATTCATGCTCACAATTAATTTCACACGCTACATGTCTGAAGTCGGCCAGGAAATAGGTCTTCTTCAGAATACACGCCACAGCTAACGTCATTAGTATCCAAGAAGAAATTGAACCCAACCCATTACTCTACCATATGTCAGTTGTCCATCAGTAAGCTCACAAGTTCTGAAATATCTTCTCCAGAAAGATATACCCAAAACACAGAGACCTATTCTGTCTAGAATCACAGTTACAGTCCAGAAAACCAGTCTTCACCAAATCAACTGTAAGATCCACAGTATGAAACATAAATCCAAGAGACCTTAGGAATAAGGTCAGCACATAGCCTTCTGCATAAATCCAACTTTGATCATTCTGAATCATTCGTACAGTGTTCGTACACTCCTTCTAGTTAAGTAGCCAATCTATCTTCTCCATGGAAATATATATTGACATCAGTGACAAAATATGAATATCAACAGTATGATCAGTAACCAAAATTGATATCATCCAAAAATCTCCCCCTTTGGCATTGATGGCAACATATGGGAAAATCCATACACATCAACACAAAAGTACTCTCTCTCAATACAATCTTCTTAATATCCTCAACACAAATCTCCCCAAAACAGTAGGGATTTTCACATGGATTCCTTTCCCCTTTGGAAGCAATGGAAAAGGGTGCCATAACTCATCTGTAGTCTTCTATAGTCCTTTTCAAGTCTTCATTTCCAATCAGCTAGGTGTAAGATCACCCAAATGTACTCCATAGTATTCTCCTTCGATCACTCCCCCTAAGGAGTAGATCCATACATCAAGTCCAAAGAATGATATAGCTCTGAGATCCACTAGACTGATGCATATTTGCATCATTTTAGTCTTCATTGGGAGGAGCCATCACCCCAAGAATGCCTCTGAGATATTGAAAAGCATCTTTTGGAAAAGTTTTAGTAAATATATCTTTTATTTGTTCCTTGGTGCTAATATGCTCCAGTTTAATCTCTCTATCTGCTACCTTCTCCCTCAAAAAATGATACTTGAAGGAAATATGTTTAGTCTTTGAATGCATTATAGGATTCTTTGACATATTCACTGTGCTAGTGTTATCATAATGGATAATCACTGGTTCTTTGAAAATTATTCCAATATCCTTCAGCATTTGTTTCATCCAAAAGACTTGTACAGTTTATTGTAGCAGCAACATACTCTAACTCAACAGTAGATTGAGCAATACAGTTCTGCTTCTTTCTCAACCAAGAAACCAACCTTTTTCCAAGGGAAAATGCACCACCACTTGTGCTCTTCCTTTCATCCACATTACCTGCCCAATCAGTATCAGTAAAATATTGCAATGTAAAATCATCAGATTTTACATACCATAATCCATATTCTACTATTCCTTTTAAATATATGAAAATTCCTTTCACGGCAGCAAAATGTGTCTCTTTAGGATCTGCCTGATATCTAGCCACAATTCCAACTACATTGGTAATATCTGGTCTAGTGTGTGTTAGATATTATAGACCTCCAATCATTGATCTATACTTAGTCTACCCAACACTTTGAGTCTCATCACTTTTAATCAGTTTGCTCCCTATCGCCATGGGTGTACCAACAGGTTTACAATCTTCCATTTTTAATTTCTTCAACATTTTCTTAAGATACTTGGTCTGAGATTAAAAAAAATCTCATTCTTACTCTGATTAATTTGAAAACCAAGAAAAAATTCCATCTCACCAATCTTTGACATTTCAAACTCATTCTCCATTTCTTTAGCAAACTTCTTACTCATTTTATCATTGCCTCCAAAAATGATATCATCAACAAAAACTTCTATAATTAAGATTCCATCTTCATCAGTTCTTAAATACAAATTACTGTTTGCATTGCCTTTTTTGAAACCAAGATGAAGTAGATGTTTATCCAGTCTTGCATACCATGCCCTTGGTGCTTGTTTTAGTCCATACAGTGCCTTCTTTAGTCTGCAAACCATGTTTTCATCATCTGTCAAAGGAAAACCATCAGGTTTCTTAATGTACACTTCCTCTTCTAGATCACCATTCAAGAATGTTGACTTCACATCCATCTGATACACTTTGAAGTCTTTATAAGCAGCATAAGCAAGGAATAGTCTCACAACTTCCAATCTAGAAACAGGTGAAAATGTTTCTTCATAGTCTATGCCTTCTTGTTGTGAGTAGCCTTTACATACCAGTCTAGCTATGTTTCTTACCATTGTGCCTTCCTCATCCATCTTGTTTTTGAAAACCCACTTAGTGCCAATCACATTTTTGTTCTTAGGTCTTGGAACCAATTCCCAAGTATTGTTTTTCTTTATTTGTTCTAGCTCTTCTTCCATGGCTTTAGTCCAAGATTCATCTCTACATGCTTCATCAGTAGTCTTTGGTTCAACTTGAGAAATCAAACAGATCTCATCTCTAACTCTAGATCTAGTCATCATGTGTTTTCTTGCATCACCAATAATTTGATCTTCAGGATGGTTTATCTTGACATAGCTTGGTGCCTTCAATGTCTCAGTATCTTTGGCATGTTCTTCTTCTTCAATTTCATTCTTGATCATCAAGGGTACATCAGTTTCAGCAACAACTTCTCTTATTTCTGTTATCTGACCACAATCATATATTCTTTCCTGAATTTGAAACTTTTCATCTATCCTCACATTGGCGCTTTCAATTAGTTTCCTCAGTCTTAGATTGAAACATTTATATGCTTTACTCTTAGTGGAATAGCGTACCAAGAAAGATTCATTCATCACGTCTAGCATCAAACTTTCCTATCTCATCATCTCTCTTGATATAACATTTACCACCAAATATTTTGAAATATTTCACAGAAGGTGCATGATCAAACCATAATTCATAGGGAGTTTTATTTGTACCTTCTCTGATCTGAATTATGTTTAATGTGTACACAGCAATGCCAACTTCTTCTCTCCAATGAACATGTGACACATTTCCTTCCAGCAACATAGTCCTTACAGCATCTAATATGGTTCTATTTCTTCACTCTACTATCCCATTCTGTTGTGGATTTCTAGGGGCTGAAGTCTATCTATGTATTCCATTTTCTTCACAGTATGTATTAAACAGCTCTGATGTAAACTCTCCTCCTCTGTCTGATCTTAAACACTTCATCTTTAAACCAGATTCATTCTCAACTTTTTCCTTGCATAACTTGAACTTTTTAAATGCTTCAGATTTCTCTCTCAAATATGTAACTCACATCATTCTAGAAAAGTCATCAACAAAAAGTATAAAATACCTTTCACCATAGTATGATCTTGTTCTTCTAGGACCACACAGATTTATATGTACTAGATCCAACTTCCCTTTTGTTGAATAAGATTTTCTCTTGAAAGTGCTTCTAGTTTGTTTCCCCATAACACATTCTCTACACATAGTGTTATATGGCTTTACAATTCTAGGTAGATCTCTTACTGCTTTTGTCATACTTGTCTTCACAATGTTATCAAAGTTGACATGACAAAATCTTATGTGCCATAACCAATTGTCATCAACCTTTTCAATAAAACAAGAAGCTTCAGATGTGTTCAATTCAAATACATTACCTCTATATTTAGTACAAGATGCTATCAAGTCTTATGTTTTACTCTTGATAGAACATTTTCCATTTATGAAGTTCAGTTGATAACCCTTGTCCACTAGCTGTCCAACACTCAACAAATTGTGCTTAAGTCCATCAACAAGTAATACATTGTCAGTGTTAGTCTTTCCATCCAAAGAAATAGATCCAATTCCAATAATAAGTTTAGGAGTATTGTCACCAAATCTAACAACACCACCATCATGTCTTTCCAAACTCACAAACTTGTTTTTATCTCCAGTCATATGATGTGAACAACCACTATCTATGACCCATTCAGATTTCTTTTCAACTCAGGATACTAAGGATTTTTATTCATGCATAGGTTCATCATCCTTAATAGAAATAAATCCAATTTCATCATAGTCACCATCCTCATCATCATATATACCCTCACTTTCATAATAACATTCTTTGTCCTTTGAGAATTTAGATTTGAAAAACTTAGGTTTGTGCTTTGGAATTCTTATAGGACATCTAGATTCAAAATGATCGATCTTGTTACATGAAAAACATTTCAAATGTAATTTTCCCTCAAACTTACCCTTACTTCTCTTTTCTCTTCTAGCAATCAGTGCCATGACTTCATCTAGCTTCCTTTCTTCTTCATGTATTTGTTCCCATTCATCAGCATACGCTCTAAGTTCTTCTCTTAGGTCACTACTACTTGTGCTTTCATTTCCATGTAAGATTATTTTTCTTTTGTACACCGTTGCTTTGAAGGCTGACTCAACCTAAGGTAAAGTGTCTCCCAATTCTATGGCTTCAAAGGTAGTTATTTTTCCAATCAACATCTCTCTGGTGAAGTTCGGTGTCAAGGGTATGATCTCCTCTATAGCCTGAACCTTGGTTCTATATGCAGGTGTCAAAGATTTGAGTATCTTTGCAATCACTTCTTCCTCACTGTAAGTTCCTCCAGAGTTCCTAATACTAGTAACCACTTCATTATTTCTCTGTCCATATGCTCTGATGTTCTCATCTTCTCTCATCTTTAGTGATTCCATCTTTGTCTTCCAGTTCTGTAACTTTGCTTCCTTTGTAAACTTGTCTCTAACATATAGTGCTTCCAGTCTTGTCTAGATTTCATGTGCAGAGTCCAAGTCCTTTACTTTAGTACATTCTCCTTATGATAGTGCATTGATCAAGAACTCCCTTGCAACCATATTGCATGAGAATGGCTTCCTTTGATCTTCAGTGGATTTCTCTAATTCATCCTCATTCGCTATCTTTTCCTTATTCTTTGTTATCATCCAGTAAACAATTCCCAGACATAGCAAATGTGTTCTCATCTTGTTCTTCCAACTGTCAAAGTTTTCAGGATCAAAATTTGGACTATCCTTCTTGTAGTAAGTCATCTTCAAGATCACCTCAAGCTGTTAAACTTTCTCTCTAAGGACCAATAGCTCTGATACCAATTGTTAGGAATAGCACTCCACAAGACAACTGAGAGGGGAGGTGAATCGGTTGTAATCTAGATTATTAAACTTTAAACTTTATAAACCAAATATGCAAATGTAAATGATAACACAGTAACTGCCAACACCATAACACAATATTTGTTATTGAGGAAACCTTGTTAAAGGTAAAACCCCGGTGGGAATTAACACCCACAAATAATGTACTAAGAGTATGATGAAGGGCACTACCGCTCTGATACCACTTGATGAAGGGACACACCACCCTTACCAACTCATACCAAAAAAATATAACAACATGGAGATAAAGAGAAGATAAAATGCTTTACAAAGCATACATTAATACTTGAAAATAATTACAACTTGAGAGATC
>MU227307.1:308257-346758 GCA_018584345.1 Thuja plicata
TATTATTTTTCACTTTTATTACAAAAGGGTCGGCTTTAAATATTTACAAAACATGAGATTAGGTAGCCCAACTTCCGGAAGCCATAACTTTTAAACCGTAGCTCCGATTGGCTATTATAACCACTTTTTGGAAAGGGGAGATCGTGATCTACAGTGCTTAACTCACAAAGCGCTAGTCAGCTAGGAGTTTGACCTCGATCCAGAGCCTCTAAGGTCCTGAAAATTGAGCTCAAAGGTTTTGCACCGTAAAATCTCAACAGTAAATCCTTAATAACTTCGCTAATACAGATGATCTGGCAATGAAATTCAACTGGCATTCTTATATGACTAAGATGAACCTTCACCTGGAAAATTAGAACATTCTGAGTTCAAACGACCAACTTACTAAAAATAGTAAGTTTCCAAAAATAGCAGCTTTGTACAAAATAGCCCTTATTGAATTGAAAAACACATATTTTTGGGTGATGCAAGATTGCCCTTACACCCAGGATGCTCCTGCATCAGAGTATAGTATCCCTATTAAAAGATATTAGCCCTGTTAGGAGCTTATTACAACATTACAATACACAGTCCCTATTAGGAGATAGACCCTGTTAGGAGTCAAAGAAAATAGTAGGCTCACTGCCAAGGTACACTTCCCAAAGAAGGTTAAATCCACCCTCAAGGATTTACAATCTGAATCAAGTACACATTCCAGTGAATTTTTTGATAGCAACTGTCTTGGCTTGGTCAGTTTCAATGAAGTATCAACTCTTCTTTGTATCCAGCAATCAACAATCTTCGCAGCTTCCACACCTCTCTATCCTTGTCTTTCTCTTTCACACTTCTCCAAATGAAATTTTCATTCATATATACCATCTTACAATAATTCATTAGGTTGGCCAGTTAAGCTTTCCTAATACATAATTAACTAGGTCGGCCAATTAAGGCTTTCCATCATACAAATAATTACATAGCCCCTTGCTAATATACACACGGTATCTATAATAAGTATACAACATTTAAAGTCCATCACATATACTTCCAGATCTGTAATTCATGCTCACAATTAATTTCACATGCTACATGTCTGGAGTCGATCAAGAAATAGATCTTCTTCAGAATACACGCCACAGCTGACGTCATCGGTATCCAAACACAAATCGAACTCAACCCATTACTCTACCATATGTCGGTTGTCCATCAATAAGCTCGTAAGTTTTGAAATATTTTCGCTAGAAAGATATACCTGAAACACAAAGACCTGCCCTGTCTAGAATCACAGTTACAGTCCAGAAAACCAGTCTTCACCAAATCAACTTTAACATCCACAGTATGCAACATAAAGCCAAGCGACCTTAGGAATAAGGTCAGCACACATCCTTCTGCATAAATCCAACTTTGATCATTCTAAATCATCTGTACAGTATTCGTACACTCCTTCTAGTTAAGTAGTCAGTCTATCTTCTCCATGGAAATATATGTTGACATCAGTGACAAAACATGAATATCAACAGTATGATCAGTAACCAAAACTGATATCATCCAACAGTATGTGCTTTTCATTTTTATCTCTATGCTCACAAAGTTTCACTTAAGGTCATTGTATATGCTCAAGTTGATTTACAAATAGAAATATGTCTTGATTATTCTTTAAAGACTTGAACCCATTAGAAAGGGAAATAATCATGGTGCAAGGGAAATCCTTTGGGTCGGCCTTTCCTTGATGATTATAAACTTAATGTTAAAAAGTGTTGTATTACGTGCAAGACTTAGCACCATGGTGCTAAGATTGTGGCATCAGCTTCTTTGATGTAAGCATTAATAGCATGAATAGACATGCCATTGTTATCGGCATTTATCTTGAAACTTAGAGCATATTGTAATTATCATTTTGTTAATAGACCCAAAAGCTTGAGCAAGCTAGGGCTCAGCCCAGGATAGGGCATGAGCTTGGATCACCATGACAGTTGTGGAAGTTGGTTGTTGGTAGCAGTAGAGGCATGGAAAAACTTGAAAATGAGTTTTACATGGTAGTTGTAGTTCAATTTATTAGTGAGGAATGTTATATAAGAATAGTGGTGGGAACATTATCTATGTATAGAGAAATAAATTATATTTTATACAATTCATTGTTTACATACGCATCAAATACAGAAATATTTATTGAAGAATGTAGTGACTATGATTTGATATGTTTCCTTGTTTGGTACAAAGTGTCACATGTACCCAATAATGTATTGTATTAAGTTATGATTACCATTCTTATTCAAATATCCTGACTCTGTATAAAATTAGATATTAAAAAGTGAAAAAACCAGTGAGGCATTGAGAAAAGAGTATAAGTGAGATACAAAAGTCAGTGAGATATATGTATAGATGGTGACGAATTGTAAAAATATTATTTCACATAAGCTGGTAAGGAAATTTGAGTGGATTTATTCCCCATGGGGTTTCCACTTAGGACAAATTTTTTGTTATGAACTTTATGTGTGTCTTACTTGTCTAGTTATCTATTCTTATTTCCTTTGCCCATTATTTTAGTTTTGTTCAAGTTAAAAATTAAAGTTAAAATTATTATACCACTGATTCATCCCCCCCTCTCAGTGATATTGTACTCCTTTTCTTAGGGTTTCCTAGTTAGGGAGTACTTTATGGATATCCAAAAAAATCCTTGTGAAACTAGAGTCAAATGGAGTGATAATAACTCCAATTTAGAGATTGATCTAGTAGGAGAACTAAGGGTTGCTCTTAGAAAATTAAAAATTTAAAGAGATAAATTGTAGTAAAAACATAATTTGTAACACTTCTATTTGATCTTACTATTAAGTTTGAATGTTACCAAAAAATTCTTGAATATATTCAAGATAATATGCTTCTTTTAGAAAAGAAACTGTGTTCTATTATAATAGAAATCGAAGGTCTACAATGAAACTTTGCTTTAAACAGAAACAGCCTCAAAGACATTTATGAGGAAAATGGGCTTCATGGTGCTGTAAATATGAGGAAGGCCATAAGCATAAAAAATAGTAAGCACTCTAGATATGATCCTTATCTATTTGATTTTTGTTTTCATAATTTTAACTTTTAACATAAATCAAATAGATATAGTATGATGTCTAGAAGAAGAAAAAACGAGTTTAAGAATTCGAAGTGTTGCAAATGTGGTCAGTTTGGCCATATAGCTATTTTTTATTAAATCAAAAGAAGGTTTTGATGGGGCCCCGAAACCCATTACATATATATTTTGAGGGGGATCTGGAACCCCACTAAGACAAAATATTGCAACCTAGAAATCCTTTAGAGAACATAAACCCAAAGCCATCCAGGACCCAACAAACAAATGACATCCAAGAAAAACAAGTCAACCAAAGAACTATTTTCTCAAGAGGTCAAGACCTTACATCATTGTGTATAAGAAATACCTACATAGGATTAGTTCATCAATGAAATCAACTCAATTATGAAATAACAATGATTTAAGCTATTGAATTGAAAATGAGACAAGAAACATTCTATTGTTCTCTATCTAGAAAATCTAATTAAATGCTCTCATATTAGCATCCATTAGTGACACTCCTAGATTGAATAAAAGATTATCTATGATGCAATTCTATTTATCATAGCTCAATTATGCTAAATTCCTCCATTATGATCACTATGATATAAACTCTAAAATTAAAATGCTATGCTTAAGAATGAATTGGCTATAGTAATGATGCTCTAAGATAATGGATCCTTTACTCTTATGGATGCACTCTATTTATAGGATTATTGAAATTAGTAAGGTGAGTTAGATGTGAGTTAGGTTGACTCATGATTAGAAGTGAGTTGAGTTAATGTTTTCAAATGTTGGGACAAAGAGACAAAATGGAGGGTCAAGATGCAACTCCAAGATGAGTAGTGTAGAATTGATTTGTCTTTGATCCATGTGAGCTCATTACTTTATTCTCATTGGTTTAATTGATTTTTGTCCCCATGTGGTGGGTGAGAATAATTAGGTTTATTAATTGATTTAGCCATGTCTCCCATTTAAATGGGTTGGATTAAATTTAATTGAACTATACAATTAATTGATTAAAATCAATTGTATAATTATTTGATCCTTTTGATTTAATTAATCTTGTTGGCTTTGATTTTCATTTAATTCATGCTTTGATCCTTATTTTCTTTATTTGACTTTGTTTGAATTTTCTTGACCAATTTAGGGTGTCTAAAAATGCCCCTCTTTGAATCAATGTGTGAAGGACGTTAGTTCAAATAATTGTTGATGTTTGATTCACTGATGCCTGATCTAAACTTGATAAATAATTTATTAATTTAATTGATTTTGATAAGGAAACGCCTAATATTATGCCCTATTTTGAAGAATAACTTGATTGAGATGCCTCGATGATGATTTCAAAAAATTTATGTCTAATGCCCTTGATTTGAAAAATTGTCTGATTCTCTTGATTTCATTTTTGATGATATCTTGGCCCCTCAGAAATGAAATCAAAATTGTTTTGACAAAATTTTGATCATTTTAAAAAATTTCTTGAAAAATATTCATTTTATTTGATTTCCGATAATGTGTTGTGAAAAAAGACTTTGATGATGCCCCAATTTGAATTGTGGACATTAAAAATTGATTTTGGATAAAACAAATGGTAAAAATACCCTCATATTAGGTCAAAAGGGGTATATAAAGGAGTAAAAAGTTACTTTCATCAATCATTATTACTTTTTATCCTTTTTGAGCTCTAATTTCTCTAGTGACTTGATCGAGATGGTGATCCATGTTTGATGGCATAGATTCGAGCAAGGCCACAGATTCTAGCATCTGACAGATTATGGACCTCTAGTGAGTACTTGAATCCCTTCTAGTTTATCAAATTTTGTATTTAAAGAAGTATTTTTTATTTTTTAAGCATTAAAATATTAGGTTTATGTTGTTTTGGTAAAATAGCACATAGGTCAGTGCAAAATAGCATGTAAGTACATGTTTTAATGTGTCTGATAGGTGTAGTAACATGTAAGGTAATGCAAAATAGCACATATGAACATGTGCCCTAGGTTTCTTGTAGCACGTCTAATAAGTTGAGCAGCGCGTATAAACCCATAGTGTAAAATAATCTTTCCTATAGCACATATGATTGAGTTGTATAGCGCATACTAGGTAAATTAGCATGTACAACTTGTTTGAGTGCGTACAATGACTTTCAGTAACGCGTACTATATAAAATAGTATTTGTGTTTGTATTTCACCGTGTAGAATATGATGAAATGACGCGTAACCTGCTTTGCTCAAATTTTAACCTAATTATGTATGTCATTTGATTCATCGGTAGATATGATTGATCGATTGATGATATGTCCTAATTTTGTGATAAAAATTATTGTTTTGATGTCAGTGTTACTAGTTTGTTGAATGTTGTATGATGTCAATCCTAATAGGTTGTTAGGATAACTGACATTTTCATCCTCATGATATAGAGTTAGAAAAAATGTGATGTGCTCTAGACGAGTGATTTGATAATAGGATAGACTTGCGATGATCAACTTAGACGATGTTACTTATATGGTTCCACTGATTCCAAAACATGTTCAAGGCTAGAAATTATATATTTATGGAATACCTCCCTGGCCCCTTGAGATGATAGCAAAGCTAGCTCCTTAGGACCGGCGAGTGATGGCTCGATGTGGTTTGTTTTATTTTTTAAACATGCATCGGTTCTACGTGCACCATGGATTACTGACTTCTATGGTTGAGCATTGGCACTTAGGCCATAATAATTTTCATTTATTGATGGGTGAGATGACTATCACCCCTGAGGATGTGTATAGATTGTTGAGGATTCCTACACGGGGTGAGCTTGTATACTATGATCAGGTTTATGATGGAGCAGCTTGCAAACTTCTATTTGGTGATGCAATGATTGCTAATAACAATATTCTGTGGGCATAGTTCATACCTTTCCCACTAAATCTAGTAGTATTAGGATCTTTGATTGATGGATTCGTTCTGCCTTATCGATGAGGTCATGGCTTTGCAGTCGGCTGGGGTAGGATTTTAAAGGATATGATTACACACCCCTGGATATTTGATTGGGGATCATGTGTCCTTGCACAATTGTATCATGAGTTGCATCATGTAGTGTATCGATAGGGTGTTGTACTTTCTGTCAGTGCAGTTTTACTTCAGTTATGGACATGGGACCATATTCCCATTACTAGGTCTATTACTACTAGAGATAGAGATCTCGGATGGCCTTATGCTTACTTATATGAAGGATTGATTGTCCAACCTCATCTGGGCAAGATGGATTACTGATGTCGCATGTTAGATGACATGGATCAGGTTTATTGGCGGCCTTATCTAAGATTTGAGGCCTGGAAAGAGGATTATTTAGAGCTATCTTACATGTTTATGCCTCGATGGATGATTGGTCAAACTCCTATTGTGATCGAGATATTTTTCTGTCATAGGGTTTTGCGACAGTTCAGTCTTGTTAGGGAGTACCACAAGGTTTAGCATCATATCCATGAGTATAGGCTGAGAGATCAATGTGGGTACCACAGATAAAGTATCGTGTTGCTTGTAATGAGGTCTTTAGGTTGCCTTATCTTGCTTGTGATATATGAGAGAAAATTGTGGATGTTGGCATGACATCCTATTATTCTTAGTGTTTTAGTCAGCATCCATTCTCTTGATACATAGATCCTGCTGAGCCTATCCTTGATATTAATGAGCACTCAAAGACTGATGATGGTGGTGGTGGTGATGGTGGGAGAGGTGGTGGACAATAGAGGAGGCAAGTTCAGATGAGAGGAGGGAGAGTTGTAGGTGGATGTGGCATGGCAAGGGATCCTCCTAAGGGTGGTGGTGGTGGAGTTAGGATGAGAGGTGGAGGAGTATGGATGAGAGGTGGACAAAGAGGTGTTAGAGTTTCTCCTTGGGCTAATATTATATATTGGGGTCGACGGGTTCATAGAGCAGCTAGACAGCTACAAGTACCTCAAGTTTGATAGGTTCTTATTCAACAAGTTCCAGTTATCTCTAAGACACTAGTAACACTTACTCAGGACATTAGGACCTTACTAGATAGTGTGGTAGATATGATTATCCAGATGGATCAGTTTGATAGTATGATGTCAAGTTTTATGGCTTCCATGTCACAGAGCCATAGTGCAGCCATTACTAGTCAGGTTCCTCAGTTAGATCTAGGTAGTTCTTCTAGAAGAGATATAGATGGGATAGGTGGGATAGATGGGACATGTGGTATAGATGGTACTACAGGTGGTGTAGATGGTGCCCCTAGTTGATATTTTGATTATTCCACCTTTATGTGATTTATGTACCACTATATATCTCATTTTATCAGCATTTTGATATATGTACATTATTGGTAGACATTTAATGGTCATGTGATTATCTTTGTGATAGAGTCTCCTCTTTTTTATTTTTTATTCTCTTTATGATGTCATCATTTGTGCGACATTTTATTTTGATGATATATATGGATGCAATTCTAGATGGTCTAGATACATTTATTTTATGTGTGATAGATGGATGTCTTATATATAATATAGTTTTATATGAATACATAATGTATGATGTTATTTTAATTTAATGATTAATGCTTAGTGTTTAGTGATTTTAATGATGGATCTATATGCACCTATGTGATATATAATGTACCTGATGAACTTAATGAATTCTAAATGCTCTTTGTAATGATAAATGTATTTGATTAAATATGCAGCTAATGCATTTGAATGATTTGTCGCAATGATGATATGAGATAATACTATATTACTTAAAGATGCAAACTAAATGATTTTGAAATAATGCCATGCATTTTAAGTTATATGAAATGCACCTAGATAAACGAATTGATGTAATTAATGAATAATGATTAATGTACTTAATGATTAATGATTAAAGCTTAATGTATGATATGCAATAGTTTCGATTAAAGTCCAACATACTCGATTAAAAGAAAATTTTGATGATTTCAATATTGATGAACTCACCTCCTAATTAAATAAATCCCTTATGCAAATTAATCTATATGAATGCAGCTAACTATCACTTTTTGAGAAGAATGCTTTTATTTTTCATCATTGAGCTTTTGTGGGTGACTAGCAAGTACAACCAATACTAGTTTGATTTCAGAGCTATGGTGATATCAATACTGCCTTCCTTGGATTTCCATCGCTTTCATCAGTTTCAATGTTGCAAGTGGATTTTGACATTAAGATATGAGAAATCTAAATGGCCAAGGTATTTGTTTGCGTAAAAAAACAAAGATAAAATCTCATCCAAGATACAATCCCATCCATATGCAAATGTCCTCGATGATTCTTTGATGATCATGTCCTTAGAAAATTTTGCATATTTCAATGAATCAACCTTACAAACAATCACTCAGAAATCAAGATAAAAATTTCATGCTTTTATCATTGTTAATCTAGTCGAAACATCATTGATTGGCTAAAATGACATGACTCTAAAATCCAGTAACATATCAAAATCCTAGTGCAATTTTTGTTGTATCAATTTTTTAGATAGAACTTCAGCCATTTTGATCTTTAGGTTTATTTTTAATCCTAATAAAGATAAATCAAGTTGAGGTCAAAGATCAATTTATTTATTACTTTGATTTAAGATCAAATGTGAATCGGAAATTGATATGGATCAAAGGTTCAAGTGTCCATTTTTTGGTTTGATGCATTGATTTGTGTGAATTAGTGTCTTCTTGATGAACTCATTTGGTTTTTTTGGATTAGTGCCCCTAGTTTAAGTCAATGTGGTGTTGGATTTAGAGAACTTTCAAACCTTTGATGAAACCTTGGATATGCCAATGCAGCTCTAAGAATTTATTATGATTATGTACAAATGATGGAAAAATGCAAGGATATATACAATGATGATGGAAATATGCAGATGGACAGTGCAACTAGGCTTGACTTAAGGGTCAAATGGTGTATGTTTACCATTTTTCACCCTTTGAATTTATTGCACTTTTTCTCTTGTTTTTCATTTTATCTTTTTCTTTTTTTCTTTTTTCAAATTTTTCTATTTTTTTTCCTCTTGATATTATCAAGGTTCTTGTTTGCCAGGTTTTCACCAAGATAATTGGTGGTCCACTAAGTGGGGGGTGAATCAGCCAAAATCAAACTTTAATACTTAAAATTTAGCTCATTGATTCACTCGATAGAACTGAATACAGTAATAACCGACTCACCAAATAACTTAATAACTTAAACAACCATACATCTCATAATATGTAAATCAATCATTCAAACTCATTTAAAACTATATGTAACGAGTAAATCCAATAAGGGAAAAAACTCTATGGGAATTGTGACCCACAATAAAAATGTACCCTTCTGAAGTATGCTCGGTTAAGAACTTATCCTGCTAAAGATTACAAACACATTTGCTAGATGTTATCCTGTTAAGGTATTTACCTTAGATCTATTAAGATCTTCACCCTTTTAGGAGTGGCCTTGTTAGAGTTCTTTAAACACTCTTTTGGAATGTCACCTACTTCTAGGATTTACAAATAGGACTATTAAATCCACTCCGTTAAGAGATTTTTCTATGTTACAAATGCTAATAAGAAACAGTATAAACTTTGATTTGTAAATATAGAAACTACCTTTTCTTTGGTCAGATCCTTTGTGCTCACATGAATACTGGCATTACATACTCCATTTTTCTCTGCTCTAGACTGTATATTTTTCTCTTTCTGTTTCTCTACTCTACTTGGTAGCTCTGTTCTTCTACTTCTCAATTCAACTCGCCAACATCATTTCTCTCATTATTTCTCATCCTTTATATAGACAGACTTTTGCCTCTTAATCTCCTTGCTTAGTTTTTCCATCATTTGAGCTCATCTGTTCGATTATCTTCTTCACAAATCTCATCTAGGTAAACCGTTTAACTTTTACCTCGTAACTTGAGCTTTTTCTTGGAACTCAAACAATCAGGTTTAACCACTTAATCTTCACCTTAGATCTTCTCATTGAATTTTCTCACTCATAGATATTCTAACAAAATTCCTTTATCCTTATCAAAATCCATATCATCATAGCTTCGTATTAAATTTGATCTTATCATCATTCTCAATCAATATCATGTAGTCGATAACTTTCTTTTCAACTCAGTAACTATCTTCGTTCACTGTTCAGTGCCTAACTCATTCTTGGTGCTTGGTAATTGAAACTGACTAACACAACTCTATATTGACTAACTTTGTCTAGCTCGATAGAGTAACTCTTTTCAGTCATAACTTAACTCTTTGCAATCTATAACTTAATCAATCCAATGTACCGACTTGATAACATCATATATATAGTAGAAAACAACTATATCAAAATTACTTCATCATTTTTTGATCTGTATTTGTCACCCATTTAACTTCACCCTCTTATGATATGGTAACTCAATATAAATCAGTAATCAATTGCTTGACATCAATGACAAAATAACAACTGATCTAACTATTTCTACAAACATGTATAATCAGTATCACTCGGTCTTCATCATCTCCATCAGTTGATTAACAATATCACATGCAACATGCCTCACGCTCTTAATGTATATTGGATAGGGGAAGAACCCTTAGTTTACCTCTGAGATAATCAAAAGCATCTTTTGGTAGTGGCTTTGTAAAGATATTAGCCAATTGTTCCTTTGAATTTGCATACTCCAATATCACATTCTTCTCTTGAACTTGTTCTCTCAAGTAGTGATACTTTATAGAAATGTACTTGGTCTTTGAACACATAATCAGGTTCTTTGATATTTTGATAGCACTTGTGTTGTTACAAAAAATAGTTATAGGATCTGAGATAATCTCTTGCACACCTTCAAGTAGTTGTTTGATCCAAACAATGTTTGCACAATTCATGGCAGCAACAACATATTCTACCTCAGCAATAGACTATGAAATACAACTCTACTTCTTGTTTAGCCATGTGACCAATCTTTCACCTAGAAAGAATGCTCCTCCACTAGTACTTTTCCTTTCATAAATATTTCCATCCCAATCTGTATCAGTGTAGACTTGCAGATCAAAAGTACCTCCTTTCTTGTACAATAAACCAAAATCTTTTGTTCCTTTCAGATATCTAAAGATTCTCTTAACTGCAGACATAAGTGTTTCCTTAGGATTAGAAGAAAATATTTCAAAAATCCCAACTGTATGTGCTATATCATATCTGTTGTGAACAACATACTGTAATTTACCAATCATGGATTGGTAAATAGTATTATCCACCTCTTGCATCTCATCTTCCTTTGTCAATTTATATCTTGTGACCATCGTTGTTCCAAAACGCTTGGAATCTTCCATACCAAAAGTTTTGAGGATCTCTTTGATATACTTAGCTTGTGTAATATTGATCCCTTCTGCAACTTGTTGTATTTGTAGACCTAGAAAGAACTTAATCTCTCCAATCATTAACATTTCAAACTCTTTTCTCATTTCATCAAAAAATTCCTTACATAAGGTTGTTGGAAATATATTGTAGGCTAGGTGACTAAGAGGGGGGTTGAATCAGGAACCAATAAAACTTAATCTCTTTGATCCTTTATTAGATTATCTAATCTAATTGCATGCATGGAATAGAAAAGCAATAAACATCCACAACACTTAACACAATGCTTGGTTACCCAGAAACCTTCCAAATAGAAAGTAAAATTGGGGTGGGGATGGTACCCACAAGATTTATTACTGCAGTATAAAGTTAGCTTGTTAAAGCTTACAATTGACCACATCTGATGCCCTACCCTGTTAGGAGCAATAAGAACTGTTAGGTCCACCTTGTGAAAGGATTTGTACAATACAATTAAGTATGCAAATCTATTAGGAGATTTGTAAAGGACTGTTAAGTCCACCTTGTTAAAGGATTTTGCTAGTGCACCTGTTAGGATGAACTAGTAGATGATCTTCTATACAACTTTGATTTGCTAAATAAGATCCAATGATGTAATACTAATCACCTGAATGTGATGGATGAGTCTCTATTGTTCCTTTACACTTTTGCAATCTTCTAATTAATCTATCACTTCATATTTGCATATATACTTCTTTCACACATGTTTGGATAAAAAAAATTACCTTACATATATACCTTATCCAAATCAAATACCTTTGTAAGTCAGGTTCCATGATATATAATAATATCAAAAAATATATGCTAAGTCGGCCTCATACTGTTACTCGGGTCTAGTAATCCACTCGGGTGATATACTGGCACTCGAGCAATATGTTGTCACTCGGGAAACATAGTAAACTTGGGTACTCGGGCTATACTATGTACTCAGGTCACCTTGATCACTCGGGTAATACTGATTGCCTCTGTTTGCTCGGTTGACACTACCACTGCTTGGGTTACACTGTAACTACTCAGGTTGCACTTCAAGTTGCTGGCTCGGTCAACACTGTAATTACTAAGTGTTTTGGCAATAATTGACAACATGTCATGTCATAAGGTCTACAAAGGTGTTATTTCCTCCAAAAATAATATCATCAACAAAAATTTCAGCAATCAAAACCTTGTTATCACTATCACACTTTAAATAAACATTACTATTGTCACTTGTTCTTTGAAATTCTATTTTGATTAGATAAGAGTGCAATCTCTCATGCCATGCTCGGGGTGCTTGCTTCAAACCGTAAAGAGATTTGATTAATTTACAAAACTTGTTCTTATTTGTGCTCTCAATGAATCCTTCAGGCTGCTCAATGTAAACTTCTTCTTCAAGTATTCCCCTTCAGAAATGTAGACTTGACATCCATCTGATAAAATTTGAATCCTTTGTAAGCTGCATAAGCTAGAAGTGTTCTAACTCCTTCCAATCTAGAAACAGGTGCAAATGTCTCTCCATAATCAATACCTTCTTCTTGTGCATAACCTTTGCAAACCAATCTTGCTAACCAATCTTGCTTTGTTTATGATAACTGCCCCATTCTCATTCAGCTTGTTTCTCATAATCCATTTAGTACCATTAACATTTTTATCCTTTATTCTAGCTACTAAAGTCCATGTATTGTTCTTTTCAATCTGATCAAACTCTTCTTTCATTGCTTTCATCTAATCTTCATTATCTAGTGCATCTTTAAATTTATTTGGTTCAAATGTAGATATCAAACATGTATTGTCTCTTACCTTTCTTCTTTTCATCACTCCAGAATCTTTGTTTCCAATAATCTTGCTTGGGGAGTGGTGCCTTCTCACATATTTTTCTAAAATAGGCTTGGTAGGTGTCGATGCTTCATCCTCATCACTCGGTGGTTGAGCTCTCTGTTTGGCTTCCTCCTTGGTAGGTTCTCTCAGTAAGGTATTAGGAATATCAGGTTGTACATATACAAACTTTTCATAATCTTCAGGTTCCATTTTACTTTCTTCATCATTCTTTTCTGCAAACTCATAAATTCTCACACTTGCACTTTCTACCATTTTATTAGTAACTTTATTCAAACACTTATAGGATTTACTCCTTGTAGAATATCCTAAGAATATCCCTTCATCCCCTTTAGAATCAAACTTTTCTTCTCTAGAATCTCTAGAATCTTTCAAAATATAACATTTGCTTCCAAAAACTTTGAAATAACTCACATTACGTTTTTGTTCATACCAGATTGCATAAGGTGTTCTATTGGTACCTTTCTTCATTTGTACTCGGTTGAATGTGTAAACAGGAGTACTGAGTGCTTCTCTTCAAAAGTTTTGTGAAATACTTTTTCAATCATCAGTGTCTTTCCACAATCAAAAATAGATATGTTACTTCTCTTAGCAATACCATTTTGTTGCGGTGTCCTCGGTCCTGACATGTGTCTCTTAATTCCATTTTCATTACAAAATAGTGTAAACTCACCTCCTCTGTCAGATCTCAGACATTTCAGTTGTTTTCTTGTTTCTTTCTCAACTCTAGCCTTGTACCACTTAAACATTTGAAATGCATCATATTTTTCTTTTAAAAACATTATAGACATCATTCTAGAATAATCATCGACAAATAAAATAAAATATTTGTCTCCATAGTAACTTTGAGTTCTCAGGGGTCCACATAAATCAGTGTGCACTAAATCCAAAATTCTTTGTGTAACATAAGTCTTGCTTGAAAAACTAGATTTAGTCATCTTACGCATTTGACATCCTCTGTACATAGCATTTTTCAGGTTTCTCTAATCTCGGTAGCCCTCTGACCCTATTATTTTTACTCACTTTGATTAAGTTTTCAAAATTAACATGACAAAGTCTTTTGTGTCATAACCAAACATCTTCAACTTTAGAAAACATGCAACTCTTCATAGAAGTATCAATATAAAATAAATTACCTTAATTGGTCTCTAGTAGCAATCAGACTCTCCTTCTTATAAAAAACTTTCACCTTTCCATGTTGAAATTCTAGTTGGTGACCTGTGTTATTTAGTTGTGCAACACTCAACAAATTATACTTTAAGCCTTCAACCCAATAAACATCATCACATCTTGTGTTGTTCAGTATAATTATAGAACCTTTTCCTTTCATAGGGTATGGAGAATCATTACAAAATTTAGCAAATCCTCCATCATGCTTCTCCAAGGAAATAAACTTAAGTGTGTCACCAGTCATGTGATGTGAACAACCAATATCTATAATCTGTGTTTCATTCTTACTTACTTGTGATATTATGGCTCTTGTTTCTTCTTCTTTTTCTTCATCAGAATTATCTTTAATAAAAACATACACAACTTCTACATCATCATTATCATCTGAATCATCATCGCTTAGTCCTTCATTAGCAATATGACAAGATTTCTTACCTTTGTTTTTGTAGTCTCAGAATCTCCTGAATCTATTTTCTCTTTTGTCATTATCACTGTTATCTTTCTTCTCCTCATTATCTTTCTCAGGGAAGTTAGATGCAATATGACCAATCTTGTTATAATTAAAACATTTCATGGGTAACTTACCTCGGTATTTTCCTTTGCCTCTTTGTAGCCTTCTATCCAACAAAGCTTCAAATTCTCTCTCATTCTCTACATCTTTAGCAAATAACTCTTCCAAACCACTCTAACAGCTATAAAATCTCTCACTAGTACTGCTCACATATCCATCATTAGCTCTAGAGCCCTTAGAAATTCTAATCTTCAAGGATGACTTAAATGCAAACTCAATCTTAGATGTAGCAGGCATACTATTATCAAAATCATTAATCTCAAATGCAACCAGCTTACCAATAGTAACATCAAGTGAAACATTCATCTGAGGAATGGATCTCAACTCTTGTATAGCAAATATTCAAATAGCATAACTCAGTAGCAGGGTTCTGAACATTTTTCTTCTTACATTTTCCTATGTTATGGTTCCACCAGCTCCTCTAATAGAATTAACAATCACCTTAAGTCTAACTTGTTGTATTGTCTTATGTTTTCTCCTTCTTTCATTCTCATTGAATCAAATTTACCTCTCAAGATTTCTTCTTTTGCCTTCTGAACATGTTGATCTCCACCATAGGTCAAAATAAGCTTATCCCACATTTATTTCACAGTAGTACATCAATCAAGTTCATCATATTCGTAGTCGGTAAGTGTAGCAACAATCTCAATCATGACTTGTGTGTTCTTGCTTCTATCTTTTCTCATCAAGTGTCAAAGGTGTAATTGTAGGTGCAACATATGCATTATCAAGAAAATGAAGTCAATACTCTCCTATACTAGACACATGCAATCTCATTCTGCTTTTCCATGTAGAGAAATGATCCCTATTCAACTTTGGTGCTTCCCTCTTATACATATTTAGATCTTAACTCAAGTCATTTTAAACTTAACACTTCAGAGTACCAAGCTCTGATACCAATTGTTGGTCCACTGAGAGGGGGGGATGAATCAGAAAAAAAAAGTCAAACTTTAATACTTAAAACTTAGCTCATTGATTCATGTGGTAGAACTGAATACAGTAATAACTGACTCACCAAATAACTTAAATAACCATACATCTCATAATATGAAAATCAATTGAATTCAAACTCGGTTTACACCAAATTTAACGAGGAAACCCAAGGGAAAAACCTTTGTGGGAATTGTGACCCACAATAAAAATGTACCCTTCTGAAGTATGCTCGGTTAAGAACTTATCCTGTTAAAGATTACAAACACATTTGCTAGATGTCAACTTGTTAAGGGATTTACCTCAGATCTATTAATATCTTCATCTTGTTAGGAATAGCCTTGTTAGAGGTCTTTAAACACTCTTTTGGAATGTCACCTACTTCTAGGATTTACTAATAGGAGTATTAAATCCACTCGGTTAAGAGATTTTTCTCTGTTACAAATGCTAATAAGAAACAGTTTAAACTTTGATCTATAAATATAGCAATTGTCTTTGCTTGGGTCAGATCCTTTGTGCTCACATGAATACTGGCATTACATACTCCATTTGTCTCTGCTCTAGACTGCAGATTTTTCTCTTTCTACTTCTCTTCTCTGCTCAGTAGCTCTATTCTTCATCTTCTTTTGCTTCTCAATTCAAATCGTCAGCATCATTTCTCTCATTAGTTCTCATCCTTTATATAGACAAAAAATTTCCTCTTAATCTCCTTGCTTAGGTTTTCCATCATTTGTGCTCATCCGTTTGATTATCTTCTTCACAAATCTCAGCTTGGTAAACCATTTAACTTTTACCTCGTAACTTAAACTTTTTCTTGGAACTCAAACAATCAGGTTTAACCGCAAAATCTTTGCCTTATATCTTTTCATTGAATTTTCTCTCTCGTAGATCTTCTAACAAACTTCCTTTATCCTTATCAACATCCAAGTCATCATAGCTTCATATTAAATTTTATCTTATCATCATTCTCAATCAATATCCTATACTCGGTAACTTTTTTTGCAACTCGATAACTATCTTCGTTCACTGCTTGGTGCCTAACTCATTCTTGGTTCTCAGTAACTGAAACCAACTTACACAACTCTATACCGATTGACTTTGTCTAGCTCGGTAGAGTAACTCTTTTCAGTCATAATGTAACTCTTTTCAATCACTGCCTTAATCAATCAAATATACCAACTTGATAACATCAAATATATAGTAGCAAACAGCTATATCAACATTACATCATCATTGTCTGATATGTATTTGTCACCCATTTAACTTCTCCTTCTTATGATATGGTAACTCAATATTATAACTCAGTAATCAATTGCTTGACATCAATGACAAAATAACAACTGAACTAACAATTTCTACAAACATGTATGCTCAGTATCACTCGGTCTTCATCATCTCCATCAGCTGATTAACAATAATAATTTTTTCAGGATCCATATTTGAATTTTTTTTTCTTTCTTCATGATCAATTTTCCACTATTTTTTTGGATTTTTTCCAGGAACTCTTTTCACTATTCTATTTTTTTCAGGAACTCTTTTTACTATTTTTTTTTCAGGAACTATTTTTATTGTACAAAAAATGATGCTCTCTCATCTAATACTCTTTCATCATATACACTTTCATCTGATTTCGGTATAAAACCTCTTTAAGTGGATGCTATTGATAGGTTCTTGCAATTCTTCTCCATCACAATCGGTCAACTTAGATATCCTTGTTCCAAGGGAAGATGTGATAATGAATTAAGAAAAGAAAAACCCCTTTCAAATTATGAATGAGTCATAAGCAGAGAGAGAGAGAGAGAGAGAGAGAGAGAGAGAGAGAGAGAGACTCATTATAATAACTTCATACAGTAGAAATGAGAGACATGAGCATCTCTTAAATAGAGATGAGAAGAGGAGTTGCTAGGTAACTCACCAATATATGAATGCCAACATCCATAATAGGTGTGTATAAAGTGTCAATATCCTCTTACGGAGGATGAGATAATATCCTTAATAAAAGAATTACAAGAAATGACATGTCCTCCAACTTGGACTAGAGGAAAAAATACATGTAGGGATTCCATGGGAATATCTTAATTAAATAAATCAAGGATACATTTGTTTATCCTTATAAGTAACAACAAGATCTGAAAGAGATAAGAATGAAGCACACAAATACAATGAGCCAAGTTTACCATTTGATTCTTTAGAGAAGTTGAGTACGTAAAGGTGTGAGGAGAGAAATAACCTCCATAAAGAGAGGAAGAGGTGTCAAAAACAATATCACACAACTACAAGACTCTGTCAACCAACATGACAAAACTACAAGATCAAATCAAACAACTAGACACCTCACTTATAAGAGGACAAATAGGTGACACCTAAATAGGCTTAATAAAGCCATGTATTTAATTAAAAACACTAACACCCCCCTTAAGCATAGCTTAGGTGGACATGAAAGATATGAGTACCAGCAACAAGACTGATAAGGCACTCATTTACAATGCAAATAACTCGTAAGAAAGGAGAAACAAGAAAAACCCAGTGGGAATAAAACCTCCCTCCAAAAAGATATAAGATGCAATGGTATGTACAAGTGAGGAAGAAGAGTGATGGATGGAGGACTTATGATAACCCCTAAGGACTACTTCTACCACAAAGTACAATAAGTTCTCCACATATGACATAAAGTAGAGAAGATCATATGACCCCCATTACCCCATTAGATATGAAGTGATGAACTCCATGTAGTGCTAGTGGATGCTTGACACTAGATGTTAAAGAAGATCCATGAACGTTTAACAAAATTCCTCCCCTTAGGAAGAAATAACACCATAAATGTGTGAAAGATTACTTTCCATTCCAGATAAGAATATGTATGAAACAAGATTAATGTCTCTGAATGTTACATGTAATCCAAAGACTGAAATGATGCCACAGAGCCTTCGAATGATGCTCAAAGATATCCAAGCCAATCCTAATGTGTCACTGATCATGTACCATGAAAGATTCTGGAATAGGAACCATGGATGTATGGTGATGTCTTGACCAATGAGAATCGGATACTGCTGCAAATGAAGATAACATAGTTGGATATGATAACTCATGAATGTTTGCACAATCTATCATGATAGGAGTTGATGTAGGCGAGGTAAGAGCATTGTCCAAAGATGGAAATGTTGATGAAACTTCATGAAATTTATCATCAAATAGAAGACGAATGTATTAAATTCTATCATCCAAATTTGTAAGATGGGATTCTACAAACAAAGATGCTATGTCTAAAAGATATGCATCCCAATGTGGTGGATCTGGTATGACTATAGTGAATACCTGATGTAAAGAATATGAGTGAACAACATATTTAGATGTAGAAACAAGTGATTGTGTCCCACTAGATGGCCAAGTGAGAATAGACGATGTCTATGTATGAGTTGGAGAATCATGTAAGGAAATACCATGATTGAGAATAATTTGTTGTATTTCCTCAATTTGACGAAACCAACATTCTTATGTTGTATGCCTATAATTTCTACAATATCCACATTTGATTTTCCATTTATTACGAGGATTCTGTAGAATAATCGAATGGAATGGACTATGTGTGAGAGACATGATCTCTTAAACCAACAAAATTAAAACAAAATACACACCACACCCCCTTGAGTATCTTTCCCCCCTTATTTGGCACTTTATAAGGAGTGCATGTAAAGTTTCAAAAAGAGGCATAAATGAGCACTTTATAATTTGAGTGTGATAATATGCTCTTTTAAACTAAAAACAAGTTATGCAACTTGGAATTTTTACCCTTTACAAAATTGATCCTCCTTAAAATAAATTCTCTAATTTTAGAAAATTAATTTCAATGCAAAATTCAGAATGGTAGGAGAGAAAATAAAAAAAGAGTACCCCCAATTTTTCCCTATGTCATCAAAAAGTAACATTTTTCAACATCAATAGTAACCCCAATGGCTAGTCTAAATTTGAAGGTCGTCACTCTTATTTGATTAAAAAAATTAAACCTCCTTGCATGCTGCTAAAATTGACACCTGTCGCCATCAAACCCTCGCCATTGGCCTTTGTGCAAACTGCAGATGGTGACTCAGATGGTTGCATAGGAGACAGGTGCACAAGGAGTGACACAGGGCTGCCGTGCAAGAGGGGAGAGTCAGATGACCACAGGGGTAGATTTCAAACCCTACAACATGGTTGTTCAAAACCCGTAGAGACCTCATGTGCAAGGTGTGTGTGTGGTAAAATGTGTGATTAGAATCTGCAACCAAACACATCAATAAACCATTACATCAAAGGGGTTTGTATCAAAATGAAGATCAAACATAGCAAAAAACCCTTGAAACTGGCTTATTGCTTCCTAGTTGAAGCGAGTGTGATTCTCATGAGTTACTGATCAGATTGGACATAGAAAATTAGTGACTTGACTACTCCAAAATGGAAGATTCAATGTGAGATGGAGCAAGATGCATAGACTTGCATACTTTTCTCTTGAAAACTTGAAAATGGAAATGCATGAACTAGAAAACTAAATGCATAACAACTATAAGAAATAGAAATAAGATGTAGGATTAAGATATCAAATGAGAAGAAAAATGCATCTACATTAAGCTATGAAAGGAAACTAGAATTCCATTAAACTAAGAAATGAATCTAACAATGCAAGAATGCAAGTAAACTACTATGCAATCCAAGAACTATGAGTGCACACAATAAGCTCTAGAATGAAAATAGCATTATAAATCTACTCCAAATCTTCTTGTTTTTGTGAGCATGGGAGCTATCCATTTTATAAGAGATTCCAAGGAATGAGTGGTTGAGATTAAGAGGAAAAATGGAATGATCAATGGTGGAGATGCAACTTCCCTCAATCCCTGTGAGCTAAGTGTAATGCATTTGATTGGTCAACCCTTGTAGAGAAAGAGACAAATTTGGTATTTTTCCTTTATTTGTTTTATTTTGATTTTTGAGTGCACACCCATGTGTGAATGGGTTCATTTTTTGATTTAAAAGTGACTTAGGACTTTTTGATTTATCCCAATGTTTTATGCATTTTAAGATTTAGGCTTGAATGATTGATTATTTCAATCAACAAGTTAGGATTAGGATTACGTAAGAAAATTTGATTAAGTGCTCCATAATTAGATTCTAGTGATAATGTCTTTTATTTTAGAATTTATTAAGACCAAATAATTGGAAATAGGGGCTATAGGTTTGCTAGACCAATTTTAGGTGATTACACAAGGTAGGTGCGAGTGTTGAGGCTAGGAGACCAAGGTGGGGTCAATGTTTCATCCACAAATGATCTATGTCACACGAGGTGGCACGATGAGGGCAGGGGTCAACTCGTCTACCAGTTATGCAGGAGATGTCGTAGGTACCCATACACAAAACCTGATAAGGTACCCATGTACAATGCAATCTCTTATAAAAGGAGAAAGATAGAAAACCTAGAGGGAAAAAACCATCCTCCAAAAAATAGATAAGAAGAGAAGAACTCTGAATACAATGAGCCAAGTTGACCATTTCATTCTTTAGAGAAGTTGAGTACATCTAGGTGTGAGGAGAGAACTAACCTCCACAAAGAGAGTCCAAGAGGTGTCAAAAACAAAATGACACAACTAAACTACTCTGTCAACCAACTTGACACAACTACAAGACTAAATCAAACATCTAGACACCTCACTTAGAAGAGGTCAAATAGGTGACACCTAACTAGGCTTAATAAAGCCATGTGTTTAATTAAAAACACTAACAATCATAAATAAATAAATACAACCAAGGAAAGATTAAATATTCTAACAACTATCCATCAAGGTAAATCCATGAATTGGATAGGTCCTTTAGTATTGGGTATATATATTGGGGAAATCAAATTCAAAGAGGATAAGGTTGAAATTTTTGAGGAGCTCATCATTAAGCTTCTTAAAAATTGTGTTTGACATATTTGAAATTAATAAGACAATATATGTACAATAAGAAAAGGGAAGAAAGGCATACAAAGGTTTTTTCCATCTTTTCCTAATGTGTAATCTTAAGGAAGATGACCCAATAGGCTCAAGTAGGACTTAAGCACTAAGTGAGTGTAGTGATCCTTTGTGATAATGATTAAGATGAGATAGATTTCAGGGGAAATGATATGATGATGCAAGATAGGATGCTAAATAAGAAAATATAACAAGTTTTGGGAAATACAGACTGATGAAAAATAGGTAGGCAACTACTATGATTTGAAACAGAAAAAAAAAATATTGTACTAAATTGCAATCTAAATTTGAATTTGATTTTGAAGGTATAGAACACCCAGAGAATTCTATTCCCAGGAATAGATAGCCCAGGGTATTATGTTCCTAGTGATTTTTCCTAAGACTTTCACAATCAATTCGACAGATCTCGCTCTTTATAGATTAAGTCTTGATAGCTTCACCACCTATTCCTACACATAGAAAAATGGGGGAAAGGGTTGTGAAAAGTGGTTTGTTTTGGTCAAACCCCTATTCAGGAATCATCCTTGAAATGAAAATGAAATTGCATAAAGAAAATATTGTTGACATGAAATAGAAGTTAGATCTAAACCATAAATTACCTTATACCTTGATGGTACACTGCTTCTTTTTACGTAATAAAAGATGTTAATGCAATAGCCTTTGAATCCACACAAAATCCCAAAGGAAATCATGAAAGATGAGATTTTTCACCATGAATGTTGTAGTTTTCCACAATGCTTGATGAAGGAGGAGAGTGATGCTCTAAGAGCTTGAAGACTTGGACACTTGAAGACCTTGAGAATGCTTGGATACAAAATTATAGATGACTTCTTGAAATCTTGATCATGAATCTTACCAAAATGGGGAGAGATATGCCACTTATATACCTCTCACAATATTTTGGGATTCAAAATTGATCTAGGTTGACTAGGAGATCTGATTTCCCACCAAAATATTGTAATGGAGCCCCAATTTGAATTTGAGCCCAATTATGAGGGAACACAACACATTGGGAATTGTCTTCCTAGGAACACAATGTCTTGGGCGTTATGTATCTAGGAGAAAGTGCCAAAATTAAAATGGGGGGGGGGGGGGCAAAGAGANAAAGTGCCAAAATTAAAATGGGGGGGGGGGGGTCAAAGAGATAGGGTAGATGCCAGAATAAGAGGCAAAATAGATTCAAGGTCAAGAAGTGCAAAGGTCACAAATAGTAGCATAGGGCCCATGTAGGCCAATAAATGATTGAAGAGGAGAAATTATAAAGGGCATGCCTAGAAATAAGGGCTCACGTCAATATTTGGTGAATCTATATTAATACGAGACTTATAATATTAATTTAAAGGTTCAATGAACATTAGAAGAGTGTGAAATCAATGTAGAAACCCATATATGCTAAATTGGGGCTAAATTGAGCATGTAATTATAGGTGTTAACTTTTTAGGATGCTACAATATCTAATAGATTTCATGATCTATTTTTGTCAAGTGTGCGGTCCTATGAGAGGAGAAAAAAAGAGGAACCTTACAAGGTAATTTGGAATCATGGTTTGGGAAATAGGAATCCTTATAAATTTTAGTTCTCAAATTTCTATCAACAACCTTTAGAATAGAGCTATGAATTCGACCAACTTTGGAGTCTTTGTTTCATGAAAAATTCAAAAATATCTGCTACTTTTTAATATTAGCAAATTCCATATAAATCAATAAAACTAAAAAAAATTCTCAAAAAGAATAGTATACATTACCTTAAAATCCATTAAACCATTAAATAATCAAACACTTGTTAAAAAAATCTCATTTCAAAGGAACCTCCTCCATGTAAACATAACCTAAGAGTCATTTTCTACTATCAACCATGAGAGAAATATTACTTGATGACTATAAATGTCCATCAAGGTAAATTGATTAATTTGATAGGTCTTTTTTGTATTGGGTATATGAATGAGGAAATCTAATTCAAAGAAGACAAGGTTCAAAAAATTATAAAAGCTCATCATCAAATTTCTTAACACTTGTTTTCACAAATCTGAAAACTATTAAGACAAGATTTACCATCTCATCTACTATCACATTAAAATTCTTTTATTCTATTATATTCCTTATCCTTCTGCCAAGCATTGTAAATACCTGGATTGGATAGCCCTTTTTTCTGGTGGGTTGAAGCAAGAAGATGAGTCCACTTAAGGCAGAACTTTCATACTTAGCCAAAGTCGCGAAATCACACTCAACAAAATGGGTTCCCGCTTAGAATGAATGGGGTCTCGTTTAGCTTCGGGGTCTCGAGCCTAAAATTTTAGAAACAGGGTCCCGTTTCAAAAAACAAAACAGGACCCCGTTTCAAAATGGGATCCCATTTCAAAACGAGGTCCCATTTTGAAAAATGAAACGGGATCCCATTTTGAAAAAAATATTATTTTTTAAAGAAAACCTTCCATCGATTCATTTATACGTTATGAATTTTAAAAAAAAAGGTAAACGAGGTAACGTTTACTAAACGAGATCCCGTTTCTAAAAATTTTGAATTTCAAGCCCACTTTTACTGTTGGCTTTTAGTTTGGAAAGAGACTTGGGTAGCCGAACCATAGCCTTAGACTTGGTTTGACCTACAACTTGAAGGCTCTGCTAGTGTCCATACAAAATAAGGACTTTAGACATATATCTGAAGACTTTTTTAGAGGAATATTTTGACAAAATAAAAATCCATTATAGATCAGACTGTGCAAATTCCAAATATGTAAATTTTTTTAAAAAATTTGATTAAATTTTCTATTTTCATTGAATTTCTACTGAAACAGGTCCACAAACTAAAGATAATAGGCTATTATGTTATTTTAATAATTGTTTTAATTGAAATTTTCTCGCAAAAAAAAATATATGGCATCAAACTAGAGACAATTCTACACTTTAAAAATAAATTTAAAAAATCATATGTTTTGGTCAAATTATGCTTGTCGTACACGAGAGATTTTAAAAACAACAATTATGCCTTATAAAAAATTAATAAAAAAAAATGTATTCAACAAAAAAACATTGTCATCAATCTTAACTGCGTTACATACCATTTCCCAAAAGGATTGAGATAAATACTTTTATTTAGGTCAAATTTTGCTTGTCGTACACGAGCATAGTATGGTCCTAAAACAATGACTTTTCAAATGTGGGTTTTAGTAATGCCTATTGAAAATGAAATTTTATCATCTGGGTATTAAAATAAATTACATATTTGGAAAGTAGACTTCGAGTACTACAACTTCTATTACTGGATTTTGTTAAGATTCAATCTCTAAGTTCTTCAAATATTCATCTCAAAAAAGATGAATTTGAAAGAAACAGGAAAAATATTTCCACTTTTTGGCCAAAAAGTGGACTCAACTTCTTGCTAGCACCCTGGTGCGTTTATGACTAAAGAATTCAAATTCAAAGAAGAAAAGGTTGAAAAAACTTAAAAGCTCGCCATCAAGCTTTTTAATAGTTGTTTTCAGAAACCTGAAAATCAATAAGAAAAATTTTACTGTTACATATACCATCACATTTAAATTCTTTTATTCTATTCTATTCCTAATTTTTCAGCCAAGCAGTGTAAATCGATGGATTGGATAGGCTTTTTGTGTAGGGTATATATATGGGGGAAATCATAATCAAAGAAGAAAAGGTTGACAAAATTGGAAAGCTCATCATCAAGCTTCTTTACAATAGTTTCGACGATGTGAAAACTAATACAACAAGATCTACTATAGCTCTGGCTATTCTCCAGATAAAATGGCACAACTGTAAAAACACAAGTCAAAATTTATACAATATGTATTTACCAATTTGTTTGCATTTTTATAGCATTATGGAAGTGAATTATGATAAATCTATTTTAATATGCAAATTTGAGTTTTTCTATAGATTTGTACAATAGAAATATATAATATAGAGAATAACCACATCCATCTAAAATCTCATAAACTTTCCCATTAAAATTATTTGATTGTACTATATTCATTTATCCTTCTGCCAAAGATTATACATAAACTGTCCCATTAAAATTCTTTTTATTGTATTCTATTCCTTATCCTTCTGGCAAAGATTATACATAAATTGCCTTCATTAGAATTCTTTGATTGCATTCTATTCCTTATCCTTCTACCAAAGAGATTATAAATAAACTGTCCCGTTAAAATTCTTTTTATTGTATTATATTCCTTATCCTTCTGCCAAAGATTATACATAAGTTGTTTCATTAAAATTCTTTTATTAGTCAATGGGCCTTTGGTCTGCTAGTGAAGTGGAAAGGTTCTAAATGAGTCCACTGGAGATCAGGTTTTGCTGAATGCATGACTCTGATACCCCTTAGTCATTGGCTCTTAGCAAAAGAGGTTTGGTATTAGCTCAGGCGAGCGTCCGTATTGATTTTATTGTATTATATTCCTTATCCATCTGCCAAAGATTATACATAAGCTATCCCATTAAATTCTTTTTATTGTATTATATTCTTATCCTTCTGCCAAAGATTATACATAAGCTGTCCCATTAAATTCTTTTTATTGTATTATATTCTTATCCTTCTGACAAAGATTATATAGGGTGGAGGTTAATGGTACTTATACTGGGCAAAGTGACCTGTGTGCAAGGAAGTGACAAGTGATATTAATACGTTTCTCCTGTTAAGAGGACGCCCATTCCCATGCATCCAGTCTTAACTACTTATCCACAAGGGAACAAACTGCTACATGTGTCTACCCTCAACCAGACAAGGAAACCATTTTCTGACACACTCCTTAACTATTCCCATACTAGTCTTTTGGGAACCCATTTCTACTCACTCTGAAAAAAACTATTCACAGTCCGACATTCCAACTGTGCAGGACCACACAAACCACACGTTATATATTTTACATAAACTTTGTTTTCTTCTCAAATACGCTGTAAAGGGAGAGACTGTCAGTGAGCTGTGATTAACCATCAAAATTTCTGATCACTTTTGTAATGATAGTGTGTACTGGGTATATTTATTTTTGTATTACAGATTACATTAAGTTGAGTAAGTATAAATTCAAATTATAAGTCATATTGCGTTAAATTGCGTTATAGTGTCAAGTGAAGGGGATTCAGTCTGTCAATTTTATCTAGAGGTTGAATCTGATGTGAATGCACTTTCAAACTTTGGTTGATAGCTTTTCATATTACATATCAATTATGGTGAGTCAGTTGAAGTACAACCTTTTGACAACTTGGTGTTGAGGGTGAAGTGCATTGAAGAAAAGTCTTCCATTTTATCTTAAATTTGACAACCATTTGCATTGTGATATTGCTATTACGATTTAAGTGTGGAATTTTTGAGTCAAACTCATTGACTCATGTTTCATGAATAGTGATTCCCAGGTAGCCATCTCTCATAAGAATGAATGGTACATTTAACACTTGTTGTACTAGATCTAAGTGATCTTTCATAAGAATGAATGGTACATTTAACACTCATTGTACTAGATCTAAGTGATCTCATAGAAGTGAAGTATTGGGTTCTCTTAAAAGGTCACACATCTCGTGCTACTCCAACTCAAGCATGTTTAATTGTGGAGTTTCCCTTGTCGTTTGACTCGAAAACTACACAGTTTAACCCTGATAGCAATATAATAATTTGACATACTGCGGAAAATATCTCCTAGTTATCAATTAATGAGCTAAAGGGGTTCTATAACAAATGGTTAATAAGACACAACAATTGTTGAAGGTTTTGCAAATGGGATAGCAAGATAAGTGGACTTAATCTCGGGGGAAACTTCATTGCTAATCATATTTGAATTGGTGTAGTATTGAGATGGGTAACCTCTCGAGAAGACTCAATGTTTCACCTATATGAACATTACTTAATTACAATAAGCATTAATGTCTATTTATTTTCATGAAAGATAGATTCTCTTAAACCACTAGTCATAAAACATAGATCAATAAATCTGATTCAAAAACTACACTTTCATAACAATATAATTAATAATTACATATAATGCAAACCTGCGAAGCTCTTTCATATCACTGGGTATTGAACAAAACGCTAGGAATCCATTGATAAAGCTAATCCTCTCAGTCTCAAGTTTATCCACAAAGCTAGGTATTTTGTTGCAGTGGGCTCTTGTCATTTTCAATGTGCAGGGAAGCAGAATATTATGGTTAATTGGATAGAGTGTAAGTGCAGTCACACATATCAAAGGAGACGCCATTCTCTCCTTCTGCAGGCTCTGTAAGACATGCTTACAAACATGTTTCTTCTTACCTTGTTGATTGATCAACTCATACATGCACGGATGGCACACTTTCCACAGTGCTGAAAATCGAACTGAAGGCCAGGGCTCCTTTTTCCACCTTATAAGCAAACACAAACTGTTTCATAGCCTTTTTATAAGGCTGATCAACAAGTCAGGCTTTGTAACCAGCAAAAAGATGTATAGCTTGTCACTTCCATTCTTTAATATGGAATAAAGAAACTTAATCTTGGAATCAAGTCAGGCTTTTTAACCAGCAAAAAGTCACTTTCATTCTTTTCATTCAAATAAAATAAAGAAAGGGTAACATCAATTCAATTATGAAGATAATTATCTTGTGAGTTGATTTAATCATTAGATTTTATATTGTAATATAAATATTATGGTCTTAAAAAATTATACAAATGTTTTATTTGAAAATGCATACTCTTAATCTAATATATTTTAATAATAGAATTATATGGTAAATAATAGAGAACAAAATAAGAGATTACTATTAAAAGGGAATTATATCTATTATACAAGTATTTATATTATAAAAGTATTATTGTGGAGTAACAAATTGGTTGAAGAACACATTAATAAAATACATATCATGTGCTTTAATCACAACTTAAATCCATTATTATAACTAATTTACTAGTGCAAATCTTGGGCTCTAATGACAACTTAAATCTATAATATTAATGACGAGACTAAAAAAAAATATCTTCATCCTAAATGAATTGGTCATTGCTGATTTCCTAGGCCTTCTAAATGTTTTGAGCAACAAAATTCAACATAGCCTTATAAGAATGGAGTCCAAATCTGAAGCTAAGACTCCTTCAACATTTTCTCTATTTTTGTCATGATTACATTAACTTTTACGATTCAAATAATCTACTTAATACAAATAGCATGATGTTGATTTGTAATTTTTATGTGTCAATCCACCCTAACTTCTTTGGTTCTAAAATAAAAATCATATATGAACCTATGTAATTCTTTATAGTTTCCAAAGTCAGTATAGAGAGTCCACAACAAGCATTTCCAGAAAGCTATAAGATACATTAGAAGGTGTAAAAAATATTTCATTAGTACCAAATATTTTGACTCTTTTTTTTATCATATATTATGTTCTATAATTTTGAAATATTATCAATGGTTTTGAACATTTATTTAGACCAAATTCACTCTTTAAAACTTCGAAAATTAATTTGATCTAGATCTAATCTATTATTAACAATTAACTTTTTAACAAATAAAAATTTAATAGAAGACAAAAGTATACAAAATATCACATCTATAAATATAATATTCTCGTTGGAAGTAAATTGTAAGATAATTTTTTTATATAAAAAAATTATCCACATCTTTAAACAAAGAATTATCATAAGAAATGAACCATCCAAAAATACTAATGAACAAGAAAGAAATAGAATTTTAAAAAGTAATGTATTTAGTAATTTTGGAATTAAAAATATAATTTGAAAGTTTTTTACAATGATGAAAATAGGTTGTGAAGGGGTTCGAAACCCTTTTACAAACAGATTTTGAGAGGGATTTGGAACCAACAGAAACAAATAGTTGTAGGAGGTAGAACATTTCAAAACAACAGCTAACTAACAACACAGAAACATTAGTCTACAAGATACAAACAGGCATAGCACAAGCTACAAAAATAATAGGTCATGATTACAACTCAAAGCACAACGTTTTTTAAGGCACTCTTAATCTTATTAACAACATACCATGAGTTTTTTTTGTTATTAAATGTAAGTAACCAGAAGAAAATGAGTGAAAGAGTTATGAAGAGCCCAAGAAGATAAACTTGATAGAACATTTCAAAACAACAACTAACTAACACAGAAACATTAGTCTAAAAGATACAAACGGACATAGCACAAGCTACAAAAATAATAAGTCAAGGACTTATAACTCATAGCACAACAGTTTTAAAGGAGCTCTTAATCTTATTAACAACATACCATGAATTTTTTCAAGCACTTATAACTTGGAAAAATGTGAATTTTAACAAGGCTCCCATAACTTTAATTTAAGACTTTTGTTGTTAATCCTAAAACCTTTTGGTACTAAGACTTTTTTTAATAGTTAAATGTAAGTAACAAGAAGAAAATGAGTAAAATAGGTATGGAGAGGCCAAGAAGATAAACTTGAACACAAACCCTGAAGTGTTATGAAGATAAAAAGGTTATTCTATAGAGTCATAATGGCATCGACTTTTTCTCTGATCTAAAATAACCGCATGAGAATAATTAAATAGAATCAGAGAACTTGGTGCATGTACATTACTAACATATTTGGTGTATGTACATTACTAACACATATTGTACAGAGTACAAAGGGCCTCTGTAATTAGTGAAGCATTATTTGACAATCAAATTTAGTACTCGAAACTAAAAGTTAAATCTGAGGATCTTGCTTGCCTCTTTCGTAATTTTTCATGATGATTATCAATCCCAAGCTGCCTATAGAATACGCAGCAGTCCGGTAAAGAAGAAACGGATCCATCTACGGTAGTTCTTATGATTTTTGAAGGCGTACCCTAATGTTGCCTAAGAAAAAATCATTGTATTTCACAGTAAAAATGTACAACTATGTCATAGAGCCATCAAATTCAAGCTCATGGAAACTAGGGAAGACTAGCTGTCGACCTCTCACATTATATGTTTCTTGTACTGCCTACCCATCCAACCTGACAAACATGGACGTGCCAAGTATTTATGTGAAGTAATTTATATCAATATTCTAAATTCATTAGTATGCAATAATTAATAATCTACTAATAATATCAATTGTATATATTACGGAGAAGACTTAATAGTTAAGCACCCTAATTTTATGCTTTTACTCTCAAGTTTTTCAAGGTCGCATCCTCAAATATGATATCATATCGACATATTTTCTAATGAGTTGTTCAATAAGACACCCCCAAAAAATGTTGGACTGATAGTTGTGCACTATGCCATACTCTTTTGGTGTCTTGACGTGGCATCACATGATTTGTTGTGTTTTTATATCTAAGGAATACATTTTATTCAATTATGAGTACTCATCATCAACACTAACAACTCTAAACTCACAACTATTGGTGCTTTAATTTAAGGAATATTGGACATCATAATAATCAACAAAAGCTATAACAAGTATTAGAAGATGTTAAACTAGAAATTGTGGGAATACATTCAAGTTGTTTTAATGGTGGACAACTTATTGTAATCTTTAAAGAGAGTTCACAAGTTCAAATCTTAAAAAGAGTAGGGGTGGTACGCCTTGTTTGTACCATAGTTAGGTTTATGCACTAAGTAGGAAGAAGTCACATATTACTAAGGGAAAGGCACCAGTAGTGTCTATAGCTAACTTTGCGCACCCATGGATCCTTAACGATATACAGAATTTCGATAATATTTTGTCACGAACAAATCCTAAACGGTATATCGAATGTCGACGGCCTTTTTGGGGGGTTGTCTTCATATGCAACTTAAGTGCTTAAAGCCAAGGTTTTGGCTGCTAGGTATTAACGATGCATAATGTGGGAGTCGTTATGAGCAAGAGGGTCAATAAGTGATGATTTCAAGATGTTTACTAATACTTGCTTGAAGACGGTCCAGTAACCGTCCACTCAAAATCACCAGTACTTGTGGACAAATGTCCCAATAGTGGTGCACAAATATCCCAGTATTGGTACACAAATAGGCCAATCATGAATCAAAAGAGCTAAAAAATGATCAATTATTGGTACATAAAAGATCAACTATTAGTATATAATGATCAACTATTGGTACATGAGTAACTTATTAAATGAACCTGTTATTTGGGGGTCAACATGACAATAAGTGAACAGTTATTGGTACTCGAGCCACTACTGGTACCTTTCCCCTATAAGATGTTTGTACACCGAAAAACAGATTGTCTTAGACAATAAAAACAATCTATTACTATTTCCATTTCTCCCATAAAACAAAGGACGCGGCTAAGCTCTCTACAAAATGCACCATTGACCAAATTTCAGAAATCAGAAAACCTAACAGATTTTTGCAAAATTTTCAACATCTGTTCTTCGTAATCTATATATTTTGTGGTCGAAAACCACAAAAAAATCACTATGTTTTCACGAATTTCAAAAAGAAAAAGTTTGACATTTTTTTTTTATCTTTAATACATTTTGTCTGGAACTTAGCCAGCACCTGAAACAAATCTACATTAACATATCAATCAGTTCTCATGCATAACCCCAAACAAACCAAAGATGAAACCCACAACATGAACCAGGCAAAACAAGTATTTATATTAAATGTGGATGTTGGAGAGTAAAGCATCCGTGGGGGGATAATAAAGAAGAGAATTGTTTGCATGGAGAGAGCCTGCGGAGGTTACTACTGGAGGGGGTGGGCTGTGCTGTGGGTCCATCCGGTCGGCCTTCGATATCTCTGCAAATAGCACACTGTACACACCAAACTACTCCTGAAACTCCACGCTGAAGAAGCTAAAAAAAGTGAACCCATTTTTGAAAAATGATGTCCACGAGCGGGCAGGAATAGGAATACGCAGCGGGATTAGAGAGATTCTTGCAAGTGGGAAATCGAGCCCGTCAGAAAATGTTGGTGCATTGATAGAACAAAGCCTGCGATTTGACGTGATGCTGGATTCTCTTTGGCTTTATTGAATGGCTGAAGCTTCAACTGTCGCGGGTTCGAACCTCTGGCCTTCCAAAGGAGACTTCACTCAGCCTGTCCCGCGGGCCCCTTCTGTCGTACCTGCCCGGCGGCTCCGTCGGGCACGCCACCGCTTTAGTGCTTGGACTTAGTCCACTTCATTTCACACTTACTTGCTGCTTGGACGCCTTTCTATTTGGGAGAAGCAAGGAGAGGAATTTTTTATTTTTATTTTTTTGTTTTGTTTTTGAAAAGGTTTTTGACATAGTCGAACTCTCTTTGGGAAGAGAAGAGTTATTGTGTTTGAGTGTGAGTGTCGGTATAATTTTGGAAGTGATCTATGTGAAATATGGAGTGATCTTGTAATATTGTTATTATGATTCAATTATGTAGTTTTCAAGTCAAATTAATTGATCTATGTTTCATGAGTTGTGGTTCACAATAAATTATATCTCATAAGAATGAATAGTACACTAGCATTCATTGCACCTATTTGAGCATCACCTAGAGTATGCACCTATTTAAGCAACACCTCGATGCAATGAGTGCTAAGTGTACCGTTCGTTCTTATGAGAGATGGGTTCTTGTGAACCGTTACTCATTAAACATGCCATGCAAGCACATAGGTACAATGAGTGCTAAGTGTACCTTTCTTGATCTCATGAGAGATGGGTTCTTGTGAACCACTACTCATGAAACATGGGTCAATGAGTTTGACAATCGATAAGGAGAAGTTCATAAATCTTGAGAAATATGATGGAGGATGTGTGAGATTTGTTGGAGAAGAAGCAACCTCTATTTATGAGATAGGAATATCCCAATTGATGGTGATCATAAAACTGACAATGTTTATTATGTTAAAGAACTAAAATATAACTTGCTAATTGTTACTCAGATGTGCAATAAAGGTTATGGAGTTATCTTTAGTAACACTGGATGTGCAATTAGAAAAGAAAATGTTGGGAAACTTGTTGTCGAAGGTGTTAGAACAAATGGAAATTTTGTTTACATAAGTAATGGTCAAAATAGCTGTATATTGACACAAGTATGCAAAACTAAAGATAAATCTAAAAGGAAGGGAAAGGAAAATAAGAATTGGTTAGAGCTAGTTAAAGAAAAATAGAATTAGACAAAAGAGAAACAAGCATCGGAGTTGATATCAGAAATGGCTAAAGAAGAACATAATCAAACAAAAGATCAAGCATTGGAGCTAGTATCAGAATTGGCAAAAATAGAACAGAATCAGACAAAAGAAAAGCATGCATTAGAGCTAATGTCAAATATGGATACAAAGAAATGCACTCAATTTGAATATAAATTATAGAAGCTAAAATATAAGCTAAAGGATGCAAAAGAAAAATTAACAAGATCATGGAACTCAAATATATCAGCATGAATAAAAGATAAAAAAAGACGTGATAGAAGAGGATCTGGGGAGAACCTTAATATGAAAGGATCCAAGAATAATCCCAATTCAGCTCGAAATAGAAATAATTCCAAGAGATCCCCTACTTTTGAGTAAATCGGGTATTTTCTAAATTTTGTTGGTAAATATTTTTCATGCAATAGGTTTGGTCATAAAACTAGTGAATGCATAAGTTAGATAAAAAAAGCAATCATTTAAAATAAGATGGTGCTCTTGCAATAAATTTGGACATATGACAACTGAATGTAGGAATGGGGTAAAGAAGAATGTTTGTACAAAATAGCACTTTGGTAATAATGCTAGAACTTTTAATGGACATTGCTATAATTCTAAGATGTATGGACAAAAAGCAATTGAGTGCAAAATGGATAGGAACAATGAAAGGATGTATAGAAAAAGATCATAGGATGGTATGTTACAATTGTAACCAAGTTAGCCATATTGCGAGGTTCTACAGAAGGAAGATTGAAGTTCCTATAAAGAACATTAACATCAATAAAGAAAAGGAAGTAATGCGGGACTTTTGGGTAGAAGAATCAGATGGATCTGCACTCTCTGGCGGTGTCAATTCTTCTCCTAACTAAGTGACAGTGTGTGGTTTAGGGGGGACTTATTGTAAAATTTTGGTTTCCCCTTTAGAGTTGGGTACTGAGTTGTTCTCAGTATTAGTTATATTGTGAAAAGTTAATTTTTCTTTTCTTGAACATTGTAAAAAAATGAATGTGTATAGGTGTATCAACATTTCTAGTCCTCGTAACTTGGTTTTCTAGGATTTTTTCTATTTTTTGATGGTCGGTTGTGCTGGGGAGTTATGTATTGTTGTTCTTTTTTCGCCAGCTATTTCTTTTTTGAGATGTTGTAATTCTACCTATCTTTTGTTATTGTAAAGGGTTACAGTTCCCTTCAAAAACTATTTTTACCTTAATCAAAAACTTTTATGGTGCATATTTTTAGGGGAAACTTTTTCTTCAACTCCAGGAGTATGGTGCAAGAGGACCTCGTGAAGACCATCCTCATTTGATGTTTTTTTATTTGATAATATTTTGATAAGGTCCATTGGACCATTTTGATGTTGATTGTGATCTCTTAAAGAGATCTTGTAAGGCCTAAGAGCCACTTGCATTGTAAGACCAATCAAAACTGAGTAGGTCAACATTGGTCAACTTGATCAAACAAGTAGGAATAAGGTAGGGTTGATGTTTTTTAGTCTATTTGGCCATTTTTGGAACAAAAATGATGTAATAATGTTCATTGTACAGTTAGGGGTGTTAATGGTGCAAAAAGTGAAAAATTGTCAAAAAGTTGCATAGCAACTTTTGAGCAATTTTTGCAACTTTGCCTCTAACGGCTAGTTGGGTTCAAAAGTCAGTTGGAATTGGTTCCAAATTCCATAAAATGTTTTTAAATGCCTCATAGGGGTTGAGGCATAATAGGTTGATGAACTTGTGAATTAAATTGAAGTGACTGTTTTGAGATTTCTATGTTTTTTCTACATTTTTCTATATGTGTACGATGTGTACGGATTGGGAGGCCTAATTAAAACACATGTTTGAATACTTCCTAGAATAACCTATCAATTGCATCTAGTCTGAAGGATTTTGGTGAAGGTAGGAGCAAGTTAGGGAGGTTTTTATAAACATTGTCTTGAAACCCTCCTCCAACTAGGGTTTGAAGAGATGTTAATGAGAGCCTGGCATTCCACCAGCCAAATTGGATAAATATTTGTGGAATTTTAGGGCAGAGGATGTACAATAAGGTTATTTTGGTCTCAGAATGGTCTTGCGAGTTGGCAAATTATGGGATGATGCCCAAGGCCTGGCATCAATTATGTGACAGGTCAAGAAGGTGAAGAATTTGTTTGTAGAGATATTAGACAAGGGGTTGGATGCAACTTGGTGATGGATTTTGTGTTTTCATGCTTGGAAAAGAGTGTTCCAAGTTGTTTTTGTGAAAGGAGAGCCCTCTGGTTAGTAGTTGCTTTGTAAATTAAGCTTATTAGCCCTTTTAGTTATATTTGAGCAGTAAGTGTTTGACTCGATCAAAGGTAGAACCCATATATAATCTTTGGTTCTGTTGTGTAACTAGGAAAGGGGTATTTGGTGTATGCACCCTAAAATGGTCGCCTAGACTTTGGGCCCCATTTTATTATTTTATCATTTTATCAAATTCCTGAATCAATGCTTTGCAATATTTTCAATTCAAATCAATTTCCTTGATCAAATTGTAATTTATTCAATTATTTCAATATTTCCTAAGGTTTGATCATTTTTATTTAATTAAAAGATTTAATCTCCCTTTTAATTAAATTCATCTTATTTAATTAAATTCAATTCCTCTCATTTATTTAAATAAAATTCTTCTAATTTATTTAATTATAAAGAAAACCCTCTTTTAATTAAATAAATAAAAATCCCCACTTAAAGCACTTTATTTGTTGAAAAAGGAAATAAATTAAATAAAAATCCCTTTTTCTTCACATCTTCCTAAGTGGTGGGTTTTTTGCCTCTTAATCTCAACCATTGATCAATTCTTTTTGCCTCTTAATCTCAACCGTTCACTTTCCTATATAAGGAAATCTCTCCTTCTCATTTGATAATCATCAATCATCAATCATCAATCAAAAACATATTAGGTTTTCATAGTATTGTTATGTTGCAGGTTTGGAGAGCAATTTTGGAGGAGGATTTGAGCACTTAAGCTTGGATATTGCAACTTCTCTATCTTCTTTTCTTCTTCTTCTTGCATTCATGGCTCCTCATGTAGATTAGATTCATTTTTATTTTCATAGATTAATCATGCATTTGTATTTCCTTTCATAGATTTATCCATGCATTGTTATCATTTAGATTAATTTTCTTTCATGCATTGTTATCATATAGGGTAGATCTCATTTTCATGCATTGAATCTCTCATTTCATGGTGTACTTGCATAGGCACTAACTAGGTCAAATTTGAGGGCCTCCATTTAAAACCTTTGCACTCCATGATTAGAGAGCTATGGATCGATATTTGAGGCCTCGTTCTTGAGCAACCTTGGATGGAATGATTCATAGAAGTGTGTCAACATTTTAGCACACATTTTTGGCGCCCATCGAGGGGCATGATGCTCCTAATTTTCCTCTCTTTTATTCAGATCTCAGATTTTCTAATCTTTACATGGTTATTTTTATTAAAGTTTTTCAAGCCTAACCCTTGTGCGGATTTGCTTGGAGACGAAAACCCTAGATTTTTAAAGATTTGATCATGTCTCCTAAACGGCTTGAAGTTTTGGTCTGAATGTTTTTTTTCAAGTTGGAAACATATCAGAGAAGCTCCAGTAAAAAATTTAGAATTTGCTGAGGTATTTTGAATTTTTTATAATTTTTTATTTATTTTTCATAAAACCTTAATTTTTGGCACAAATCAACAAATTTTTTGGAAATTTTTACATTTTTGGAAAGGTCTTTAAATTCTATAGGGGGTCTATTCTTTGAGTTTTAAATTTAAATGCAATATCATAGCGCATTTGGTCAATTTATGAAAACTAGTCTATTTTGGGAAAATGGCTCCCTAGGGCACAAATGAAAAGATATTTATGAAATTCTGACATTTTTGGAAAGCTCTCTATTTTTTAATAGGGGTCTCCATTCTTTATTTAGGGTTTGAGATCTGAATTCATAGCAAAAAAATTAGATCTTGTTGACTAGGTCAAAAATCAAAATTAAAAAAAGGGTATTTAATGATTAGCTTGCACTTTTTTCACATGGTTCAATGCATGATGTGAGTTGTCATTTGGATTATTTGCTGGTTATTATTTCTCCTAACAATTGATTTTAATATCTAACCCTAGGGTTTGATATAAGTTGAATATACATTGCATATCTTGTTTGCTTGTTTGCTTGTCTTACTTGTTGGAGAGTTCGTGAGGATTGCTTGGACTTGCTTAGATAAACAACAAACAATTCATGTTGCATTAGATTTGAGGTATTTTTTTGATCTCTATGACATTTGGATTTTGGGAATTAAAATGAACATCTCATGTGTTTAGCTTGAATGTTTCTTGCTTTCATAGATCACATTTCCAATTGGTGCTCTAAAAATGGACCTAGATTTGCTTTCTTGCATATATGTTTCACATAGTAATTAGGCCCTATGAACACTATTTGTGGCGATCTTGAGAGAGTGGGCTTCATTCAATTTTTTTACATGCGAAGCTCTTCTTGACGATAGATCCCCTTATAGGTAGGGAAGGATTTTGTTTTCATCTCATTAGTCAACTTGGTTTGGACTTCAACTTTTGGCAATACTTTCTCTCTTTGGGGGATTGGTGTCATTTGTTGTTGTGTGAGCCTTGAATGAGGTGATT
>MU227307.1:352514-363146 GCA_018584345.1 Thuja plicata
TCATGATCTCAATCAAAATTTTCTATCTTAAACAGTTGATTAATTTTGGGGCATTCTCTTTCTTAAGGAAAATTCTCTTTCTTCTCTCCATTTCTTTCCACCTCTTTCAAACTTCTATCTTCCATTTGTTTTCACCCCACTTCTTCTTCTTCTTCTTCTTCTTCTTCTTCTACAACTACTACTTCTTCTTCTTCTTCTAATTCAACCCTGGGGCATAATCTTTCATGCTTGATCTACCTTGGTTCTGTGATTCTTATATCTTTCATCTTACATCAAGAACCTTATCTTTAGTTTGATTTGATCAAATTTATCAATTTGTTGTTTCTCCTTTATCTCATTTCGATTTTGATCACGAGGGGGTAGTACCTATCAAACTTCAATCTTTGATTCAGCTTTATCAATCATATCAACCTTGCTTGAGATTCTTATCTCTGACATGTCAATTAATTATTTCAGTGTTGACTTTGTCTTTTTCAAATGTGCTTATTTTTGTCCTGACGTGTTCCCAAATCAACCACACGTCTGGGTTGTTTTGTGATCCCAAGTCGACCTCACACTTCAACTGCATTCTTTGACTACATGTGTTCCTGAGTCGACCACACATTTGTCAAAGAGGGGCAAATGTATACACCCTAAAATGGTCGCCTAGACTTTGGGCCCCATTTTATTATTTTATCATTTTATCAAATTCCCGAATCAATGCTTTGCAATATTTTTAATTCAAATCAATTTCCTTGATCAAATTGTAATTTATTCAATTATTTCAATATTTCCTAAGGTTTGATCATTTTTATTTAATTAAAAGATTTATTCTCCCTTTTAATTAAATAAAATTCCTCTTATTTAATTAAAATATTTAATCTCCATTTTAATTAAATTCATCTTATTTAATTAAATTCAATTCCTCCCATTTATTTAAATAAAATTCTTCTAATTTATTTAATTATAAAGAAAACCCTCTTTTAACTAAATAAATAAAAATCCCCACTTAAAGCACTTTATTTGTTGAAAAAGGATATAAATTAAATAAAAATCCCTTTTTCTTCACATCTTCCTAAGTGGTGGGTTTTTTGCCTCTTGATCTCAACTATTGATCAATTCTTTTTGCCTCTTAATCTCAACCATTCACTTTCCTATATAAGGAAATCTCTCCTTCTCATTTGATAATCATCAATCATCAATCATCAATCATTAATCATCAATCAAAAATATATTAGGTTTTCATAGTATTGTTATGTTGCAGGTTTGGAGAGCAATTTTGGAGGAGAATTTGAGCACTTAAGCTTGGATATTGCAACTTCTCTATCTTCTTGTCTTCTTCTTCTTGCATTCATGGCTCCTCATGTAGATTAGATTCATGTTTATTTTCATAGATTAATCTTGCATTTGTATTTCCTTTCATAGATTTAGCCATGCATTGTTATCATTTAGATTAATTTTCTTTCATGCATTGTTATCATATAGGCTAGATCTCATTTTCATGCATTGAATCTCTCATTTCATAGTGTACTTGCATAGGCACTGACTAGGTCAAATCTAAGGGCCTCCATTTCAAACCTTTGCACTCCATGACTAGAGAGCTATGGATCGATATTTGAGGCCTCATTCTTGAGCAACCTTGGATGGAATGATTCATAGAAGTGTGTCAACATTTTAGCACACATTTGGAAGTATTATTTTTTTGGGTCTTTATTTGGGAGCTTCTGGAGCTTTATTCCAATTAGTCCTAGAATAGGGCTACAAGGGAATTAACCCTCCTACAAAGCAAATATATTAAGACATTGTTGTGGGTCTGAACTATTGAGTCAATTGTGTTGTTTGGGATCCAAGAAGACAATAATGTAACCCTTAGGACCTAACCCCATCTCTGCAAGGGTTTTTTGGTGTGAACCTTGTCTAGCGAGGTCAATGACAAATGTCAAGAATGTCTCATTGTCAAAACATGGGAATTTGATGTGAGAAGTTGTATCACCCAAGGTTGGAGATTGTTGTGCCTGAGGGAGGAGTCATATAGGTTGCCTAAAACATATTCAGGAGTAATCAAGTGGTTGAGAGATCTACATGAAGGAGAGAGTGTCTCTAGGGCAATATTGTTCAAGTGTTTGTGCAAATAGTTTGAGTGTTTTGTGTCTCATTGGTGTACCCTCTGCATCAGTTAGGTAGTCAGTACTCCCAGTATCAAAAGAGGAAGCAAATAAACAACATGCATAATCAATAAATCATAATGAAATCAATTAAAACACATGAACATGCAAATCAAAAGTCCTCCTTCGTTGTTATCCTTCTCTATGTAATGTGGGCTCTCAAAAATGAGTGCTCGATGTGCCAGCATAAGAATTCAACGCGATTGTGGTTAACAAATTAAAAGAATTAGTTCTCTATTTATAAGATTTCCAAGATTCCACAATTGGTGGGACTAATTGCATGTGATTAAAGAGTTGAACTCAAAGTGAGTGGGAGTTGAACTCAACTGATTGCTTGTTGACAAAATAGATGGATCTGTTAAGAGGATGGATTAAAGAGTTGATTGATTTGATTGAAGACTTTAACTGATGAGGTGGAATAGAATACTAGATAGATTAAATAGATTACTGATTTGATTGATCAGTTAAGAGAGAGAATTATGGAGTTAACTGAATCTCATAATTGGAAGGGTAAATATGATTAAATAAATAAAATGGATTATTTATTTGCACATGTAGGGAATATAAATAAATGATTAAACTTTATTTATTTATAAGAGGAATAATTAATTTAATTTAATAAATACTATTTTTTTTATCATGAGTGGGAAATTGATTTAATTATTACATAAATGTAATAATAAGAAGTGTTAATTAAATAATATGATTATTTAATTAAATATAACGACATAAAGAATAATTAAATAATATTAATTATTTAATACTTTATAGATGAATAATTGATGAAATATTAAGTAATTAATTAAAATCACTTAATTAGGAATTTATAGAGAAATGATAATTTTGAATATAGTAGAAAGACGTCAATTAATTAAATAATAAAGATTATTTAATAATTGAATAAGAATGTTAGTAGAGTCGTTCCGTGAGAGCAATTGACCATTTTTAATTGTCTACACTTAGAAAGTCGGGTGTGCCAACTTTCACTACACATAGATCAAGACTAAATTTAAATTTAAAAGCTTCATAGTTATTTCCATGCCATTAGTTTGGGCCAAATTCATTTATGTTCTCATAATTTTGACCACAATAAGTGATTGGATGGATTAAGGATGCAGGAAAAACTTAGGGATGTGCAAATATGGATTAAGTTATTTTCACAATTCTTTACAAAGTCTTACACGTACCATTTGTTCACTAATTATTTCACTTGGACAATCCAATCAAAATGGGCCCAAAACAAAGGAGGAATATACGTAAGGTATGCATTTTTCTCCCTTCTAAAGGAGATACTACTTTTCTCCCTTGAAAGAAATATTATGCAAAGGTGTGTTCTTAAACACCAAACATTTCAAACCCAATGTTAAATTTTGACCATTAAAAATAGGATAACTATTTATCATTTTTCAAAGTGAATGGAGTGTAAAATGTATGTTCACTAAATTGATTATATAAGGTACATATTTATACTAAAAAAGAGTTCAAATATTTATACATAATCCAATACCATTTTTAAAACAAAAAGTGTGTGTGTGTGTGTGTGTGTGTGTGTGTGTGTGTGTGCACGAGCATGCTTACTATTACACTATAGACAATCCAGTAAAAGACGATCCAAAATAAAAGGAGAAATCTAAGGTATGCAATTTTCTTGTTACAAGAGTGACACTACTTTTCTCCCTTGCAAAATAAATTTTGTGGAAAGGTTGTCCTTAAGAATCAACCATTTCAAACCTAACATTAAATTTTGACTATTAAAAATGGGAAAACTATTTATTCTTTTCAAAGTTAATGGAGTATAAAATGTATGTTTAATAAGGTAACCATATAAGGTACACATTTATACTAAATAAAATTGAAGTGTATATACATTATTCCATACCTTTTTTTGAAAAATTATATATAAGATATAATTTATACTAAATAAATTTCAAGTGTATATACATCATCCCAAGCCCTTTTTTAGGAAAAACTATATAAAGTACAAAATTATACTAAATAAAATTCAAGTTTATATACTGATGACATGTAACTGATTGAATGTTTGAAGATGTTAAGTTGATCACCAAAATGCAGAAAGTAATGCAAGACATTAAATCAGTTAATGGATTGTATTGTCATTGATGTTAACTTGATATAATCTGATTAGTTATATTCAAAGTGTCAAAGACTTCAGAGAATGAGAGAGATAAGGATTATGCTTTCAGTAATGCATAAAAGACCAACATTCACTAAGTGACTTCAAACATCGATGGCTAGTGGAACCCAAAGGACAGAGAAACCCAAGAGAAAAGTCACAGTGATGCCCGAGAAAAGAGACTGACAAGCATTACCAATGAGCAAAATCACAAGCATTATCGACGGCCTGAATTACAGTGTTAACTGACAGACAGACAAACCCCGACGAACAGACAACACCGACGGAGAAGCCTGAGGAGAACTGAAGTGTTGACCGAGCTATCAAAGAGTTAAAACACCAAAGTTAACAGGAGTTCAGAAACGACAAAATACTTAGATGGCAGAGCTAAAGATAGACTTAATTGGTTTTTGACATTTTTTTAATCGACAAGTTAAAGCCAAAGATAAGTAAAAGATTTAAAGTTGTTTTATCCAGTTGGCAAGAATATTTCTACGAGATAAAACAAGATTTATGCTTTAAATCAAGATTGGCTAAGATTGTGGATCACGCCAAGAACAAGAATATCAAGAAGTGAGAAACAGTGATATCATGTCTATAAAGAGACAATCTAATCCATTATGAATAAGGGGAGTGAATGAGAAAGAAGGATGATAAAGAGAAATTGATGAAGAACAACTTCATACAGTCCTGATCAATCAAGCTGAGGAAAGAGCTAAAGATTTCTGTGGACACCGAGCAACAGAGAAACACAACATCACCAAGCAAAAAGTAGTGGGGTAAAGTTGTTGAAAAGACATTTTGATCATAATGGTTTAATGAGCTTACAATAGATCTAAAAATCTGCAAGTCTAAGTTGTACATGTGTGAACAAATCATTTATTATTTTAGTTTAACTATTGATACATAAAGTCTCTTAACCAATCAAGACTTAACAATCCTTTCTATATTGAGATACATCCCAAGGAGTATCAAAAAATTTGATCATGAAGATAGCATGAAATGTCAGAAACCATTTGACAAACTACACTGGGTTTGGTCATAGAAGGTAGCATAGAGATGCTCGATATCAAGTGAAAAAATATTCTATTTAAATCCTCTAACAAGGTCAAACCTAACATTGTGTTTGTAACCTTTAACAAGGTTGGCTCTTCACCGAGCTCACTTTAGAAGAGTGAAAATTTTGGGTTACCGGTCCCAAGTGGTTTTTGGCTTAACAGGGTTTCCACGTTAAAAATTGATGTGTCAATGTGTTTATGAGTCATTACTTTAGTATTTTGCATTACACATAACTAATCTGGATTGATCAGTATACACTAAAAAATTTACTATTTTTCAGTCAATGAAAGACTGCTATTCAGTATACATTAAGAATACAGTTTAACAATGAACTCTAAGTAGTAGTTATTTGATATGATTATTTCAAGGCATACATCTTGTAGGACTAAAGATAACTAGAGGCTTAATATTATGGTACTAAATTTTTGGGTTGATTTATTAGAATATTTTTTAGGCCACTGATTCACTCCCCCCTTAGTTATTCTAACAATTGGTATCAAAGCTTGTGTGCTTAGAAAGGGAGTTTAACAACTCAAGCAAAAGATCACAAGATGAACAAGCGAGATGTGCCCAAGTTGAATAAAGAAAAATTTGCATCATGGAAAAGTAGAATAAGACTCCACCTATCAGGTATTGGTAATGATGTTACTCAACACCTTGATACCAAATATGTGTTGCCTACAGGACCTCACACTCTTGAGAAATTGAAAGAAAAGCATGAGCATAATTGCATGATGGTAGAGCTTGCCTCCTAACTCTCTGATGTTGAGTTTGAAGATGTCAAAACCTGCACCTCTACAAAGAAAATGTTGGATAAATTGAAGCTGGTACATGGAGGAGATGCTAATGTACTAAGAGCAAAGGCAGAAAGCCTAAGAGGGAGGTTTGATGACCTAAGGATGAAAGAAGCAGAAAATATCACTCTGTATAGCTACATAATCAAAGAGATAGTCAATGCTATCCGAGGAGTTGGAGGTGTACTTGAAGAAAAAATAGTGGTAATTAAAATCTTAAGAACCTTACTGCCTGTATATGCTATTAGAGTATCTTCTATACAAAAAATCAGAGCAATTTCAAACAATATTGTTACTCTAAATAGTATGATAGGTACACTGATTTCATTTGAGATGAATAACTTTGATAATAGTGTCTTACCATCTATAGAGTATGCATTCAAATCTTCTTTGAAAATAAGTAAGTCAAGTCATAGACACACTATTAGAAATGATAGTGAAAGTGATAATGAGGATCAAGGACTTGATGAGATTGAAGCACTAATGGCAAGAAGATTGCAGAGAGGCAAAGGTAGATACAAAGGTAAATTACCACTTGTATGTTTTAATTGTAAAGAGGTTGGACACTTTGCTGCAAGATGTCCCAATAGAAGAAAAAAATGATAGAAGTAATGACAGAACATATGAAAAGAAGTTTGACCGAGGTGATAACAAAGATTACCGAAGCAACCAACAATCTAACAGAAGAGATACCCGATACTACAAGGAAAAAGGAAAGAAAGCTTGTTACCTAGCTGAGAATAGAGCTGATGATACTGACATTGAATCTGAAGAAGACATTGAGATGGTATTTGTAGCCATGAAGGATGATTCAGACGAAGAAGAAGAAGAAAGGTATGAGAAACTGCACTCATATCTAAGGTTAGGAAGAATGATGTATGGATTATAGATAGTGGCTGCACTCACCATATGACCGGTGACAAACAAAAGTTTGAAACTTTTGAATACTATAATGGTTGATCAGTAAGAATGGGTAATGACACACCTTGTCCAGTTGAAGGTAAAGGAACCATAATGTTAAACAACCTAATCAAATGTGAAAATGCTTACTGGGTAAAGGGACTAAATTATAATCTATTAAGTGTTTCACAGCTGAATAATACAGGTGATCGAGTATCATTTGAGAATAAGAAGGCAAAGATCTTCAATGAATCAGGAAGGTTGATCGGAACTGGTGAACAGATAAAAGGTAACCTTTTCTATCTTGATGACATTAGCACCACTTTTTTAATGGCTAGAAATGAAGACATATGGTTGTGACACAAGAGATTGTGTCATATTAATTTTTGACAACATGATAAAGATAAGTAATAAAAGAAAAGTAAGAGGCTTACCGAGCATGTCAAAGCCCAAGCATATCATGTGCAAGAATTGTCAAAAAGGTAAGATGACAAAGTCTAGTTTCAAGAGTAAAGCCCATACATCTAATGCAATTCTAGAATTAGTCCATAATGATCTATGTGGACCCATGAGGACAAAGAGTTACTATGGAGATAGGTATTTTATTCTCTTTGCAGATATTTTTCTAGAATAATGACAACTATGTTCTTAAAAGATAAATAAGAAGCATTCAAGATGTTTAAATGGTACAAGGCTATGACAGAAAAACAAAGTGGAAAGGAATTGAAATTCTTAAGGTAAGATAGGGGAGGGGAATTTATTTTAGATGAATTCACTAATTTCTATAATGAGCATGGAATTAAAAGACAAGTATCTACACCGAGAACACCACAACAAAATGGAATTGCTGAAAGGAGAAATAGATCAATTGTTGACTATGAAAGAATATTGATGATTGAGAAAAGCATCACTCAAACTTTCTGGAGGGAAGCTGTTAGTACTATTGTCTACACATTAAACAAAGTACAATTGAAAAGGGACACAAAGAAGACAGGTCCTATGAGCTTTGGTATGGTTACACACCCAATGTAAGTTACTTCAGAATCTTTGGTAGTCAATTTTATATTTTGAAAGATGACATAAATGGAAAGCTTGACTCCAAAAGTGATGAAGGTATCTTTCTAGGGTATCCCACCAAAAGTAAGGCTTATAAATGTCTTAACAAGTCATCTAACAAGATCATTGAAAGTGCAACTATAAGAATAGATGAATTTACATAAAAGAATGATAAGGAAAGGAGAAAAGAACCATAAGACTACAATAGGTTTGTTTACACTGAAGAACCTGACACTCTACCCAAGAAGCAATGTCTCACTCCTGAGCATCAAAATATTGCACCCGAGCATCAGGCTGCAATTACCAAAAATAAGGAAAATACTCAAGATGATGTACCAAACGATGGAAATCAAAATGAAGAACAAGATGATAATCAGAATGATGGACAAAGAGCTTAACTGAAACTTACCAAGTATGTTAGAAGACATCATCCATAGAATCAGATCATATGAGACAAGAAGGATGGAATGAGAACAAGAAGTAAGTCACTAAACACTAGATGTTTACTTTGTGGTTTTGAGCCTAAATCGCTTAATACTGCACTTGAGAATGAAGAATGGGTTAGTGCTATGAATGAAGAAATATAATAGATTAAGAAGAACATTACATGGACACTAGTACCAACACCTAATGAAAAGAATGCCATCAGTACCAAATGGATACTCAGAAACAAGCTGAATGAGAATGGAGAAGTCACAAGGAATAAAATAAGATTAGTATGCAAGGGGTATGCACAAGAAGAAGGTATTGACTATGGTGAAACCTTTACACCTGTTACTAGAGTAGGAGTCAAAATTCACTAGAGCACCTAGATCCTGGTATGAAAGAATTCACTCCTATCTCATTAGGATTGAATTTGTAAGTGTAAGTGAAAATAGCAATCTGTACTTAAAATAAGATACCGATGGTAATATTTTGATTGTTGAAATATTTGTTGATGATATCATTTTTGGGGGAAATGAAATGTTATGTAAATCCTTTTCTAATGAAATGAGAAAAGAGTTTGAAATGTCTATGTTTGGGGAGATCAAATTCTTTCTTGGTCTACAAATTCTTCAACAAGATGCAGACATATATATCACTCAGTCCAAATACATCAAGGAAGTGTTGAAGATATTCAAGATGGAAGATTCCAACCCAGTTGGAACACCTATGGAAACTAGATGTAAGATGACAAAGGAAGATAAGCCAAATAAGGTAAATCAGACCTTATACAGATCAATGATTGGAAAACTAATGTATGTTGTTCAAACTAGACCATATATTGCACATGCATTAGGCATAGTTGAAAGATTCTCTGCAAATCCCAAAGAATCACATATGACTGCTGTCAAGAGAATTTTGAGATATCTAGAGAACACCAAGGACTATGACTTATGGTATAAAAGAGAAGGAAAATTTGAGCTACAAGTCTATACAGATGTTGATTGGGATGGAAAGATTGATGAACGAAAGAGCACAACTGGAGGATCAGTCTTCATGGGTGACAGACTTGTCACATGGATCAATAAGAAGCAATGATGCATCTCTCAATCTACTATAGAAGAAGAATATGTGGTTGCTATTGCAAATTGCTCCAATATTGCATGGATCAAACAATTGCTAGAAGGTATGAATATGAAGATTCTTGAACCAGTGATTATCTACTATGATAATACAGTGCAATTAACATTTCTAAGAATCCATTCATGCATGTTGTTGGTGCTCAAATCGACATATTGGATTTCCTATGGACTTTCCAATCCAATGTTGGGAAACCTGAGTGATTTGGCCAACTAACAAGTCACGACCAAGGAAAGGTTGGAACTTCTGCAATTTTGGCTCTACAACACCAAGGCTGGTAGGCCTATACCTTGACTTATCCTTAAAGTTACAAGGCTTTTTATAGCATATAAGAAACACTTCAACCTTCTCTCTCAAGTATGGCAAGGAACTTGAAAGAAATCTTACAGAAAGCAATATATCGTGAACTGTAAACTGAAATACTTTAAGTAATTGAAAGAATGTTTGGAAAATGTGTATGTAATTTGAAATGAATAGATAGATAAGATAGCACAAAACTATAAACAATGAACTAAATAACTATAATCCAGATAATGATTAGACCAATGCCTTATTCTACCATGGGCAATAGAGTCAAGATCATTCCAATCTTATGTTCAACCTTAGAGACAGTTTTACAAGAAAAATTATCACTTCAAAGGTGTTATGGAATGTACATGCAACCTAAAACAAATTCAAAGATATTTATAATGGGTAATACTTCTCAAATGATAGACCAATTGACTAAGGCCTCAATCAATAGAATTTAACCATACAAAATGAGAAAACCAATTGAAAATATAGACTATGAATCAAATCAGGAAGCATGCACATCAAACTATCACTTTGAAGAAGTTATATTGGTTTGTCCGAGGAACTAATTGTAAAATGATAATGAAACTATTACACATGTGAAAGAAAAATGACTTATCTTTATTGATTTTGAAAAAATAGTACATCCAGGTCCATGTTATACTTGTTGATTAAAAACTATCCAAATATG
>MU227307.1:393098-405977 GCA_018584345.1 Thuja plicata
CCAAGGGTTTGGTTTGAGGATATTTTATTAAAATGAATTTAATAAACATGAGGATTAAATATTTAATCTTAATTAAATATTTTGAGTTGGGATTAGGGTTAAGGAAATGATGGGATTACTCTTTAATCAAAATTAAAGAAGGATTAGAAGATTCTAGAAGAGGTTAGTGGTCTTAAGAAAATTGGCCAAGTTTTGGGCAAAAAATAAATAAATTATTTATTTTGGGATTTTTGGTTAATTTATTAATTAAATAATTAATAAATAGGGGAATAATGTTTAAATAAGATTTAAACATTTTTGGGAGGGATTTCTTAATTAAATATTTTTAATTAAGATGAAGGGATTTAATGACATAAAAATAAATTAATTATATAAATAATTAATTAATTAATAAATGATGATGTCATCAGGGGTTTTTCAGAAAATAAAAATACTTTATTTTCTAAAGGATTTTTAGGTGTCTACAGTATGCAATCTTCTCTCTTATACACTAGTTTTCTTGTAAAAGAAATACTATGGCAAGGTTGTTCTTACACATCAAGTGTCTTAAACAATGTAAAATGTTGGCCGCTAAAATAAGGACAACTAGTCATCCTTTTCCAAAGTGAATGGGGTGTAAAATCAATGTTTACTAAAGTGATCTTTTAGATACACATATATGTTAAAAAGACTTCCAAGTGTATATACATCATCCATACAAAAAAATAATAATTGTCTATCCCTTTTTAAAAGTGAATGGAGTGTAAAATTCATGTTCTATAAAATGGTCCGTAAGATACACATATATACCATAATGACTTTTGAATGTATATACATCATCCCATACAATAAAATTTTGACCGTTAAAAATAAAACAACTATTTGTCCTTTTTAAAAAGTGAATAGAGTGTAAAATCTATGCTCACTAAAGTGATTGTAAGATACACATATATACTAAAAAGACTTCCAAGTGTATGTACATCATCCATACAAAAAAAAGACCATACAAAATAGAACAACTATTTATCCTTTTTTTTAAAAAAAACTGAATGGAGTGTAAAATCTATACTCACGAAAGTGATCCATAAGATAAACATATAAACTAAAAGGACTTCCAAGTGTATATACATCATCTGTACAAAAATAATTGAGCGTTAAAAATTAGAACTATTTATCCCTTTTTAAAAGTGAATAAAGTGTAAGATCTATGTTCACTAAATTGATCCCTAAGATACACATATATACTAAAAAGACTTCCAAGTGTATATACATCATCCATACAAAAAAAAAAAGAGTGTTAAAAATAGAACAATTATTTATCCTTATTTAAAAGTGAATGGAGTGTAAGATCCATGTTCACTAAAGTGATCCCTAAGATATACACATATACTAAAAAGACTTGAGTATATATACATCATCTGATACAATAAAAGTTTGACAATTCAAAATAGGGCAGTTATTTATCCTTTTTTAAAAGTGAATAGAATATAGAAAAGACAGATTATTTTATAGTCCACGATGTTGGGCGGTTTGTATATCAATCTACAAATGAATTTTAGTAATACGGAATTACCTCATATTCCTTACGGGAAGCACCTAACCATGCTACAAACAAGGCATGCATACCTTACATGTCTTTTATTCAATTATGGCTAGTTATCATAACCACTAACAACATTGAAGTCACAATTATTGATGTAATATTGTCAGAAATTGAACATTAAAGGTCAACAAGCGCATTAACGTACTTAAGTACTAGATCTTTTCCCCTAACTATATTACAAACGAAACATACATACCTTATCCCGTAAAATTTGAAATACAACATCTAATACAATAAAAGTTTGATCGTTCAAAATAGGGCAGCTATTTATCCTTTTTAAAAAGTGAATAGAATATAGAAAAGATAGATTCTTTTATAGTCCATGATGTTGGGTGGTTTGTATATCAATCTACAAATGACTTTTAGTAATACGAAATTACCTCATATTCCTTGCGGGAAGCACCTAACTATGCTACAAACAAGACATGCATACCTTACATGTCTTTTATTCAATCATGGCTAGTTATCATAACAACTAACAACATTAAAGTCACAGTTATTGATGTAATATAGTCAGAAATTGAACATTAAACCAACAAGCACATTAACGTAATTAGATACTAGATCTTTTCCCCTAACTATATTACAAGCGAAACATACATACCTTCTCCCCTAAAACTCGAACTTACAAATAGCCCTGAAAAATATAAATATACATTATCTACATACTAATTACCATTAACCATTTGACCATTAAACCAAGTAATGAGGTGCATGGAGTGAGGTAGACGCTTAACCCCCCAAAAAAAAGTCCATGTAAAAGTTGGGAGAGGCTAAAGTGGAACCTGGAAGGCAAGGAGTGGCGGTGGGCCCTTCTTGTCTGGTTTCGATTTCTGTGCAGTTTTCCGCTGCGACCCGTCCATTCCCACTCTACACGTCACTCCAAAGGCCTTCCCAAGTGAAAACCTTCACCAACTTTTACTTCTTTCGTTCATCCCGTCTTTTCATTGACGGGTCATGGGCGTCAGCGATTGACGGGCGTTAACGTCGGGAGGGGGTGAGATTGTGGAAATCGCATGCGTCGGGCGATGTCGGGTATGATTAGGACGTGTGTCTGGGTGGGAGGGAACATGGAATGCAGCGTTTCAGTTCCTTGTCCTTTAGGGAATGGGGAATGTCCCTGCCCGTGCACTTATAAACAAAGGACACGGCCCCACCACAAAGGGTACATTCACCATAAATTATAATGCTCTTTGCCACTCGTGCACCCCTTCCCTTCCCTTGTCCTCTTCTACTATATACTCTCATTTGGACTTTGTGCTTTCATTTGGGTTTTCTAGGTATGGGGATTTTCTTTGCTAGGGAGTATAACATTTGAATATAAACTAGTTCTTCATTAAAGTTGTTGTTATGAGTAAAGGACTTACCCTTCAAAATTATGTTCATAATGAACATATATTTGTTTTTAAGTTAAGTTGTTATCAATAGAGGAATCAATCTTTCAAAACTAGTTCTAGATGACCAGAGAATTGTCCTTTAGTTAAGTTGTTATGAATGAAGAAATCAATCTTTCAAAACTAGTTCTAGATGAATAGGGAATTATACTTTAGTCAAGTTGTTATGAACAGAGCAAACAGTCCTTCAAAACTAGTTCTAGTGAATAGGGAATTGTCTTTTAGTTAAGTTGTTATGAGTAAAGGGCGTGTATCCTTCAAAATTTGTTCTAGGTGAACATATAATTGTTCCTTAGTTAAGTTGTTATGAATAGAGAAATCATTCTTTCGAAACTAGTTCTAGATGACTAGGGAATTGTCCTCTAGTTAAGTTGTTATAATTAAAGAAATCAATATTTCAAAACTAGTTCCAGATAAATATGGAATTGTCCTTTAGTTAAGTTGTTATGAACAGAGCAAACGGTCCTTCAAAACTAGTTCTAGTGAATAGGGAATTGTCTTTTAGCTAAGTTGTTATGAGTAAAGGGCGTGTATCCTTCAAAATTTGTTCTAGGTGAACATATTAAATTGTTCTTTAGTTAAGTTGTTATGAATAGAGAAATCAATCTTTCGAAACTAGTTCTAGATGACTAGGGAATTGTCCTTTAGTTAAGTTGTTATGAATCGAGGAATCGTTCCTTCAAAACTAGTTCTAGATGAATAGGAAATTGTCTTCTAGTTAATTTGTTAAGAAGATGAATCGATCTTTCACAACTACCTCTAGATGTTGTTCATCAATTTATTTGTTATAGAGGAATCAATCATTCGAAACTATCTCTAGATAAACATGTATATGTCCTTCACATAAGTTTCCACGAATAATCCTTCAATCGCCTCCCGTTGAATGAGGTGTCCTTTAGTTAAGTTGTTATAAATAGAGGAATCACTCCTTCAAAACTAGTTCTAGATGAATAGGGAATTGTCCTTTAGTTAAGTTGTTATGAATAGAGGAATCAATCCTTCAAAACTAGTTCTAGATGAATAGGGAGTTGTCCTTCAATTAAGGTATTATGAATAGAGGAAAGAGTCCTTCAAAATCACCTTTGGATAAATTGGCCCACTTTTATTTCCACATAATTTGAAATTTGGTGGATGTTGCAAACAACATACTACCATACTCATATATTATATACTTGAATTTTAAGTTTGTGCTTTTATTTGGGCTATATATGGGATTTTCTTTGTTATATGAAAGATTATAATTTATTAGAAGGGAGTATAATAATCAAGTATGTGAAATTCTTAGTTATTTTTTATGAAAAGAGGAACCAATCCTTCAAAATTAGTTCTAGATGAACATAGAGATGTCCTTCAATTCAGTTATTATGAATAGAGGAAACAATCTTTCAAAAATACCTCTAGATGAACAAAGAATTGTCCATTATTTAATTTTTTATGAATAAAGGAATCAATTTTTCAAAACTATATCTAGATGAGCATGAATTTTTCCTTTAGTTAAGTTGTTATGATTCTTTGATTATAAGGCTTAAATAATACAATAGATTTGATCATTAATGAGGCTTGCATAGTCATATTACTCATTTTCATAAAAAGGTTTGAGCAAGGAATTAATGCATTTTTAAAAATTATTCATTCATCGTAACTTTGAAATTTTAATTAAACTATTTTTTTTAATCCTTTTTCCCTTATGAGTTTATAAATTTAGGCTATCCCCTTTAACCTCATACAATAGTTTTAGATCTTTGACACTTCAACTAGATTATGGATTCAAATTTGATTCAATTGAACCTACAACAAATATACTTGTTATAACTTTTTATTCGACAATTTTTTTTACCCATTTACTCTGTACGATTGTTAATACAAATAAAATAACACCTATTATAACAAATAAGAAAGACTCAACATCAAAATATATTATTAATTACAAATAAAAATATTTAAAAATACACATATATGCTTCAACAATATTATTATGTACCTTATAAAATCACCATACCTAAATACAAAATAAAATTAAATACAACTAAACTAAAAGTTCTCCTCATTATTGATCTTTGCTTCCTAGTCTGAATATTGGTCAATGTACCTTGAAATAGAAGACTCTAACACAAGTTCAATAACCTTGTTTATATGAAAGTTGACATTCTTCATGTTCCTTATTATAGAGCTCTATTTATCTCTAAAACATGAGAATTATTGCTAACAAAGGTACCCAATATGAATGCATGCAATGTTGCATCATAATTATTCAATGACATCTCACCAACATGGTTTGGCATTTTATGTGGGTACTATGTCCAATGAAATCCTCTTTTCTTGTTCTCTATTAAAAAGAAAATTCCAAATCTTAATACAGAAGCCTTATTTTATATTGAGTACACTTGTTTTATTCTCCTATTCATAGAAAAATTCATAATAATCACTTGAGGTGGATTTTTCGTATGGATATACTTTATATATTGTAAAAGAAGTTCCTAATATCTTAATTAGATATTAGTCACTTTCATTTGGGATAGTGGAATTTGTAATTTAAGTTATGATTGATGATTTAGTTTAATATATAGTTTTAATAGTTATTAGAATAGAGTACTAAAGAAATAAGGTGTTAATATTTTATATTTTTATTATGTGATCAAAAAAATCTTGAATTAACGAATGAACCAAAACAAAATCATATATTAAGACTATGTACTTATATAAAACAAAAGAGAAAACTATAAGAAAAGCACCTTTACAATATAGATCAAAATAAAAACTATATATATATATATATGAGAGAGATGATATTTCAATGTAAATAACATATCCCAACATTAAAAAGACAAGGAAAGCAGCACTTATAAATTTAGGTGCAGATGTAGCTTTCGAGAGATGTGCCACTTCAAGTAGAAGGTGGATGGCATTTCAGGTTTCCATGTTATTATAACTTGTGCATGAAAGATATAATTTGTACAAGTTACATGTAAACCACATGTAGCAAGGGATAGATAAGAAGAGGCGAGTGATACATATTTTTCTACTGAATAAAATATAAATAAAATTTATATTGTTATTATTATTTTAAATAAAATTTGAAATAAATATTGATGTTTCAAAGCTGTCTGCAATTCCTGCTCTCACTCGAAATTCCTAAGAGCCATTGATGACTGTAAAACTGAAAACATGATATTATACCATCGTTATAACTAATCAATTTGGAAAACTAACAATGTACGTACAAAAACTTATGGAAAATTTGCTTTCATGTGCAGACTGTTGTTAATCTAAATGAGTTGAGCTCTGCTGTAGCTCAGCTTTTCTAAATTCAGCAGAAGTATACAAATGCCTGTTCTGAATTTGTTGATTTTACTCTGTAAGTATTTTTAGCAATATTTAGATTATAGTTTATGAACTATCATCAAGATAAGATAATCAGAAAAAAAAGACAGATTCTATGAGATGGACTTCGAAATAATGAAGATCGATTTTTAAAAGAGTATTTTTTTGAGGTTAAACATGTTTTGACTGATAAAATGTTAAACTTTCTTCAAATCGTAGACTTTATATTTTTAATTTCTTTGAACAAAATTCGTATTACTACCCAATACAGAAACACCAGAAATCTTTTCAAAATCGTATACGCATTTTCTTAACAGACATCAATGGCGTCCATTATTACCTGTCATACGATACGGCCCCTCAATGCTAATAATTGCTTCCATGATTTCATCCTCAAAAAGTACTAGATTCGAAGCCCATTCAAACACGGCAGCGAAAAAAACAATACCCAGAAAGAGATAAGGCGTCTGTGTATTTAAAACAAGAATAAAAATCGAAGCTTTGAAAGCTTCTTTACATTGCTCGGAAACCTCGAAATTTACAGAGTTTGCAGGAGAATTATGAACAAAAAAGAGCTACCGAGAAGCACTGGAAGAATCATCAGAAGGCGAAGCGGCAGCATCATTACTGCAGTACTGGAGCTCATGAGGCGCATGGGCGTTCCCGAATGCGCGAATGTGGTCTTTGAGGGAGCGTTTATGCTTGAAATCCGAGCCACAAATGCAGAGCCAGAGCTTCCCACAATTCTTCTCATGGGTTCTCCAGTCCCCCCTCACAGCAAACGCCTTGCTGCATTTCCCGCACGAAAAGGCCTTCATCATGGTCCCATGTTTGCGCTTGTAATGGGTCTGAAGCGTGCGGAAGTCCTTGAGGGGTTTCGAACGCGGGTGGTGGATGTTGTTCCTGCAACCCTGTGCTGGGCAGTAGCACGGGAGTCTCAGAATGGCCGAAGGATTTGTCCCTCGCAGCGACTCCGGCCCCTTTCTGTACTGCGATCCGTGTCCCCACATGTGCATCTGCAATCGAACCAACAAAATTCAGTTTTTTTTCTTGGTGGGTTCTCAAATCGTAAACCAACAAAATTCAGTTTTTTTGGCTCCGTGGGTTCTGAAATCGTAAACGAACAAAATTTCCGTGGGTTCTGAAATTTGTAAACGAACAAGATTCAGTTTTTTTTTTCTGGGTGGGTTGTGAAACCGTAAACGAACCGGCCATGAAAAGAAGAGAAAAGAAAACGGCATTACCTGCATATTGTTGTAGCGGTTGAACGTCTTATTGCAGACGACGCATGAGAACTGCGTCGGTCCCACCAGAATTTGCGCCGGCGTCGGAATCCAGTAATCTCCGCTCCCCCTCTCCTCCGCCACAGTTACTTTCGAATACTCTTCACCCGATTCCACACCCGGCTGCTGTGACTGTACATCCGGCGAATGAAAGTGCACATCCGGGGAGTGAAAGTGCACATCCGGGTGGTTTTTGTGCACATCCGGGGAGTGAAAGTGCACATTGGGCTGGTTTTTGTGCACACCCGGCGGGTGGAAGTGCACATCTGGCCGGTGATTGTGCAGAGGCGGAGGGTGCGAGTGTTTGGGGCGCCTCTCACCGGGGGGTCTGAGGCTGAGAATGGGTTCTTCGTCTTCTTCTTCTTCGCTGTGAGGAGGAGGGCAGGAGGGAGTTGAGGAAAGAGAGCTTTGGGGGACGAAAGGAATGGCGGTGGGTAACTGTAAGTGGGAGAGGAGGGAATCCATGAGGCCGAGCCTCCGGTCGAAGGAGTGGCGGAGGGGATCGGAGATGATCATCTGTGTGGGGAAATGGGTGTCTGGGAACATAGAAGCGCTGATGTTCAAGGAAATGGGCTTAGAAGTGAGAACAAGAGACTGATGGTGAAGGAAATGGGCTTAGAAGTGAGAATGAGAGATTGTTGGTGAAGGAAATGGGCTTTAAGAGATTGGTGTTGAAGAAAATGGGGTTATAGATAGTTGTTGAGGTGGGGAGATGGGGGAAAGAGAGGAGTTTTAAAGCAGGGAAGAGCGGGTGGAGTCGAATAGCGTGTGAATTGGGAAGAAGTGGTCAGATGTCACAGGGACTGCACGGTCTAGGTCTGGCGGAACATTTTAATCACCAACTCCAACCGAGCTCTGAGCATTGGTGGATTAAAGTCTTTATCTTTAATGGCCCAGATAATTGACCGCCCTCCGCGGGCATCATTTGCCGACTGCGTATTTATGCATGGATATTCTGTTCCCACACTTGTAATGGACGGTCTTGTAACGGGGTGATGGAAACGTCTAAACAGCAAACTAAAACGTATCCTCTTACGAAGGGGACACTTAACTTTTTTTTCATTGATCTCCTATAAATGATACGTTTTAGTTGGCTATTTAGCCACTACCGTGATAAAATGACATGCGGGAATTGGTTAAATAGCAAACTAAAACGTCAGTTATATAAAAGAAAAAAAAAAAGAAAAACTAAAGTGTTCTTGATAAGATATGTTTTAGTTTGTTGTTTAGCTATTTGAGATTGTTATTTAGACGTTACCTGAGATGTTTATATTAAAGCAAATATATATAAAACTGCCTGAGATGTTTATATTAAAGCAAATATATATAAAACTAAGTGTCCCCCTTGGTAAGATATATATTTTAGTTTGTTGTTTAGACGTTGCCTAAGATTGTTGTTTAGGCGTTGCCTGGGATGTTTATATAAAAGCAAATATTAATAAAAAACTAAGTGTCCTCCCTTGGTAAAATATATGTTTTAGTTTTTTGTTTAGACATTGCCTGAGATTGTTGTTTAGACATTGCCTAAGATGTGTGGGTCGGGTTTTTGATTAAAAAAAAATTAGGTAGATTGGATTTCTATAATACTTAATTATCGTATTTGCGATGTAATTGGATCAGGTTCAATTTTTCAATAATTCATCTTCGGGTAGATTGGTTTTTGTAATAACTATCGTGCGCACGATGTGATTGGGTCAGGTTCAATTTTTTGATAGTTCATTTTCGGTAGGTTAGATTTTTGTAATAATTATTGTACTTATGATGTGATTCCAGGTTAGGTTCAATTTTTTGACAATTCATCTTTGGGTAGATTGGACCTTTGTAATAACTATCGTGCTCACGATGTGATTGGGTCGGGTTCAATTTTTTATAGTTCTTTTTTGGGTAGGTTAAATTTATGTAATAATTATTGTACTCATAATGTGATTGGATCAGGATCAATTTTTTGATGTGTTTGGGTAGATTAGATTTGTGTAATAATTATCATACTTATGATGTAATTGAGTGAGGTTCGAATTTTGATAATTTATCTTTGGGTAGATTGGATTTCTATAATAATTATCATACTTATGATGTAATTGGGTTAGGTCTAGTTTTTCAATACTTCATCTTTGGGTAAATTGGATTTCAGTAATAATTATCGTGCTTGTGATGTAATTAGTTTAGGTTTGATTTTTTAAATAATTCATCTTTGGCTGGATTGAGATTTTTTTATAATTATAATTCTTAAGATAGTCAAATATATATTCTTACAAAACATCATAATTTATCCTATATTCTCTACTGAACAACCTTTCAATGGAGTGATTAGATGAAACACTGGATCATGTTCAATTGGTAATAATTTACGTACTTAAGCAATTTGGTCAATTTGTTTTAGGATAGATAGGATTTCTATAATAATTGACATGGTTAAGCTAATCAAATATTTATCCATTTATAATAATATAATCTGCCTTAGATTCTCTAGTGGACAACCTTTCAATCATGAGGTCTTCACTGAAGAGGCAATACACTATTACGTGCGTTCATATTGGGGGGGGAGGTTAAAATGGGCAAAAAAAGGTGGCAATATATTGCCTAAATAGTGGGCAGGGTTTGTTTTGGGTCAAGGGGTGAGGATTTATATAGAAAAATGGGTGGGGGGATATTGGGAGGGTATTGGAGGGTGGTGACAAAAAATGAGTTTGGGGCAATATTTTTTTAAAATAGGGGGATTCTTTAGTATGTCACGAACACATGTGCTATGATTCAGGATCACTATGTGAACCCCCGTGCTTTCAATGGAATGATTAATAAGATGTGATTGGGCCAATTTAATTTTGAGTAACTCATATTTGGGTAGATTAGATTTATGTCATTAAGTTAATCAAATATATACTTTCATAATATTATAATGTACTTATATATATTCTCTAATGAATGACCTTCTAATGAAATGATCGAATGAGATGCTACTGGTCAAGTTTAGGTTTTGGATAACTTGAATCTTTTGATAAATTGGATTTCTTGAATAATCATTGGAATTAAGTGAAACAAATATATACTCTTTCATAATATTATAATCTAGCCTATATTCTCTAATGAATAACCTTCCAATGGAATGATCAAATGAGATGCAATTGGAAGATTAGATGAGACCTAATTCGTTTAGGTTCAATTTCTCAATAACTCATCTTTTGATAAATTGAGTTTATCTCATAATTTCAACAAAGTTAAGTTAACCTAATATATATTATTTTATAATACTATAATCTACCCTACATTCTCTAATGAATAACTCCTTACAATGGAATAATCAGATGAGATGTGGTTGGGTCAAGGTCAATTTCTTGATAATTCATCTAAATTAGGCTTCTCTAATAACCAGTGTAGTAAATTTTGTCTGATGAATAGCTTCCAATGGAATTGACCAGATCATATGTGATTGGGTCAAGTTCAATTTCTTGATAATTCATCTTTTGAAAAATTAGGTTTCTCTAATAATCATCATAGTAAAGTTAATCTAATATATATTATTTTGTAATATTATTATCTACCCTAAATTCTCTAATGAATAGCCTTCCAATGGACTAATAAGATGAGATACTATAGGGTCAAGTTCAATTTCTCAATAATTCATTCTTCGATAAATTGGTTTCTTTAATAATCATCATAGTTAAATTTCTCCATAAACCGCTTTCCAATCAAATGATCAGATGAGATATTCAATTGGTTTATGTTCAATTTCTCAATAATTCATCTTTCAATAAACTAGGTTTCTCCAATAATTTAAATGTAGTTAACTTTATCTAATGAATGGTCTTTCAATGAAATGAAATGAGAGGTGATTGGGCCAGGTTTAATTTCTCAATAATTTATCTTTCAATAGATTGAGTTTCTTTAATAATTAGCGTAGCTTAGTTAGTCAAATATATATTCTTTTATTAAATTGGGTTTCTCTAATAATCATCATAGTTATTTCTCCAATGAACAACCTTCCAATGGAATGATTAGATAAGATGTGATTGGGCTAGGTTCAATTTCTCAATTATTCATCTTTCCATAAATTGGGTTTCTCTAATAATCATTGTCATTAAAGCTAATCAAATATATATATTCTTTCACCACACCATACCGTACTCTATATTCTCTAACGAACAACCTCCAATGGAATAATCAGATGAGATGCCATTGCATCAAATTCAATTTCTCAATAATTCTTTTTTTGATAAATTGGATTTCTCTAATAATCGTAGCTAGGTTTCTCTAATGAATGGTCTTCCAATGGAATGGTCAAATGAGATGTGATTGTGCGCCAATTTCAATTTCTCAATAATTCATCCTTTCATAAATTGGGTTACAATAATAATCTTCATAGTTAAGTTAATCAAATATATGTTATGTCATAACATTATAATCCACCCTTTAATCTCTAATGAATGGCCTTCTAATGGAATGATTAGATGAGATGTGATTGGGTCAAGTTCAATGTTTTGATAAGTCATCCTTTAATAATTTGGATTTCTCTAATAATCATCGTAATTAAGTGAATCAAATAAATATATCTCTTCATTATAATATAATCTACCCAATATCTTCTAGTAGACAAACTTCTAAAGGAATGATTATATGAGATGTCATCTTTCAATAAATTGAAGTTTTTATAATAACTATCATAATTAAACTAGTCATATATATATACTCTCTCACAACATTATAATGCACCTTATATTCTCTAATGAACAAAACTTTCAATGGAATGACCAAATGTGATGTGATTGGGTCGAGTTCAATTCTTCGATAGTTTGTCTTTTGATATCTTGAATTTCTCTAATAACCATCATAATTAAGTGAATCAAATATATATGCTATTTCACCACATTACAATCTATCCAATATTCTCTAATGAACAACCTTCTAATGGAGTGATTATACGAGATGTTCATTTTTCACTGAATTAGGTTTTTCTAATAACCATGGTAATTAAGCTAATCAAATATATATTCTCTCATAGCATTATGATGCACCTTATATTCTCTAATGAACAATCTTTCAATGTAATGATCAAATGAGACGTGATTGGACAAGGTTCAATTTCTCGATAATCTTTTGATATCTCAAATTTCCCTAATAACCATTGTAATTAAGTTAATCAAAGATATATACTATTTCACCGCATTACAATCTATAATATCGAATGGAAATACTAAAATTTAACTTTTTCGATGAATTAGGTTTTTCTAATAACCATGGCAATTAAGCTAATCAAATATTTATTCTCTCACAATATTATAATGCACCTTATATTCTCTAATGA
>MU227307.1:406123-434849 GCA_018584345.1 Thuja plicata
ATCGAATGGAAATACTAAAATTTAACTTTTTCGATGAATTAGGTTTTTCTAATAACCATGGCAATTAAGCTAATCAAATATTTATTCTCTCACAATATTATAATGCACCTTATATTCTCTAATGAACAATCTCTTAATGGAATGATCAAATGAGACGTGATTGGGTCGAGTTCAATTCCTCGATAATTTATCTTTTGATATCTCAAATTTCCCTAATAACCATTGTAATTAAATTTATCAAAAATATATGCTATTTCACCGCATTGCAATCTATCATATTGAATAGAAATACTAAAATCGACTTCTTCTTCTTCTTCAACTATAATCCAACATAAGAAAATAAAGAAAATAAAGATAGCAATATCTATATAATGGAAGAAATGAAAGGAGAGAAGGGGTGTTGTATGGAGGATGTGAATGAATGGAGGGGGGGTATGGTTTGTGTGGTGGGAGGCGTGCAAGAGGGGGGGATGATGGGAATAGCCGACAGGGAAGCGGCAAAGCAGAGTGGAGTCAATTCAGCCTCATCGCCAAAACCATTTGACTGCCATTCCCCAAAGGGGCCACACCAAAATGATGTATGTTTGTACTCAGAAACACTTTCACGTCTCCTACGCTGCACCTACGAAAGTCTTTTGGCTTTTCAAAGTCTTTACTATATTTCCGCCTTCTTCACATTGAAACATCTTGTCGGCCATGCATGATGGAGCAATATATACCTAGCATTTGCCACCCTCTTTTAGGACTGCCTATAAAAGACAAGGTGTTATATAATTATTACTAGTTTTAACTACAATTTACTTCACTTAAATGTCTAATTGTGTTTGTTATTTTAATCTAATTTTAATTGATCCTTAAAAGGATGTGGTTCAATTAGTATTGATCATTAAAAAGCTTGCTTTCAATTAGTTGAGTACTATTTAGGAGGTTAGGGATGTCGATATATGTTTTGATTACGTCATTTATCAAGGTTCAAATAATTTGAAATGCAATAAATAAAGGATGAGATTAGAATCATGTCTTCGGTATATTTTGTAGAAAGGTTCAAATATTTATAGATGCAATGAATAAAGGATGGGGTTGGATCATATCCTACGTAAATTTGGTATAATGTTTCAAATAGATACAATAAATAAAGGATGAGGATTAGATCATATCCTACACAAATTTAGTAGAATGGTTCAAATATTTCAAAAATGTAATAAATAAAGGACAAGGTTAGGATCATGTCGTAGAAAAATTTGGTAGAAAATATACCCTCGTTCCTTAGCATTAAGCCAAAAGAAGTTCATTATTCATCGAATTTAGTTTCATGCTATTGAAACCAATGAGTTGCTAAAATTTATTAAAATTGTGGTAGAACTTCTCAATAGTAAAAAGACAAATAATTGGTATGATCTTTGGGTTGTGATCTTGTATCTACCCAACCATTTTTTTTATGAATATGTCTATTTTTAAATATTAATAGTAATTGACACATGGAGCCATGAAAAGCAGTAATTAATTGGTTATTGGTTAAATACTTAAAGTAATCAAATTTCTAATTTTTGAGTGATTTTAATAGATTGGATTTCTAATTTTGGTAGCTTAGTCAAAGAATGAGTTTTTTTACATTTATGCTTTCTTATAATAGTATAATCTATTATGAAAGGTAAATATACTATATTTATGTAGAGCAATTGATTTCATCAATAAATAAATAGATAAATATAAACAATTGAAAAGGGTGTCAAAAATGATATAGTGTGATGCTTAAATCGTAGTGTTGTGGTTCTTGCCACAAGGGTTCAAACCTCTTTTGGCATATTCTTGCTACGCATTCATGTTGGGGATGAGATCCCCACTTGTGATCTCAGCACAAGGGCTTCACTTAGTGAACCTAAATCATAACATGTACGTTCATGGCATACTAAGGAATCCCCCTATTTTAAAAAAATATTGCCCCAAACTCTTTTTTTGTCACCCCCCTCCAATACCCCTCACACCTATTTTCCTATATAAACCCCCACCTCCACCCACAAAAAAACCCCTCCCCCCTATTTAGGCAATATATTACCCCCTTTTTTTGCCCATTTTAAACCCCCCAATATGAACACCCGTGATAGTGTATTGCTCCTTCATTGAAGACCCCGTGGATCTCAGCAATTCATATCTCTAATAAAAAAGTGTTTACTCCCAAACAAAAATAAGTAAATAACTGAAAAGGGATATTTATTTTTTCAATTTGATGATGGGTTGTATAACATGATTAATTTTTTTTTAAAAGCATTTGTACAATTTTTATCACAAACATTTTAAGTCGCACACCACAAAAATATTATAACTTTTGTTATCTGCATTTCATTTTTTAAGGTCAAACAATTAAGTAATAAATAGTAAATTAGTGTTATAAAAAAAGTAAAATAAATGTTGAAAGTTAAAATATAAAGAGGGTAATAAAAAAGATATGTGTTTAGAGAGTGCTTTGAAAATGAAAAAAATGGTACTTAACTAAAAATCTAAATAAATAAACCTAATCACTATAAATATTTGAATGTTTGTTTTCAATATATTTGGGATGTTTTTTTTATATTGAAAGCAGAAAAAAACCAGGGTGGTGTCCCTTGATACAATGTCCAAAGGGCGACAGTAAGTAGATTCACAATGTCAGTACATTAACAACACAAGAGAAAAATCTAAATAGTAATTAAATTCCACATATCAAAAACCATGAGAGACCTACTAGCTATAATATCTACGCACACTATAACTAACCTAGAACCATACTACCTATAGTCTTACCAGTATAATAATCATTAAAAGTCTTACTTAAAGGTCATGCATGGCCAAACCAACAAATGTTTTTAAAAAACCATAGCATAGTACCGGTAAAAAAAAACCCGAGCTAACGCAAGGCTTTCATAGCCATTATCAACAACACAATAAAAAGGAAACAAGAGTCAGCAAACTAAGCCTTCTTTGGCGTGCATTTCTTCAACAACATCATTCGCGCCCAATCCTCCATGAGGAACTTAAAAAGTTCCTTGAAGTCATCATTTTCAGTGTTATAACCTTGGTTGTGATTTTCAGAGTTGGTGAATGACTATGAACATACCTCTCATTGGTCAAACCTATAAAGATATTGAATCAATGGCAGTTATAATAGATAGAAGAAAACAGTTAAACATACATGAGATGTCCTAGATGATGATACAAAATAAATACAATGGGTAAAAGTACAAAGTTATGTCACACTTTCAACAAACTTATCATCATAAGTGATTTTGAGTATTTTTAACTGTTTAATTATAAATACACATAAAAAATAGAATAAAAAAGGTAAAATTTAGTATATAAAGAGTGACATCCCATGTAACTTATTTTTTAGCAATTTAATAGAAATTACATTATAGTGCTTATTTTATAAAAAATAAATTATATTCAAATAATTTTTATTTTATTTTTAAAATACAAACATAAAATACACTAAAAATATATACATTTCATTAGTTTATATTATTTCAAAATTCAAAACGTATATGTCATTAACTAGTGATTCAAGTTAAAGAGTTGGATTAGTGTTGACTGATTCTTTTATAATAGTGTGACACATCTTTGTACTTCTGTACTCCAATAATGAATAATTTGATTCAATGCTTAAATTTTATCTCTAAAATTACCTTAGAAATGTGTGTATCATATAGAACAAAATAGAAACATATTATTAATATGGTAGAATAGTGCTCAATACCTTAAATGATATGCTTCCAATTGGGAGATGCCATAAAAATAGTGATTGTATAAATTGATTAGTATGTAGAGAATGTAAGCTCTAAATATTAACCTAAAGTATTGCACTAATTCATCTTCCAATAACTAGAGATGCAATGAACTACTATTTATTTTGAGTTCTAGGAGTGGTATATATATAAATATGGATCAAATGTTTTTATATATAATTATTGCTTATACTTTCATATTTGAACTAGAGATACATGTATGCTTTGAAGGTTCAAATGTAATTACGTATATTACTTGTATATTATATTGTGACAAGTTATATCCACTTAAGACAATGTGCCTTAAGACATCCCCTTAAGACTAGCTTCATATCCCCTTAAGACATCCACTTAAGACATCGTGCCTTAAGACTAGTTTCATATTGCTTACTTATATTGGTTATATGTGTTACTTATATGCCTTACATGTGTTACCTAGTCTAGATACATTGGTTATATACATTGAATTAACTTTGAAATGAATATATATTGACCTTAAATATAAATATCGTTGATTGCACGATTAGTAAATCAATATTTGAATTACTTATATATGTTATTTGTTTAAATATAAATATGTCATCTTAATACATGATAAATCAAGCTTTTAAAATGAGTCCATGTAAATCTCTATATCTAAACACATGTATCAAATATCAAATAGATCAATGTCCACACCATAATAGATAAATTTCCACAACATAGAAATGTATCAACAAAATAGAAATGTATCTATCCACAACATAGAAATGTATCAAATAGATCAATGTCCACAACATAATAGATAAATGTCCACAACATAGAAATCTATCAACAATGTAAATCTAGAAATGTATCAGCAAAATAGAAATGTATCTATCCACAACATAGAAATACATATCAAACAGATCAATGTCCACAACATAGAAATGTAGATCCACAACATAGAAACTCTAACTCAAGGCGTCGTCACCACCTAGTCCCTCATCCAATCCTCCACCTGCTCGAGGGGTCTGTTAGAATACACAAATTCTATGTTAGAATATTTTATCTAACAAGAATATTTATATTTAATTTTGAATATACATTTAAACTTGAAAAAAATTAGAACATGTACATGTGTATCCCGATGAATCAGATCACCAAGTTCCTATAAATCCCCGTATGTGGCGGTCATCGTAATATATATATATATATAGTTGCAAGCTCTACAATTATTTATTGAAAATCAAAACTTGGTTTCTTACCTGATCTGTCTGCTAGAATGCACATCCAATATATGATAACTCAGAAGAGTGTAAGGAAATTGCATCAATGGCATCATCCATAAGCAGAGATGAGAATCTAGTTTGAAATCATACAGGACCCGTGTCTTCTCTAGAGGTGTAGTATTAACCACACTCTGTAGTGGAGTTGTAGGATGCATCAGAATGTCCTCCCGTCTGGAAGTTCCTTCATGTGCATCTCCATGTCCCTGCTCTCTAGTAGTGGAGGATCTGCCAAACACTCGTCGAATGAATGCAAGAATATCACTCAGAGTGACGCCATGCAATATAGAAATCCCCTGATAAGCATCAAGGAGATCACTCACTAACATGGATCTCATCGCGCACAGATGATCCTTGGGCTCTCGTGCTATATCATCAGGCATGTGCAGTTGGTAGAGGATGTAAGGATCATATAAAGGATCTGACTGATCAATTCTTGGACTCATACAAGATCATAACATATACCTTTCCACATGATCAGATGAAAACTGGTCAACCTAAGTCACGATGGAGGCAATGTTAGAGTACATATCTAGGCACACCTCCTCAGTCGCAGACTCTCTAGCTCTAGTGTGGGCCTCCAAACCTTTTGGAAGAACCAAAAGGTTTTTACCCATCAATACCCTCTTACTAGGGGACTGTGGTACATCAGCTCATCTGAACTTATCTACAAATCTTCCCTGCCCCTGACCTGCATGTCGTGGAAAGTCAGTGTAATCAACATCATACCCTAAATGGAATTTTGCATACAATTGTTTGCAGAAATAGAGTGGCACCTCATCCTTTTGTGGCCACATATGATGGGCCACCAACCATCTAGGATATATGAAGGGGGCCACGAGGTCATCCTTACACTTTGTCACTCTATAAGCTCTCACAACTTTCTTCTCTAGGTAGTCAGGTCCAAACATGGCCTTAACATTGGCCACAGAAACATCCATGTCAACAATCCTCCATGTAACTGTCCCTGATACTGTACTAGCTAAGCTCTGATAGAATGTGTTAATGGAGGTGTCATCATAGGGGTTGTCTGATTCAACCTTCTGAATCATACTCATAAGCTCAGTGCGAATGGATGCCAATCTCTCCCTATTATAGAGGAAAATAGTATTTTGCAGCGTCAGCTCTAGCTAAGCTAGAGTGGAATGCAATCTAGAAATAGTCCCTTGTTTATGATTCTCCCTACTCTGGGGAGTACCATGGGATGATGCCCGTGATGCATGGTCACTATCACAATGTACACTAGGCTCTGAACCAATGGATGTCATGATGTATGATGTATAAACTGCAAGTGTACACATGTACATTAAATAGAATTTAACAAAATAGTTCATGTATATATACACATATGTCATCAAGTACATGTACAAAATATACATTCGAATTAGATCTAAAATTAAACATTAACCATATAAACACTACAAACCGCAAGTAAATTAAAAACAATTTCAGTGAACCCTAAGACATTCAAATCATTAAACATGTATTACAGATCCCCTTAAAAGACATTCAAATCATCAAATGTATACAAGTAAATTTTGCAACACATTCATTGAACAAAAAAGATTAAAAACCTTGTAAATTAAAAACAATTTCATTTCCCTAAGACATTCAAATCATTACATAGTGCATGTCTCCTTAAGATGTATTACATTTTTATGTTTAATTTATTTATTTTTTTATGTTTAAATTATTTGGTAGTTCTCTGATGTAGTATTGATGTCATCTATAGTGTACATGGTGAACACTCATGGAATGTTTAAGGTTTAAGTTTAAACATGCGTGTTAGAAAATTGAATGGATTGGAGAAATAAAAAAATTTCAATTTAATGGCTTGTGTAAGTTCACCTTCCTCTCTCAAAAGATGATTACATCTTCTCATGTCTATACTCTCAAAGTTACCCATGCTATTAGTAATAAATAAGAAACATTGTTGGCTATAATTATCTATATATTTCTAGTTTTCCCTTATAGATGTTAATAGATATGAAGTATACATGTACTATGAAGAATTATTTTTGGAGATAGCTAAGGGATTTGGTGTAAAATATTAATATAGATGGTTTCCACGAGAGTTCATGAGACTATGATTGGGAATTATGCCCTCACAAGGGTTAAGAGAAAACTTAGACAATGGTAGTCTAATAATACGGTGCCAATGATACAAGAGTTTTTGTAGTGGATAACTCAAGAATTCAACTTAGAGATACACCTTTACAAGGGTTTGAAGAAAGTTAGGAGAGTTCCACTTGATTCAATATTTGGTTCTTCAAAGAAATGTTTACTCAAATATGTATTTATTTTACATAATCAACAATTTTTGTTGTGTAAACCTTAAGGAGCGTCCCTTGGGCAAGGTAAATTTTGATTTTATTAGAATCAACATAATAAGGGGGTAAGGTGAGGATAATAATTATTTTGATATTTATATTGTAATATTTTGTATAGCTACACAATTATCTAGTTATATTAGTTGTATCTCCGATGTGTAATTCCTCCATTGCTTCTAAAGGTTTAAGGTTGAACATTTGAGTTTTAAACCTTTTAAGGTTTAAGGTTTACGTTTTAAGGTTTAAGGTTTTAGTTTTCAGAATAAAATATTAAAACTAACCATTTTATACATATAATTATGAAAAACATGAAAAATTAAACATTTAGTACTAATATAACATTAAAATATTGTTTGTTAATCATATAATTACAAAAAACACTTAAAAAAACAAAAACAAAAATAAAAAAATGCAAAAAGTGGGGCTCCTACCTCGCACTCAGTCGAGTGTCCTCAAGCCCCCTTCTCTACTCCACTATCCCCTCACTATGAAAATGAGGGGCTTAAACTTCCTTACGTGACTTTTATTATGCGAGAGGTACTCAACCAAGTACTTATAGCTACATAGGCGCCATTAGGCACCACACGACGAGTACATGGATTCAGTCGAGTGCTACTCAGCCGAGTAGCAGTCAGCTGAGTCCTCTTGGTTAGCCCAAAATGCGACACAACTTCGTCCTTTTACCCCTAATAGAAATAAATTTTGCAACAGGAGATAAATTTTTAACAAAGTCAACTCCCTCTCTCTAGGAGTAGCCCTTGGCCATCGGTTTATCCTTGTACTACTCTTTAATTGACTATATGACCCAAGATTATTTTTAAATACCCACTTGCATCCAATGGGATTTCATCCTTTGGAAAAAACTTACATGATCCCAAGTGTCACAACTGTCGAAGATCATCATCTCCTCCTACTTGACCAACATTGAACCCACACTTTCCTCTGAAGAGAGAGCCTTCATGTAGGATCTATGTTCATCATTAATACTTAGCAAAGAAAATATACAATGAAAATCTAGTGGGATTTACTTGTCAACTTGATTTCATTACCTTGTGGACCTTCTCAAGGTAGGACTAATAGGCTCTACCTATTCATCTTCCTATGCGTTCTTATCCTACACATCATATGAGCTTTTTGAAGCCTCTTTCCATCTAGCTATTTTTTCCCATATACATTTTTTCTCCTTTTCAATGTTCATTTTTGTTAGAGTAAAAAGTATATTTAACTTAATTAATTTAATGAAATTGATTAATTAATTAAGTCACCCTTTTTTCTTTTTTCACTTAAGCTAAATTTAGGAAGATTTAGTTTGCATTTAATAAATTATTTTTATTTTACGCATGCATGCATTTAATAAATATTATATTTTATGCATGCATTCTTTAGGATTTTGATTTAGGGTTTTGATTTCCTTTATTAAGGATTAATCTCTTTGTAAATCTTAAATTTTGATTATTGCATTACATTTTTGGCTTCAGGGTTTGAGAGCAATTCTGTATTTTTTTGGGCTTCTTCATGTAACAGGATATTTGCATGTAGGAGATTATTATTTTTAAAAAAGTTTAAAAAATAGTGTATTTTTTAATCTATTATTTTTTAATAAAGTTTTCGTTTGGGTTTTTTAATAATTTTTTTGAGGGATTTTAATAAGTTTTTGAAAATAAAATTGTTAAATAAATAAGCAAAATGGGAACAATTTTTCCTTGTCACCTACATACCTGTTATGCAACATTCTCCAACTGATAGCCAAAGGAGGAGGCCAGTTTGCTTCTTTATATCTTCTTGGCAACATTATCGAACCGGAGGGCACATTTTTTGCAGTATTCTACAAGGCATTTTTGGTGGCTTTATCATCTTCATATTTCTACCTTTGCATTGTCATTTCATGTTGTATGCTCTTTCATGAGCAATGTTGTGCATGCACTATCATAAAGTGTCATCTAGGCCTTCCAGTTTCACCTCACATTTAGGGGTTTCCTCTTCTTTGTTCGTTTCCTTTGTTGCTTCCACATTGGAGCCACATTGCTCTAATCAGATCGACAAAGGGCTCTCTCATTCTAGGGGGCTTTGGAGTCTCGATCCTTTCTCATGTGGGGTTGGTTGTACTTATGGTCTTGAGAGAGTCTTTTGAGACATTGAATTTGTAGCATTTTTTTCCATCTCTTTTAGGAGAAGAGTTTTTCCCACTAGGTTTTCTCCTTTTTCTTTGCTTTACAGAGATTTGGTTGTGATTGGCTACCTCATCATGCCTTGCTGTTGGGACCCAAATTTTCTTTCTTGAATATAGTTGCATTCATTCCCTTAGCATTTTAGCTACTCCCTAATTTTATCTTAAGGGGGGGTGTTAGAGTAAAAAGGATATTTAACTTAATTAATTTAATCATATTGATTAGTTAATTAAGTCGCCTTTTTTCTCTTTTTTCACATAAGCTAAATTTAGGAATCTTTAGTTTGCATTTAATAAATTATTTTTATTTTATGCATGCATGTATTTAATAAATCTTTTATTTTAGGGCATGTACACGATCATGGTATGCCAAAAACTGGTGTTGTGAAAAAATGAGTTTCTCACTCGTCCAAAAGCACATCCAAAAGTTTGTTGACTTTCTAGTAGGCTTGGGTGTCAGTACACATGGCCGAGCCAAAAGCCAAAGAAAAATAATTATCAGATATCTAATAATATCAGAAATCCAATAATATCTAATAGCCGATAATATCATAAATTCGATAATATCCGATATCTGATAATATCAGAAATTCGATATTCATCAGTAAAATATATTTGTAGCCCGCGACTGGCGGCTGCATTCAACATTTTCATTGTGAGAACGTTGAACACAGCCAAACAATTTCATATATCTAAAGACAATCATATATCTGATTTTCTACAGTTAACGATTTGCATCCAAATTGAACAGGTAAGTTAAATTTCTAAGTTTTTATTGCTGTTTTTGGTTTTTGAACTGAAATTTGTAGTTTTTTTTTATATAAAAACTAGGGTTGAAATGACATTCTTAATTGTTTTTTAAAATTGATTATAATTGTCTATTTTGGTTTGCCTTTTAATCAGAGATGGATTCAAACCAATCAGAAAACCCTCCCAATGAGTCCGCAAACAATACCCCGCCTTCAGAAGACCAACTAGTCTCAAACGTTCGACCATTAGAGGATCTCATAGGAGACAATCTAAATCAGCTTAGAGGATATCAGACCACATATGCCAATATACCCACACCGCGCCCCATGTTTTCCACATTGAACTCCATTATTAAAATCATGGAGAAACTCACAGAGCAGCATAATGCTACACCTCTTTGGCGCAATTCCATGCACGCCCAATTTGACCATGGGCTTGACTCTGATCAAGTTATGGACCTAAATATAACAAAACTTGACATATGTAACCTTTTTGTGGATCCCAAAACCGGTTTAAAAGTGGACCCTAAAAAGACCAAGTTGTCAATTAAATGGTACACAAATGATGCAATACGTGACAACTTTTGGGACCGCTAGTGGATGGTTTTTGATAGACCACCCCACAAAAATTTGGATGTCCCGTTCTATTTTATAAGAAAATTGTATGATGAATTTGTGCTCGGTCACAAGGTAAATTATTGCAGCATGAGACCGAACCAGGGCATAGGCTTAGGTGCTCCTCAGGACATGCCATGGGAACAACGGGTGAAATCCCTCACATATGTCCCCCCTCCCAAGATTTCACCACCTCCTATAGTCTAGAATGCTAATATTATGGCCGAGGCTAGCTCACAGACTATTTAATCCATTCACACCTTGAGTGATCTATTGGTTAGGCATAGTGCAACATTTTTGTCTCCTCATGCTGATGCTTCTGGCCCTTCCACATCCTCCATGAGCTCACGTGTTTGTGTGCTCCATACTTTCATTATGTGCAAGAATATGTGCTTGGGTCCCCTGAATGATAGTGATGCATATAACTACGTCTTTGAGGTGGACGATACTAAAAAACACACTACAAACACTGAAGCACCCCATGTAGATGTGCATCAGATGCATAGAGAGCCATGTACTCCTACTATTATGGTAAGAGTAAACAATTAACTTGTTACATTGTATTTAATTTTAATCATTCACATTTTTAATAGAATTGTCTTATAATGATTTTCCACTTATGTTTTTTTATGTGTTCCATTTATGTTCAATTGATGACAGAGGAGGAGATGGCACATGTGGAGGGGTCAACTCTTTCAGCCATTTCATTTGGCCTTGACACTTCTACAGTACATATGTTTTAATGTACTAATTGGTTTCCTTTTATTATAATAATATATACATCTGTTTTCTAATTTTTATCATCGTCTTATTACATACTAATGTAGGTTTCACCAGTTGCCATTGGGGGGAATGTGAGGGGATTAAGGCGTCTAGCGCTGACAAGGGGAAGGTAATTAAGTATTTTAGATTGTTTATGCATACATGTATACTTGTCACTTGTGCGTACTCATTTTTAATTTACATGGTTTATTTGACAGAGGGTGGTGTCTGATGATGTCATGAGACCAGTTCGCCATGATATAGTCACAGGCATCTCAATTCGTAGTGATAGCCCCATGGTACATATATTTCTAAATTTATTTGTGTGTATTTTACTATCAAGTATATATAATATGATCAAGTCATGATTGTATGAAGTATCTGTTTAACTATTGTAGGTCACCCCTAGTTTAAGGGAGGTACAACGCCAAGGGTTTGTATCGCTGATGACCCAATTGACATTTCTTGAAGAAAGTTCATCACACATAAGTTTTAATGTTAATTCATTTATTTCTTAAACATATATTTTCTACCAAGGATTTAACATTAAATAGTATAAGTCGTAGATCAATCTCATGTTCACAAACATATACAGGTCAGAGTCGGCATTGGTGACATTGTCCCTTTGCTACCAAGGACATATATTAGGTCTCTTGACTACATGAGGAGATAGAGAGGTTAGGTACACGAGAGATCAATTTTTTTTAGAAAGTATTTATTATTGTTGACTATGATTTTGAATTTTTATTTATTATTTGTAGAAACCATATAAATTAAGTAATCTAACTTGGGGTTTCACTTTTGTGTTTGAATGCAGGATCCACCAGAGCCAAAGAGTACTTCAAAGAGACTTCACTTTGATGATCCTCCAGTAGATTAGGATGTCCTAGAAACATTTGTAGTGAAACTTCTTATTTTGAGATGCCATATGGCACATTTTGAGATGGTGTATGCCACATTGTATCTAGATATGTTGATTTTGTAAATTTTTTGAGATGACATGTGCCACATTTTGTGCAAAACTATTTCATATATACATATCTACATGTTCATTTCTGATTATTTTATCTTTTTCATGTGTTCTATGTATGTATAATTTCCATATTAAATCTTTGGCATGTGTTGTATGGATGTATTATTTCCATATTATGTCTTTATCATGCATTGTATTTATGTATGTATGTTCTTTTCATATTATATCTTTTCCACGCATTATATGTATGTATTATTTTCATACTACATCTTTTTCATGCGTTGTATGTATGTTCTTTTCCATCTTATATATTTTTCATGCGTTGTCATGCATTCCAAAGAAACTACCTTGAAAATCTTTCGGCGAACCAAAGTAATAGGCATAAGCTACAATTAAAATTATGGTGTTATGTGTTATGATTTGTGGATGTTTGAATTGTTTTACTTCTATTGCATCGTTACACTTACATGTTTAATTGCATGAAATTTATTTAAAAGCATTATCCAATTATTGGTTGAATTGGTTCATTACTTGTTTGTACTGATTCACCCCCCTTCCCCCAGTGCCTCTATATACTAATAATTGGTATCATAGCCTAGTTTCATTGAAGAATCCTAACAGCTTGGGAGAGATCCTTAAGGAATACATGGATTTTTATAGAAGGAAACTTGTAGAGGCTGACTATATGATTGAGAAACTCAAGGAGTAGTTGAATATTTCTAGGGCTAAGAGACAAGAGATGGTTGAACAATTGAGTGAGAGTTAGTTCATTTGTCACAATGCATTCTATGAGCTAAGAAGAGCACTTGTGATTAATTCTAAGGTGATTAGAAGTAATTGACAATTTTAAGTTGTGATTTTGTGCTAGAATTTCAAGTAGTGTTAAAAGAACCCATACTGACCAATGAAGCAGTATTTATTTGTTACAAAGGTTGTTTTCTATGTTTCATGAAGAAAATCATCATCGCCACTCCTATATTGGTTAAAGTTACTAACGACCGGAGGCCAGTATTCAAATTGCATGTGTTGAAGGCGGCAAAGAATGATCCCACAAGTGCTTTATCTTTGATACCTGATGGTGTGTTATTGACTAAGGGTATAAGGTCTTTTATCCATTGTAAGATTGAAGATATTGGTTCAAGTGCTATCTTTAATACCTATACTAAACTGTGTAATAATTTTGGATTGAAGGTTGAACATAGGAATTTGGAAGACAAGGGTTTTTCCTATATAGTAGACCTACCCAATGATTTCAAACTCGACTAGAATAGATATGTGCTTATTCATGTTCATGACCAGTTCTTGTGGTTGGATAGACTACACAATCAAACTTTGGTCTGACATGCGCCGTAACGTTCTTGATGCTTTGCAAGAGAAAAAAGGTCTCCCCTAGCCTTTATCCAGCCAACTGGAGCTGATGGAGCTGACATTTTTTTCCCATGAAAAATGGTTTGAAAGATGCACCATTGAGGAACTTTCAACTGAGCAACAATGCAACTTTTTTCACCAATCGAGATCAGGTTGCCAAATGGAATCTGAGTATAATCTCCCAGAACTGAGCTACATTCTTGTAGGCCTTCCCAAGGTAGTCCTTGTGTACTTCATGAATCTATGATATCTCTCACAAGGTCCAAGATATGGCACTCCAAAAATTGCTGCCCAATTTGGCTTAGTGCACCTTTGGAACACTTCGGTCTGACATGCTCCAAAATATTCTTGATGCTTCGCAAGTGAAAAAGGTCTCCCTAGAATTTACCTGGCTAATTGGAGCTGATGGTGTTGATTTTTTTTTCCAATTTTGGAGGTTTGTCAGAAATGTTTTGAAGTTCTCAGTCATATCCATACCTAAAAGCTGAAAATCCTATCTATTATTGTCAAAATCCCTCTGCAAATAATGATCTTCAATCCCAAAATCAAGAAAGGAATGCAAAACCCTAAGCCATAGGTCAAACTTCTATGCATATCCAAGAAAAACCCTAGTTCATCAAAATTCATTCTATTTTATTGTTACTTTTTTAGAAAAAAAACCCGACCACTTAAGTCATGTGCTTATTTTATGTTATTTCACTTAAGTCACATAGTCTCATTGTAATTTGAGAATATTCCTTTTCTTATTGAGACTTGGCGATTTCCTTTAAGTCGGGTTGTCTCTATGAGAAACGAATATGCTTTCAGTCCTTGTGAGATTTCACACAAGTCGTAGTTGCAGATTTTGATCCTGTGGTTGGCAGATAATCTCTTTGAAAAATAAGAGTTAAAGAATTTCTTTGGTGACTTTGAGTCTACTCAGTCGCACTATCTCAAAAGGTGATCAAAGTTGCAAGTTGAGTTAAAGAGCAGTTTGAAATTTCATGCAGTCGCATTATCGTGAAGAGAAATGTGAGTTAAACTAAAAGATGTGAGATTAAGCGACAACCATCGATCTAAAGTAAAATCCTACGGTGGTCACAAATCTCGATGAAAACTCATGAGTTAAGAGATGTATAAGTGACTTCGAGTTTGCTCAGTCACGGTGTCTCACAAGGAAACCAAGGTCAAGAAGGTTGTTAAAGTCCTTTAGTTGTGTGATCTCTTTTAAAATCTATGGTTGAGTTAAAGATAAAGAGATTAAGCGACTATCGTCAGATGAGAGATAGCTCTTGTGGCCAGTGTGAAGTCGTTATGAAAACTCTCAAATAGATGAAAGATAAAGAGATATTTCAACTATCATCTGATTTAAAAGGGATCTAGTGGCTAGCGTTAAATCATGAAAGAAACCATGAGTTAGAAATTTCTTATGGCGACAACGAGATTCAATGGGTCATGATGTCGTGATAAGAACTATGGTTGAAGATGAGTTTAGTTAAGTTTAAATCATTTTACAGTGAGAATATCTGAGCCATAAAAAAGAAAAGATCCTATGGATGGTGTGTAGTCACTTTAGAAACTCAAAAGGTCAGAAAAATCGTAGTGAATCAGCGGTGATGATCCAGATTGAGACACGTGGCTAATCTTTTGAAGAATTGAGTTAGTCGGGAAGTATCAAAGCAAACCTAAGGTAAAGAATTTATTTCTGCGACATGGAGACTGTTTAAGTCGTGAAGTCACAAAGTAAACTGCAGTCAAATGAAAAGAAAACAAGATTATGTGCTAGCCATTAGATTAGAAACAAGATCCACGGTAGTCACGAAGTCTCAGATGAAAATATGAAATTACATAAAGTAAATGAGATTACACGCGGGCCATCCGATTAAAAGATGATCATGTGATAGTCACTTAATCTCGATAGAAACTCAGAGTAAAGGAAATATTAAAGAAACAAAGAGATAAAATAGTCACATTATCTCTAAAAGAAACCTAAGGTATAAGATAAGTTAGTAAATCTATAGTTGCAGAGTCTCGAAGAGAATGAGAGTTAAGTGATTTCATTTAGCGATTAAGAGGTAGTCGTCCAATTAAAAGATGATCGGGTGGTTGTCGTTAAGTCTCAATAGATAACTAGAGTTAAGGATAACTCTTCACGACAACGAGATCACTCAGTCACGCAGTCACTAAAAGAAACCATGGTGAGATCAAGGTAATACATGAGGTTTTCTCTGCACCATGTTAATAGTTGACAGCCAATAGGAATGAAGAGTTTATGATAGCGTGTTTTAAAAGATTGCTAAGCTGTTCTCAAAGAGCCAATAGAATCAAATCTTGATCTCTTTTCAAATTTAATAAGGTTTTTATATGAAAAGTCATCATTTGAATTGATCATCTGTCAGTTTGAAATGCCATGGCTAGGAACAAGAATTGATTTCATAGCACGCAGAAGTAAAGACAGAAAAGACTGAATTGCAAATCCATGAGAAATATTGGTGCATTAATAGGCATTACCGTTATCATTTCATCTTACCATTTTTCAAGAATCCAGAGCTCATAATTTGCATCAATGCTTTGCATTTTTAGTAAGAACAGAGTAATCAAGGTCTACAGAGTGAATAGAGAAGATTTCAGTTCAGAATCCAGAAAGTGATTTTCAGTGTTGAATATTTGAGCCGATTCATAGTGAAAAGTGAGGGTTTGAGAAGATTTGTTTCAATACTGGTAAAAAGAGGAGTTGATCAGTGACAATTCACAACAAATAGTATGAATAGAGCAGTAAGTTTTTCCTCCACCAGTGGGAAGAGCGGTGATGATGAGGACCTCAAAGGAAAAAGAAACTATTTAGAAGAGTTTATTCAATTGCTCTTGGGCTCCAATTAGGGAAAAAAGGTAAATGGTGAATATTTAGGAGATAATTATGCATACATTAGAGATGCCAAGACACCAAACTATTCTAGTTATCATTTATTTAGTTATTTCCATAAAAATAGTGATGGCCCTATGCCCATTTCAAACCCCTAGACTAGTGGATTAGCCAAATTAGTTGTTCCTAATGTATTCATTGATGTGGACATGATCCTAGAGCTGGCTAGTAGGTATGATACTATCTCAAAGAGGTAACCCTAGATCAAGCTTCATATGAAAGCTTTTGATATCTATAATCCTTGTTCCACAAAAATTAACTTGAAGGCCCTAGCTGCCAGATATACCAGAGAGGTTGGTATTGTGTCTAAATTGATCCAGGCCATTGATCCAGGCCCACACACCAAGGGGAAATAGAAACTACATTTCCCCTATTCCAAGTGATCCATCACCATACTTCTACAAAGACCTAGCTTTTTACATGAAGTACATATCCTATGCCATATGCAGAGTCTTAGGTGTAGACAGTGGGAGAGAAAGGGTATCATCAGACATGCTAATGATAATCCTAGAGTTGCAGAGCCCTTATGCAATCACTGACTATGATTACATCCAATTTGTAATCGACAAAATGCATCAAGGATTTGTGGATATTTAGAACAAGGTAGGAAGCCCTAAGTTCCTACAATACTCATTGTTTATGCACCTCCTCATGTTTTACAACTTCAACATTTTGGATCAATCAAATTATAAACTTAGAAGATTCTATCATGGACAGAGTAACCCTGTGCAATTATGGTTAAGAGTATGGAACTATACCTCTAGGGAGCACAAATTTTGTGCATTTGAGAATTGGGTAGTTTACCCATTGTTGAGCTATTTGGGAGTAGATATGACCAGACTTCCAGTGAAAGTATTGCAATTATTGAGACCTTGTGAATTTGTTGACAAATGGAATGGTGATCATAACTAGGGTGACTTCTATTGTCACCAAAATTTTACACTAATCAGAGTATATGGTTGTTCACAGCCACCACATATCTTGCCATGTAGAGTACCACCAAGAATTGCAATAATGGATTTTTTGTGGCAACTTATGTTGACAGATAGTTAGCACCTAGCCTCACACAGGAAGGGAACCTTCACACCAAGGCAATTCACTGCCTCATATTTTACAATTTGAAAGAGGGCCTATGACCTTGTCAATGGATAGTTGAGGCACTACAGGATGAATGTTTCCCTATATAGATATATTGACACAAAAAGATTTATTGAAAGTACCAAGAAACTCCTGACACCTACCATCCCTATTACCAAAAGGCATCAGCCCTGTAAGGAGGAAGATCTAATCAGAAACATCCTTGAAGAGGATGTAATTGTAGAAATATTATAAAAATATCATGATTTAATGGATTTGGAGCAGCAATTGAAAAGGAAAGGGATCCCATTTGGTGGATTTTTCCCAGGTCTACCCTATCTGCAAAGGTTAGAGAAGATGATTGAGTCACATAGCTTGCTCAGTAATCAAATTGAAGATTAGATTGATGATAAGAATAGAGGTCCCAACAAATAATCATCATCAAACTATAGCAGTAGTTATTCTATCCATAGCCCACCACCCCAAGATCAGCCACCTCAAAATGAGGAAAATATTATTGATTTGACAGAAGCACATGAGGTTGAGGTGGATGTGGAGCCCCCACAAAAGAAGAAAAGAGTAGAAGCAGGGGAGCCCTCTATAGCTAAAACACATAAGAAGAAAAAGGATATATTTGGTGCCCTATTCATAGGGACTAGTGATTATGATCATCAACTAAGGAAGTTGATAAGAGGGTAAGAAAAAGAGGGAGGATATCGATGATAATGTAGAGATGCCCCTCATACTATGTCAAGATGAAAGAGAACTACAATAGGAGGATTTCCTAAAGGATGATGAGTTCATCAAGACTAAAGAGTTCAAGGACTTCCTTATATGGGAAAAGAAAGAGCAAGTTGTAGCACAATTGAAATCACAAGGAGGAGAGGCTATTATAAGTGAAGCATTACAAGCCCTCCAAGAATATGATCCAGAGTCAGAAAGTTTGACTCCTGATGAAGTCAGATAGCTTGTGAAGTCCAGTGGGATGCTCTTAGTAGAAGGATGGGACTTGGCCTCAAATTTTATCATAGATTAGATCAGAAGGAAGTCTGGTGTCAATATTTCTACAGAGACACAAATAGGAGAGATGATAAAAGGGTGTGGATATGATTCTAAATCTCAAGCCCTTGCAATGTGGTCTCTTGCTCCTAAGAAACAAAAGCCATTACTGATTAATGTTCAGGATAAGATGGAAGGAGACAAGATAATATGGTCTGTACACAATATAGGAGACCTTGAAATATCTCAGGCATTGACCCATTTTGCTCATTTAAATGAGGCAAAGGCAGAACAAATGTCTAACAGATATCAGAAGTTATTTGATGAAACAAGCCTGATTGCCAAGGATAGAGAGTTAGGTCTGATGAAGATCAGTGCAATGGAAAAGATAATTGCAAACCTAACTCATAAATTACAAGAGATGCCTGAGGTTGCTCCTGCTGCACCTAAAGAAGGAATAAATGCTGAGATCCAAATTGAAGATACAGAGTATGTTGCAGCAGAAACAAAGCAGGGGATTAAAGAGCATAATGATGTTGTTTTAGGAGCTTTAATGAAAATTTTGCAACATAGGATAAATATATTAAAAGATAGAGTGGATATAGTATATGGTGCTTATGGTAAATTTCCAGGCCTACAAATTGAAGTAAATAATTTTGTGTCAATTTTGAACCCCTTGTATACAACATGGTCAGTTAGAACTAGGTTATTTGAGAGGTTAGCATCATTGCAACCCTTGAGATCATATTTGCCTAAAATTGTAACCCAGGTTGGAGTAGAAATAGGAAAAATTGGGGTGACCTTGTCCTTTTTCAAAGGCAAGGAAAATCAAGTTGAGGCTAGAATAAATATGTTTGGGCCTGACTATAATAGATTTGTGCCATCAATTAGGTTAGAGGATAAGAAAATCAAGCCACTAGGAGTATGGAGCACAAAATTTGATACTGTATTACCTAATAAAGAGGTATATATTTCTGAAAATGGAGAATTGGATATGGAAAGATACAATAAGATCTTAGATGAGGCCTTTAAGGCAGAAACAAAATTCAAGAAATTCATAACAGATGTCAAGAACATTACGGATGCTAGGTGGGAAAGGCAAAAGACACAACTGGAGAACATTCAGAGCTTTGATTGGCCAGCAGAAGATGATGTTACAACATGGGATGTCTTAAAAAATCCCAAGAAGAAAAATCCTGCCACTGTTGACCTTGATATTATTGATGAAGAATAGAAAAACACTTGGCACCTGCTCTTTGAGCACAAGGAGGTTAGTCATCTTGAAGAATAGATTAAATTAGCCTGTAATGGTGGTCACTAGGTCTTTCTACAAATATCAGAGGCTATCCTGAACACATACAAACAAAGGTGCCAGTAACCACAAGAAGACAATGTCAAATCATATTTCATTCTTCAATTTTGTCCATCCACCGCTTGGTCTCTTCTTTTATTTTGTATTTTCTATGTTTTTAGGGTTAGGTATTAAACCATTAGAAGCTTGTTGCATCCTTACTTCTTAAGGATTCCAAGATGGTTTTAGACTATATATAGAGCATTTTGTAACTTGTTGAAAGATGATGGAAGATAATTACAAGGCAGACTACTAAAATTTTGTCTGAGCCTCTGTATATTTTGGTCATTTGAATGTATTTTGAAGTAGTTAGACATTAATAAAATAAATTGAAATCTCTATTTTATATCTTGTGTTGTCTCTTATATCTTTGTTCAAGCTTTTATATGTTTAATTGTAAGGAATTTAAATATATAAATTAAAAGGTAATTGTGCAATCATTTGTGAGGTCCTTCAAGGAAGGGGTAATTCTTTCAGATGATCCCAGAAAGATGAATATTGGTATTAAGATCTGATGTCAAAGTTGTAGGAGTGAGTGGATAGTTTGTAAGGCATTCTGTCTAGGTTGCATGTATTTTCATTAATCACCTAATTGTGGATTTGCATTTGAGATTGACTCTATTTCCCATAGGATTAGACACTAGTTTATGGTTTGGTAAGTAATTGTTCATCATCCAATATTTAAGATCAATCAATCAATTAAATTTAACTCATAAGAAAACACATATTTGCAAGTAATTGTATTTACAGAGTATACAATTCACTTTGCTGATTCCTTCAAGAGAGAATCAATAGGTTGAGCCTCCTAAGTTCAGAGAACTATAAAAAGAAGACGGATGAGAATCCTTATCACATTATTGTTTGCTATTGTCAAGATAATATTTTGACTTATTAAGCTCTGTATCAGGTTAATTATATTCATTTACATAGTTTTCAATCTATTGATATAGTAAAAGGAAATTGGAAACAAACCTAATCCATTGTAATAGATACTGTAAGTTAGTAATCATTCAAAGGTAATACTTGCCTAAGTTTGTGGAGCTCAAAAAAGGAGGATATTATCCAATCCTCATCAATTAGGATTTTCTTGCATATGGTTAATTGGAAATATACAAGAGCAAGCATTCATACTATTTTTTAAAGGTTCTTGCAAGGAAAATCCCTAATAGATGGTTTAGTCCCATGATGAACGGTTTGAAAGATGCACCATTGAGCAACTCTCAATTGAGCAACAAAGAAACTTTTTGCACCAACCAAGATCGGGTCGCCAAATGGAATCCGAGTGGAATCTCCTAGAACTGATCTACATGCTTGTAGGACTTCCCGAGATGGTCCTTATGCACTTCATGGATCTCTGATATCTCTCATGAGGTCTGAGATATGGCTATCCAAAAATTGCTTCCCAATTTGGCTTAGTGCACCTTGGGAACACTTTGGTCTGACATGCGCCAGAACATTATTGATGCTACGAAAGTGAGAAAATGTATCCACTTGCATTTACTTGGCCAACCAGAGTTGATGGAGCTGATGGTTCGATCCCATGATGAACGGTTTGAAAGATGCACCATTGAGCAACTTTCAACTGAGCAACAATGCAACTTTTTGCACCAACCGAGATTGGGTCACCAAATGGAATCCAAGTGGAATCTCCTAGAACTGAGCTACATTCTTATAGGCCTTCCCACGATGGTCTTTGTGCACTTCATGGATCTCTAATATCTCTCACGAGGTTTGAGATATAGATCTCCAAAAATCGCTGCCCAATTTGGCTTAGTGCACCTTGGGAACACTTCAGTCTGACATGTGCCAAAATGTTCTTCATAATATACAATAAAAAAGGATCTCTCCTAATGTTTACCCAGCTAGCTGGAGCTGATGGAGCTGATGGTTTGATCCCACGATGAACGGTTTGAAAGATGCACCATTGAGCAACTTTCAACTAAGCAAGAATGTAACTTTTTGCACCAACTGAGACCGGGTCACCAAATGGAATCCTAGTGGAATCTCCCAGAACTGAGCTACATGCTTGTAGGCCTTCCCAAGATGGTCCTTGTACACTTCATAGATCTTTGATATCTCTCACGAGGTCCGAGGTATGGATCTCCAAAAAATCACTTCCCAATTTGGCTTAGTGCACCTTGGGAACACTTCGGTTTGACATGCACCGGAATGTTCTTCATGCTACACGAGAGAAAAAAGGTCTCCCCTATCATTTACTTGGCCAAATGGAGTTGATGGAGCTGACAATTTGATCCCATGATGAACAATTTGAAACAAGTACCATTGAGCAACTTTCAACTGAGCAACAATGCAACTTTTTGCACCAACCGAGATCGGGTTTCCAAATTGAATCTGAGTGGAATCTCCTAGAACTGAGCTACATGCTTGTAGACCTTCCCAAGATGGTCCTTTTTCACTTCATGGATCTCTAAAATCTTTCACAAGGTCCGAGATATAGATCTCCAAAAATTGCTACCCAATTTGGCTTAGTGCACTTTGGGAACACTTCAGTCCGACATGCGCCAGAACATTCTTCTGTTAGGAATAATAGTCCGTAAGACAACAGAGAGGGGGAGTGAATCATTTTTGATATATATTATTAAAATTTAAACTTTCAAAACCAAAATTGCAATGTAAATGATAACACATTAAATGCCAACACAATAACACAATACTTGTTGTTGAGGAAACCCTGTTAAAGGTAAAACCCCGGTGGGAATTAGCACCCACAAATAATGTACTGAGAGTATAGTATCCCTCTTAAAATATTTAGCCTTGTTAAGAGCTTATTACAAAATTATAGTACACATTCCCTGTTAGGAGTCAAGAAAAGTAGTAGGCTCACTGCCCAGGCACACTGCCCAAAGAAGGTTAAATACAATCTGAACAAGTGTATATGGAGAATATATAATCCAGTGAACTTTCTGATAGAAACTATCTTTTCTTGGTCAGTTCCAATGAAGTATAACAATCATTAACTCTTCTCTACATCCAGCATCCAACAAGCCTCACAGCTTCCACAATTCTCTGCCTTTACAATCTCTGCCACATCTTTCTAAAAGAAAAGATCTCTCATATATACCCCTTTACAATAATGCATTAGGTCAGCCAATTAAGCTTTCCCAATACATAATTAATTAATTAGGTAATCCAATTAAGGCTTACCAATATACAAATAATTATATAACCCCTTGCTAAGATACACATGGTACCTATAACAAGAAAACATCAATTACAATCCATCACATATAATCCCATATCCGCAATCCTTGCTTACAATTTATTTTACATGCTACATGTCTGAAGTTGGCCACCAAATAGGTCTTCTTCAGAAAACACACCATAGCTGATGTCATCAGTAATCACATGAAAATCAAACTCAACCCATTATTCCAATATATGTCGGTTGTCCACCAATAAGCTCGCTTCATCTGAAATATCTTTTCCAGTAAGATATACCCAAAACAAAGAGACCTACTCTGTCAAGCATCACAGTTATAGTCCAGAAACCAGTCTTCACCAAATTAACTCTAACATCTACAATATGAAACATAAATCCAAGTGACCTTAGGAATAATGTCAACACACCTCCTTCTTCACATATCCAACTTCGATCATTTTGAATCATCTGTACACTATTTGTACACTTCTGCCAGTCAAGTCACCAGTTTGTTTTCTCCACAGAAATATATATTGACATTAGTGAAAAAAACATGAATATCAACAACATGATATGTACCCAATACTAATATCATCCAAAAATCTCCCTCTTTGGAATTGATGGCAACATATGGGAAAATCCATCAACCCAAAAAGTACTCTCTCTCAATACAATCTTCTCAATATCCTCAACACAAATCTCCCCAAAATAGTAGGGATTTTCACATAAACTCTTTCCCCCTTTGGTAGCAATGGCAAAGGGTGCCATAACTCATTTTTAGTCTTCTGTAAGGTGTAGCTTTTTCAAATCTTCATGTCTAATCAACCAGGTGCAATATCACCCATATGTGCTCTAGTGTTCCTTTGATCACTCCCTCAGAGGAGTAGATCCATACATCAAGTCCAGAAAATGATATAGCTTTGAAATCCACTGGACTAATGCATATCTACATCAATTAATTACCACAAGGAGGGGCCATCACCCCAATCATGCTTCTGAGGTATTCAAAAGCATATTTTGGCAAAGGTTTTGTAAATATATTTGCTATCTGTTCCTTTGTGCTAATGTATTCCAGTTTAATATCTTTCTCTACTACCTTCTCCCTTAAGAAATGATACTTAATAGAAATGTGATTAGTATTTGAATACATTATAGGATTCTTTGACATATTCACTATGCTCATGTTATCACAATGGATAATCACTGGTTCTTCAAAAATTATTCCAATGTCCTTCAACATTTGTTTCATCCAAACAACTTGTGTGCAATTTATTGCAGCAAAAACATACTCTAACTCGATAGTAGATTGAGAAATACAATTCTTCTTCTTGCTCAACCAAGCAACTAGCCTTTTCCCAAGGAAAAATGCACCACCAATTGTACTATTTCTTTCATCTACATTACCTTCCCAATCAACATTAGTATAAACCTATAAAGTAAAATCATCTAATTTTTCATATCACAATCCATATTCTATTATTCCTTTCAAATATCTAAAAATTCTTTTTACAGCAGCAAAGTGTGTCTCTTTAGGATCTACCTGATATCTAGCCACAATTCCAACTAGATTGGTAATATCTGGTCTAGTGTGAGTTAGATATTATAGACGACCAATCATAGATCTATACTTTGTCTAAACAACACTTTGAGTCTTATCATTACTAGTGAGTTTGTGTCCAATCATCATAGGTGTTCCAAAAAATTTACAATCTTCCATTTCAAACTTTTTCAACATTTCCTTAAGATAGTTGGTCTAAGATATAAAAATGTCATTCGTACTCTGATTAATTTTCAAACCAAGAAAATATTTCATTTCACCAATCATTGACATCTCAAATTCATTTTCCATTTCTTTAGAGTACTTCTTACTCATCTTATCATTGCCTAAAAAAATGATATCATCAACAAAAAAATCTATAATCAAGATTCCATCTTCATCAGTTCTTAAGTATAAATTACTGTCTGCATTACCTTTCCTGAAACCAAGATGAAGTATTTACTTGTCTAGCCTTGCATACATCCCCTCAGTGCTTGTTTTAGTCCATATAGTACTTTCTTCAACTTAGAAACCATGTCTTCATCACTTGTCAAGGGAAAACCATCAGGTTGCTCAATGTAAACTTCCTCTTCCAGATCACCGTTCAAGAATGGTAACTTCACATCCATCTGATACACTTTAAAGTCTTTATGTGCAGCATAAGCAAGAAATAATCTCACAGCTTCCAATCTAGCAATAGGAGAAAAATTTTCTTCATAGTCTATGCCTTCTTGTTGCGAGTAGCCTTTACACACTAGTCTAGCCTTGTTTCTTACCACTGTTCCTTCCTCATCTATTTTTTTTTCTGAAAACCCATTTAGTACCAATCACACTTTTGTTCTTAGGTCTTGGAACCAATTCCCAAGTATTGTTTTTCTTTATCTTTTCTAGTTCTTCTTCCATATCTTTAGTCCAAGATTCATCTCTACATGCTTCATCAGTAGTTTTCGGTTCAACTTGAGAAATCAAACAATTTCCATCTCTAACTTTAGATCTAGTCATCATACCTTTACTTACATCACCAATTATTTGATCTTCAGGATGGTTCTTCTTCACATACCTCGGAGTCTTTGGAGTCTTAGTAACCTCAATTAGTTCATCTTCAGTTACATCTTCAATCATCAAAGGTTCTTCAGGTTCAGCAGTAACTTCTTTCATCTCTGTAATATGACCACAGTCATATATTCTTTCCTAAATCTGAAAATTTTCATCTATCCTCATATTGGCACTTTCAATCAACTTTCTAAATCTTTGATTGTAACATTTATATGCTTTAATTTTAGTAGAATAACCAAGAAAAATTACTTCATCACTTCTAGCATGAAACTTGCCTATCTCATCATCTCTCTTGATATAACATTTACTACCAAATATTCTAAAAATTTTCACAGTAGGTGTATGATCAAAACATAATTCATAAGGAGTTTTACTTGTACCTTCTCTGATCTGAATTTTGTTTAAGGTATACACAACAGTACCAATAGCTTCTCTCCAATGAACATGTGATACATTTCCTTCCAGCAGCATAGTCCTTGCAACATCTAATATAGTTATATTTCTTCGCTCTACAATCTCATTCTGTTGTGGTGTCCTAGGTGGAGATGTCTATCTGAATATTCCATGATCTTCATAGTATTAATTAAATAACTCTGATGTAAACTCACCACCTCTGTCTAATCTCAAACATTTTATCTTCAAACCAGATTCATTCTTAACTTTTGCTTTAAATAACTTGAACTTGTCAAATGCTTCATATTTCTCTCTCAAATATGTAACCCACATCATCCTAGAAAAGTCATCAACAAAAAGTATAAATTACCTTTGACCATAGTATGATCTAGCTCTTGTAGGACCACACAGATTTGTATGCACCAGATCCAACTTTCATTTTGCTGAATAAGGTTCACTTTTAAAAGTGCTTCTAGTCTTCTTCCCCATAACACACTCTCTACACAAAATGTTAGATGGCTTCAAAATCTTAGGTAGATCTCTTACTTCATTTGTCATGCTCACCTTCACAATGTTATCAACGTTAACATGACAAAATCTTTTGTGCCATAGCCAACTGTCATCAACCTTCGCAACAAAACAAGAAGCTTCAGATGTGTTCAATTCAAATACATTACCTCTAGATTTAGTACGAGATGCAGTCAAATATCTTGTTTTATTTCTGATAGAGCATTTCCCATCAATGAATTTCAATTGATAACCCTTGTCCACTAACTATCCAACACTCAACAAATTATACTTAAGCCCATTGACTAGTAATACATTGTCAATATTTGTCTTACTATCTAGAGAAATAGATCCTACTCCAATGATAAGTTTAGGAGTATTGTCACCAAATCTAACAACACCATCATCATGTCTTTTCAAACTCATAAACTTATTTTTATGTCCAATCATATGATGTGAACAACCACTATCTATAACCCATTCAGATTTATTTTCAACACAAGATACTAGGGATTTTTCCTCATGTATAGGCTCATCATCTTTTATAGCAATAAATCTAGTTTCATCATAGTCACCATAATCATCAGAAATACCCTCACTAGCATAATAACATTTCTTGTCTTTAGGATACTTTGATTTGTAAAAATTAGGTTTGTGCTTAGGAACCCTTGTAGGACATCTAGATGCAAAATGACCAATCTTGTTACATGACAAACATTTCAAAGGTAATTTTCCTTCAAATTTACCCTTACCTCTCTTTTCTCTTCTAGCAATCAGTGCCACCACTTCATCTAGCTTTCTTTCTTCCTCCTATATTTGTTCCCATTCCTTAGCATAGTATCCAAGCTCTTCTCTTGGGTCACCATAGCTGCTGCTCACAATTCCTAATAAGGTCTTTTAGTTCTTATGAACGGTTGCATTGAATGCTGACTCAACTTTAGGTAAAGTATCTCCCAATTCCATGGCCTCAAAAGTAGTTAGTTTTCCAATCAACATCTCTCTAGTGAAGTTCAGTGTCCAGGTTATAATATCCTCTATAGCTTTTACTTTGGTTTTATAAGCAGGTGTCAAAGATCTGAGTATCTTTGCAATCATCTCTCCCTCATTGTAAGTACCTCCAGAGTTTCTAATGCCAGTAACCACTTCAGTAATTCTCTGTCCATATGCCCTAATGTTCTTGTCTTCTCTCATCTTCAGTGATTCCATCTTTGTCTTCCAGTTCTGTAGCTTTTCCTATTTTGTAAATTTGTCTCCTATATATAATGCTTCCAATCTTGTCCAGATCTCATGTGCAGAATCCAAATCTTTTACTTTTGTGAATTCACCTTCAGAAAGTGCATTGATCAAAGATTCCCTTGCAATCATATTACATGAAAATAGATTCTTTTCATCTTCAGTAGCCTTCTCCAAGTCATCCTCAATCACTATCTTTTCACTCTTCTTTGTGATCATCCAGTAGTCAATTCCCAGACATAGCAAATGTGTTCTCATCTTGTTCTGCCAACTGTCAAAGTTTTCAACATCAAGTTTCAGACTATCCTTCCTATAGTAAGTCATCTTTAGGATCACCTCAAGTTGTTAAGATTTCTCTCTAAGGACTAGTAGCTCTGATACCAATTGTTAGGAATAAATGTCCACAAGACAATTGATGTTGAGATTGCTAAAACGCAATGCAACCAAGATCACCTGCATGCAAAGACTATTACACAGAATGAAGACAGACAGAAGAGAGAAGGATCTGAAGCTATGGCGGCCGATAGGCCAGAGAATGAAAA
>MU227307.1:437026-450287 GCA_018584345.1 Thuja plicata
AGAGAATGAAAAACCATGTTGACAGAAAATGATATTCTATATTCAACAATAAATGATTTACAAACTCCTTATGAAATACAAAGAAGACAATCCTTATAAAGGATGTCGAAACCCTAAATGGGCAGCTACTAGGAAATAGAAACTTTCCTAAAACTAAAGAGCCTGCCTAAGTGAAACTTAAGCACTAAAGAGCAATTGCTAAATTACTCTAACAATTGAGAGGGGGGGTGAATCAGTTGTGATATAGATTATTAAACTTTAAACTTTGTAAAACAAAATTGCAATGTAAATGATAGCATAGTAAATGCCAACACAATAACACAATACTTGTTGTCGAGGACACCCTGTTAAAGGTAAAACCCTGGTGGGAATTAGCACCCACAAATAATGTATTGTGAGTATAGTATCCCTCTTAAAATATTTAGCTTTGTTAGGAGCTTATTACAACAATACAATATACAGTCCTTGTTAGGATACAAACCATGTTAGGAGTCAATAAAAGTAGTAGGCTCACTGCCCAAAGAAGGTTAAAACCACCCTCAAGGATTAACAATCTGAACAAGTGTATATAGAGAATATACAATCCAATGAACTGTCCGATAGCAACTATCTTTCCTTGGTCATTTCCAATGAAGTATAACAATCATCAACTTTGCTCTACATCCAGTAGCCAACAAGGTTCGCAGCTTCCATAGTTCTCTACCTTTTCAATCTCTACCACATCTTTCCAAAAAAAAAGATCTCTCATATATACCCCTTTACAATAATTCATTAGGTCGGCCAATTAATCTTTCCCAACACATTATTAATTAATTAGGTTGGCCAATTAAGGCTTACCAATATACAAATAATTATATAAGCCCTTGCTAAGATACAAATGGTACCTATAATAAGAAAACATCAATTAAAATCCATCACATATAATCCCAGATCTGCAATCCATGCTCACAATTCATTTTACATGCTACATGTTTGAAGTCGGCCACCAAATAGGTCTTCTTCAGAATACACACCACAACTGATATCATCAGTAATCACACGACAATCAAACTCAACCCATTATTCCAACATATGTTGGTTTTCCACCAGTAAGCTCATTCCATCTAAAATATCTTCGCTAGTAAGATATACCCAAAACACAAAGACCTGCTCTGTCAAGCATCACAGTTATAGTCCAGAAACCAGTCTTCACCAAATCAACTATAACATCCGCAATATGCAACATAAAGCCAAGAAACCTTAGGAATAAGGTCAACACACACCCTTCTTCATATATCCAACTTTGATTGCTCTAAATAATCCGTACATTATCCATACACTTCTTCCAGTCAAGTAACCAATCTATTTTCTCCAATGAAACATATGTTGACATCAGTGACAAAACATGAATATCAACAACATGATTAGTACCCAAAAATGATATCATCCAACATATTCACACTATGTGGGAAAAAAGGTATCCCCCAACGTTTACTCATCCAACTGGAGTTGATGGAACTGACGGTTTGGTCCCACGACGAACGGTTTGAAAGATGCACCATTGAGAAACTTTCAACTGAGCAACAATGCAACTTTTTTCACCAACCAAGATCGGGTCGCTAAATGGAATTCGAGTGGAATCTCCCATAACTAATATATTTTCTTGTAGGAATTCTGAAGATGGTCCTTATTCACTTCACAGATCTCTAATATCTCTCACGAGATCTGAGTTATGGATCTCCAAAAATTGTTGCCCAATTTGGCTTAGTGCACCTTTGGAACACTTCAGTCTGGTATGCGCCAGAACGTTCTTGATGCTACATGAGAAAAGAAAGGTCTCCCCTAGTGTTTACCCAGCAAAATGGAGTTGATGGAGCTGATGGTTTGGTCCCACAATGAATGATTCTTGATGCTCTCGAATTGTTAATGGTATGCGACTAGTAGAGAAGCATAGACTAGATGCTTGATTCCCCATAACTTTTGATGGGTATTGTTTCAAGACCCAAAAATGAAGAAATGATGTTCTCTCATGTGTGCCAAGGTGTACCAAGGTTTACATTGGTGGAGTACAAGGTTTGAAGGGTACTTCCTTCATTAAGTGCCCCAATTAACCCTTCGAAGCCAAAGTGAGGGTTCCTAAGTCAGAGGAATTGTCCAAGGTTTCAAGAATTTTAATTTTGGAAAAAGTGCTGCCCCAACTAGTACTCTTTGATCATATAATTAATTTCCAAGGAACTTTGGGCGATTTGGAAGTAAAACTAGAAAAGGTTTTCTATACAGATGAATTTTTCTTGTAATTCTGTGAGTTTTTGCAATTTTACGGATCTATACGGATGAATGCAGGATTTAGACCAATTGGAGAAGTTGAGGATTCTAAATAGATTTCATTTACAACTAGTTTGGGCTCTTGAGGAGTTGTTTTGAGAAAGCTATCTATTTTTCTCTTAGCAGGGGTCCCAAACCCTAAGCAACCTAGGGTTTCTTAGAGAAATGTTGATTTCTCATCTTGCCACCATCAAAAAAATCTAATTCCTCATGAGATGAGGCTTTTGAATATTTATTTTATAATTATGGAAGTAATTTTTAAGTCAAAGTGTGCCTTGAAGGATTTTGAGCAAATCTAGGTAGACATCTCTATGTGGCTACCTATGGACAGTCAAGAAGATTGAAGGGTTGGAGCACTTTGGGGTGGAATAAAGGCTTGAGGACTTGGATTTGGAAGTTTCTAAACCTATCCTAACCATTTATATAAGTGAGAGGATTCTGGACTGCAAACTTTGTAAATGTGCCCAATTAGGTCTAGTAGGCCTAGCGAAGAATCCGAGGGTAAGTACTCTAGATTTCATGATCAAACCTAATGCTTTGAGGTTTTCTATGTTGGCTATAAAAGGTATCCAAAAAAGTGAAAAAATAATCAGAACTTGTGTTTTTATGAAGTTGTAGTCAAAACCCCTCTGGTAAGGGCTACAAGGTTTAGGACCCCTTAAAGAAGAAACTACCCTCTAGAACCCTAATAGGAAGGTTTGGGCTATTTAGTCATGTTCCCTAGGATCCAAATTGACAATATGTATGATGGTTTCACCCCATCCATTTAGTAAGACAATTTTTTATTTCTTTGGCACAATTTCCCTTTAGGGTCACTAGGTGTCAAATTAATGAACAATTTAAGCAGATTTATTAATGAAAGGAATTGACATATTGAAAGCTTACTAGTTGAGTTTGTTGTTCATATGGATTCTATTATAGTTGTATGTTTGAATCTGTAGCCCATGAAAAAGGTACTCATTTATGTGGTTTTGGAATGCTTTCAGAAACAAAATCTCAGATTCAAATCATTTTCCCTTTTATGTCATTAGGAGTTAATTATTTATTAATTTATTCTTAGTGAGATTCAAAGCTAAATGGGATTAAGCCTTGTAATTGAAGAAATATGAACACCACAAAGTTATAGGTCTACAAAGTGTTGTTTGTTGGAAGTCTATTGTATGTGCAGATCTGTTGGGGATGACATTAATGTTGGAATTATCAAACTCGTTTCCAAGGAAGTGGATAAAACACTTATTAAATACATCTTATATAATATATTCAACAAAGCCTTAAGAATTTTTTCTCAAATATTTGCATTCTGGTATGTGTTTTATCATTATACAAGTTTGAATGTACACACCACCTTTCATACAAATTCATTGTATATCATTAATAGAACATATTATGAATAAATATATCAATGTTATAAAAAGTCCAAGATATAGAATTACTCAAAATCTTAGATATACAACTATATATCAAAAATTTAAGTGTCATTTTTGCTCCTAAAGTGTATAAGTTTAACACATGGTACTCAATGACATCTACATTCCAATCCCTGCATTCAGAAGGCATAAGAAAATAATAAGTTTATAGGTTGAAAAAATGATTATGAATGTATAAGTAACTAAATGAACCAAAGAACGTGACTAGCCAATGCATAGTGAAGTTTACCCTCATAAAAGATGGGCTAATCAAATGCACACCTCAATCTTCTATATATATCATATATGCATCCAACTACATTTAGAATCCATATACAAAAACAAGTTTATTGGATCAAACAAATAAAGCAGAAAACTACATTGAATGTATTGAATGTAACCGTAATGAACATGGAAAACCTTGCAGTGAGTTGCACTTGCCTGTTGAAGTGTGCCTGAAGGGTCATCTCTCTGCTTGAGGGTATTCAATATTGCTTCATGATCAACAGTACTAATAGTCAAAAGTTCCTTTGTCTTTGGTTTTCCTTGATGTTTCAACAACTTAACATTGGCTGCTATAACAAGGTGTGAATACATGAGAATGGTTTTGTGATTCTCGTAGTCTTCAAACGTAGGAATACCATTATTTCTAATCACGTATGTGCACACCCATGTTTTTGCAATAACATGTGATCCTGTTGGATATGTGAACATATCATCATCTGTCCTTGGTTGTGAAATTTTATGCTTTCCTCGTACACAACATGCTAACCAGTAATATGATCTCTCATCATTCCCCTGTGTTGCAACCAATGCAAAAACATGTCATGGCTGTCAAAGATCTGAAAGATGGTCGTAGCCAAGTGAACAAACCATGTCATCATTTATTATAGAGAGTGTGACAAATAAAGGAGTTAGATAATGTGGAACCCACGTATCAACCCACTCACTCGACTCACACTGATCCCAATCACACTAAAGACACCTCGAACAAAAACAAGCCAACTCTCATGTCCAAATGGTCCATGTACTAGCATCCGATCTTTGAAATGATTGCATTTTTGAAGAATATTTCACGGTTTGACAATCCAACCTATCTCCAATTGTATCCAACTCAACCAACCAAAAGAAATTGTGCTCCGCTGAATCAAGAGTTGCCCTTGTGACAATGTTGAAGTACACCAATCAATAATAGAATGAGCATCAAGGATTTCTGCACTTGAAATCCTCAATCGCTCCTTAACTAGAGATCTCTTTACACATGCACCTACTCCATCATGCTCCCATTTTCCATGAATCGCCTAAAAAAACTCCAAATATGAGGTACATCTCTCTCTACATGCATTCTACATAACCAATAAAAACATACGAGCATTTCTAAATCAACTAATGACATTAAGTTTTTCCATTAGTATACTTAATGGAAAAAACATGATAAAGGTCATCGGTATAAGCATAACCGATGGATAGCAAGCATACTCAACGAGATGACAAGACTATCATGAAAATGCTAAGTATAGAATTTACTGGCGAACATGGACAAGAGTCAAACCGACGACAAGCATTACCGACAATATAGGTTTGAGTACATCACTAACAGAGCAGAAAAGGCATACCCGACGAATAGTTCAAGTAAGGAACACCGACAGAGAAGAAAACCGATAGACTGACAGAGCAACCTGGCCATCAGAACCAACAGTACGTTACAAAACCCGTAAAAAGTGGATCTAAATTTACATGTTAGATAAAGCAATGTAATTCTATTTATAGAGTTTTTACTTGTTTTAATTACTTACTTGAGGGTCAAGCAAGCATATTGTAAATGTTTTAAAGCATCCTAACAGATCTAAAACATATCTAACTAAAGATCAAGGTCAAGTTGTAAACCTTGGATCTAGAGTTAATTTGAAAAGTGTGAATCAAGAATAGAGCTAGAAACTAGTATAAATAGATGTTCCATCATTTGTAATGAGTGAGACTTGTAATCATTTGACAAATGATAGTAGCCATGGAGAGCATCTAAGATGAAGAAGAGAATTCATGCAAAGTTCAGAAACAGATCAAACCAGTTATCAAGAACAGAAGAAGGCTACCGACGAGCAGAGACAAGGTATTACTCAATCACTGAAGGTGATTACATACATACATTGTAAGCTATACATGACGTGTTATCAAAAATTAGAGATTGCATTCACTATCAGATCAACATTTATATTGTAGTTGCATTCTAACAAGTGCTTCACAATAGAAATCCTTTTGTAGAAGGTGGACTTAACCATTCTTTGATAAATCTCTTAACAGAGTGCACACCTAACGGTGTTGTAAAAGCTTCAAATGAAGTAGATTCTAACAAGTCTCCACTATAATAATCTTAATAGGGTAGATCATCAGAAGTGATCAATTGTAAGCCTTTACCAGCTCCCTTCTTATCTACAAATAGTGAAGTTTTGTGGGTAGACATCCCCACCGCATTTTTTACTTCCTAACAAGAGTTTTCTGTGATATCATATCATGTGTTATGTGTTATTTGTTTTCATGAATGTTTATACATGTAAAGAACTTATATTATGATTACACATACATGAGCAAAGATGAACAGATAGATAGGTATATTACAAATCTAATGACACAAAGGTTAATGGTCCAACCACATAAAAAATTTTAGAGGTACTGATTCACCCCTCCCCTCTCAGTACATCATTCCAATAATTCCAACAATTGGTATCAAATCTAAGTCTCTTTCTTGAAAAGCTTAAAGACTTAAGAGAAAAGATCCACATAATGGAAAAGTACAGACTGGACAAAACTATTGAGAATGAGTAGTTGCAAATTCAGATTTACTATGAGTAGTATAAAGAGGTGAGAGTAAGCATGAGAAAGTTGCTTGATGAAAGAAAGATCATGGCAACCAAGCTTAATGAAAAAGATTATAAAGAAGAGGAGATCCTAGATTACTTCAACTATGCTGAATCATCAACAAGCAAAGCTTCAGACACATCAGTAGAAGAGATCACAAGTCTACAAGAAGTCAATCTACATTTGACAGAGCAAATCAAGATGCTGCAAATCGGTCAAGAGACTCAGATGGTAAAAAAAATTGATGTCATGAATGATTCAAGAAAAGCTGAATCAGAGAGAACATTGGCTATTGATGATAGGAGGAAAATAATAGAGAAGCTACAAGAAAAAGAATGAGAGATTCAAAGACTTACTGATCATCACCATGAGATTACCAACCAGATTATTCTTATGAGTCAAGAAGCAAATAGATTAAATACTGAACTCATTGAAAAAATGCAGATCATCGGAGAGCTAAGGGAAAAAAATGAGAAACTAAAGCATGAAGTCAGAATTTAGAATCAACACAATGAATTGATCAAGAAAGCTGAAGAAAGCAACAAAAGAATGGATGATTTCCTTGATGGTCAAAGAAGAGTCAACAACTACACAAGAATAGGGTACACCGACAATGGAGAGTCATCTAATCAATCAGATCAAAAGAATGTATATAGAATTCCAAGATCGAAGAAGTTGTCATGCAATCACTGTGGAAAACCAGGCCACACCTCAAACATTTGCAGAAATAAAATGAAAGGTATTCCTCAATCACAATCTACTTTCATTGGTAATTTCTATAAATGTCACAAGCAAGGACACAAGGCATATGAATGCAGATCCAAGGTGACAAATCTAAAAAGGAAAACCTATATGGACAAGTACTATCCTACATGAAAAATGAATGGACATACATATCAGGAAAGCTGGAAAAATAATAAGAAAGCATGGACACCAAAAGAACTTGATAATGGCTACAAACCAACGAGAGTAGGTAATTCATATGTTTGGGACTATAACACATGGGTAAATTTCACATCATGTGGAAGGTATGGTCATATATCTGCCAACTGTATAAGAAAATGGACTAGAAAACCAAGAGGATGGTTCAATCCAGGAATGGTATGTTTACACTGTGATAAGGTTGGACATGTGATAAAATATTGCAAAGACCAAATGAAAGAAACAAGTACTTATCCCAATGAAAATACCATTGATGACATCAAAAAGATGAGAAACAAGATGTGGGTTAAAGCCACAAACGTTGAAGGTGCTAGAACAAGCAATGCAAATGATGACGCCCCATCCAATGGATCTGGTGGCATCACCATTTCTAACTAAAGTGCACAAGTAAGTATGGAACTACATTATGACAAGTTATATTATGCATCGGTTCCATTTACATATTGATCATATAGACAAATCAGCATTATTAAAGATGCACTATATTGTCACTTGTAAATGTTATTGAAAAACAACCATCAGTTATTGGGTACAAATTTGCATCGGTGAACACACACAGAAAAGTTAACACTACTTACCAGAATGTATCAGTCATTACACAAAATCCAAGTCGCTAAGTGTAAACCAACCAACATCGGTGATCCTTGAGCTAACAGAAGTTGTCTTTGCCACTTTACCAACAATTATAGGTGAAGTCACCAAAGCTGCTAGCAATCCCGACACTTTGCACCTACACCGAAGATGTTGTTTATGCCTCAACTGATGAACTCAGTATTTGTATACCGACGAGTTGTTGGGCATTAATGACAACCTAGGGCACAAAAGTTATAAAAGTTCGATGGCTGAACTCATTTCGCACCTGCTATTTTCGAGCAACCTAGAAATCCAAGTAGAGCGATTGGAGAGAAAATTGAAGTGCAACCTCAACAATATTCCTACTCAGCTCAAAGAATTCATGAGAAAATCATAGGATTTAGTAAGTACCTGCATTCACCGACCGCACTGTTTAAATTATGAAAAAATACTAAATTTTTGAAACACGATGGCATCTACTTCAAGAGTTGAAAAGTTGAAAGAAGATAAGAAGAAAAGGATCAAGCTTATCAGTAGAGGCACTTGTGTTGAACCAAAATACAAGCTACACCCAGAAATTGCATCACAACCTAACGATTTTGGAGCATTCTCCAGAATCCCACCTAGGGTTTTACTGGTAGAGGACGTAAGGTCGTATATACATTGCAAGATCTCAAAATTGGGAGATCTAGACCTAGATAATGCCTACAGGGCACTATGTGATGAGACTGGAAACCTAAAAGAAGAACACAAGCATCTGGAAGTGAAAGGACTCATGAATGCATTACACTTTCCCAGTTTTCAAGACATAATGGATACAAATAGTTCTCAGCAGAATGCATAACTAGACACTATGGATAAATAAGCCAAAATGAATAACAAATGTTGTTATTCATGCAATTACTAGATATCCTACGATCGACAAACCACAAGCTCACAAGCACCCATCTCTGAAGGAAGTGGAAAAGCTTAAAGATTACTCAAGGTCAACACTATCACCGACTAAGAACTCAAGTTTGGTGCATGTGTGGTAGGATACAAGATATTCCAGGCAAGAAGAATGAATAGCATAGCAAGCACTACTATGAGCACAACTTAAAAAATCATCAAACATGGAAAGAAGAAGGATGTTGCAGAGATACTGTTGAATCAACTTGAGGAGAACATGAACACCATAAGATCTTCTAGAATGAACACTTGTAATTTTGGCTCCCTCATTATGTGCATATTTTTTTACTTTGAAGAATACTTTCCTTCCATAGGAAAAGTAGTATGGGATACAAGAATACCTATAACCATATAGATATGTGAGCATATAGAGTCACTAGGAATAGATTTTGATGATATAATGAATGAGTATTTCAAAAGCATTAAGGAAATGTTGCAAGCTAGAATAAGGATTCCTGAAAGTTTGATAGAAGAACACAAAGAGGACATATTTTTTATGGTAGATGCTGATTTTACTTATATCCAAGCAGTAGTGCCTAGGAATTCCTAGCTTTCACATTTAGAATATGAGATCAAATCAGAACAAGCCAATGAGTGCATCAAGGCACTATTGAATGAACCAATTGAAAACAAGCAAGCAAGATTTGGAACCTATGAGGAAGCCAAACAAAAGATAAAAATAGATCTTGTTTTCAAGATTATTATAAACAAGAAGGACAAGATGGTTAAAAAATAACCAAGAAGTTTGTAGTCACTGAAGAAGGTGAAGAGGAAGTAGAAGGTAAGGAGGAACAAACTGAAGGACAATAACCTATCGGTGAAGAAGAAAAAAAGAATGACTAGAACTAGAGAAGATCTAGAAGACTTTGCTATGGATGATTGTGAAGTAGAGATACAAAAGGAAAAAGCACCTTTGGTCCCTACAACAATTGATAGAATATGCAAGAATATTTCAGAATCACAGTCTATTTCTGATCCCAACATTAGGAAATGGTTAAAATTTAGTGCAGAGGATCAAAATAAGATCGAAGAAGAAATAATTGTTAAAATGTGCAAACATCATTATGTTCCACTACAATTCTTAGAATATGACGTTCCCAAAGAACTATCAGAGAGATTGTTAGCTAGATGGACATTTGCACTACATCAGGAAAACAAAATAAGAGAAAGAGTACTTGTTACTCTTATGTTTTCTGATTCAAAGAATGAAGAAATTAATGAGATGATGAAGAAGTATGAAAAGGAGTTCTCACCAAAAATGAGAGCATATGAATTTCTCAAAGGGAAGCTAATTGATCTTGATCAAAACAGCATTAAGAAGTGGTGCAAGATACTCAAAAAACCCACTAAAGAAGCTAGCCCGAAGAAGGAACAAATCATCATAAAAGATATACAAGATGACTCATCTATGGAATTGGATAGAGAAGAGAGTGATCGAGCAGGCCCCAAACATACTGACGTTGTAGATGAAGTATGGCCAGACACTACTCTTGAAAACACTCAAAGTGAGGAGAGTCAAAATCCACCAAGTCCAATTCATATTGACTTAAGTCAAGAAGAAGAAGTTACCAAAGAGTACTTGAAAATAAAAGGTAACATAACTAATGATATTAGTGATGAATCATGGTTAGATAAAATTGTCAATGACAACAGAAAAAGACCCTACTGAAGAAGTGCAAAAAGATGAAGATATCAATGTTGCACAGGGCAATACCGACGGACAAGATTCAACTATTAACACTGCAAAAGTCAATACACCGACAAACATGAACATATTAATCGATGCTATTGATATTGAATCAAGTCAAGAAAAATCATCTAAGAAAGATGATGATATACCCAAGGACATGGGTAATGATGAAAATAAAGATGCATCAAATGCTCAAAAGGATACAGATACAATGATGAAAGATGCAATTGACACTCAGCAAGAAGTGTCTACTGAAAAAGACAAAGGAGAAGATAAAAAAATAGATGAAACATTGAGAAAGGATGAAGAGAAAGAAAAGAGTGAAGAAGTCAAGCAGGATGAAAGCATGAAACAAAAAGATGATAAATTTGTTGATACACCCAAGGCCAATGAGGAGACGTCTTCACAAAACCAGCCAGTGGACTCAGAAAAGAAACAACAGGGTGCTTCATCTTCTCAACCCTCACCTACAAAATCAATCCAATATCAAGGTCTACAAATGGTAGTACACCAATCTACCTCCCAGCCAAAGAAGAAAAAGAAAAAGGCATTGAAGAAAGATATCTTGGCTGTCACACTTGATGAGGTAATATAAATACCCAAGTGGGATGTATCTACTTTAGATACTGAAACACTTCAAAAGTTTGGAGTGATGTGTCAGAGAAAGGCAATTCAAGAGAAAATGAAAAAGGCACATAGGGAAGCCCAAGAACTTGATAAGGCAAGGGATATTCTACAACAACTTGTTCCAGATGTCAAAATCAAATATAACATATCAGTCATGGAACAAATAGCAGTTCTTACCGATGCCATCACAAATCAGAATGTAGATGCAGAGAAGGCAATGGAAGAACATGCAGAGATGAAATATCAACACAAACTAGTTGAGAAGATCAACCAAGAAGTGGCAGAGAACAAGGTAAAGCTATCTGAACTAGCAAGTACATTAGAACCAATGATTGCTGAAGCTGTTACCTTAGTTCATAAATTGTGCACACTAGGAACTTTTACTAAAGAAAATAGTGAAAAGTTGTCACAATTAGATTCAGATCTAATAGCTAGTGCACTAAGTTTAACCTCTGATGCAAACAGAATAAAGCTGCATCATAAAAATATTACAGAGGTAAACATATTGAGACAAGAAATATGGGATGCAGAGACTCAATTCATAAATGAGGTTACAGAGCTTCAAGCTCACATATTGCAAAACCTCACCACTCTGCAATAGCATATTACAGATGCAAGAAATCTGATCTCAACCCCATAGATGTCTGTGGTAGAAAGCATATATGAAATGCATGTGAGGATATCACTTGAGAATTTAAAAGAAAAATGGGAGAAAATTATGGAGGAAATCAAAGCCTCACACTCTCAAATATTTGAAAAGTTGTAAGTACCTTTTCCCTCATTATCAAAAAAGGAGGAATGTATACATATGTACAATATACTTTAGTAAGAAAAAAGAGGAATGTATACATATGTACAAAATACTATATGAGGATATGTATAATGTATGTACAATAAAGATAGCTATGTACATAAACTTAAAGTTACACTTATCGACATATGCATAGGGGGAGTCATTTCATGACTAAGGAAGAAGTATACACAAGTGTACATACCAATGCATCAAGTATGTTGTACATATCAGTTTTTGATACTAATGTCAAAGGGGGAGATTAATGACATTAAGTTTTTCTATTAGTATTGTAGACACCCAAAAATGGATAGGCTTGCGACTTTACATTAAAAACACTAATTTTTATGTATTAATTATTGGTTTTTTAATCATTAATTAATCATCTATTTTCCTCTAAATTCATTCCCCAAATCATCTAATCAAATTCCCAAAATTAATTTTATTTAATTAATTAACCTTAATTTGGTTACGTTTCAAGTTATTCATTTTATTAGTATTTGTGTATTGGATTTATATCATTTGTAAAACCTTTGCTACTAACCCTCGCCTTTGGAAAGCTTGGGAACTACAGATCATGAAAGGGGGTGTACAAGTATACTTAAAGGGAAAAACATGATAAAGGTCATCAATATAAGCATAACCGATGGATAGTAAGCATACCTGACGAGATGACAAGACTATCGTGAAAATGCTAAGTATAGAATTTACCGGTGAACATGGACAAGAGTCAAACCGATGACAAGCATTACCGATGATACAGTTTTGAGTACATTGCCGATGGAGTAGAAAAGGCATACCCAATGAATAGTTCAACTAAGGAACACTAACGAAGAAGAAAACTGACAGACTGATAGAGCAACTTGACCATCAGAACTGACAGTCAGTTACAGAACCCGCAAAAAGTGGATCTAAATTTACACGTCAGATAAAGAAATGTAATTCTATTTATAGAGTTTTTACTTGTTTTAATTACTTACTTGAGGGTCAAGGAAGCGTATTGTAAATTTTTTAAAGCATCCTAACAGATCTAAAACATATCTAACTAAAGATCAAGGTCAAGTTGTAAACCTTGGATCTAGAGTTAATTTGAAAAGCATGAATCAAGAATAGAGCTAGAAACTA
>MU227307.1:450337-460390 GCA_018584345.1 Thuja plicata
ATAGTAGCCATGGAGATCATCTAAGCTGAAGAAGAGAATTCATGCAAAGTTCAGAAACAGATCAAACCAGTTATCAAGAACACAGGAAGGCTACCGACGAGCAGAGACAAGGTATTACTCAATCACTCAAGGTGATTACATGCATACATTGTAAGCTATATAGGATCTATTATCAGAAATTATAAGTTGCATTCACTATCAGATCAACATTTATATTGTAGTTGCATTCTAACAAGTGCATCACAACAGATATCCTTTTGTAGAAGGTGGACTTAACCGTTCTTTGATAAATCTCTTAATAGAGTGCACACCTAACGGTGTTGTAAAAGCTTCAAATGAAGTAGATCCTAACAAGTCTCCACTCTAATACTCTTAACAGGGTAGTTCATCAGAAGTGATCAATTGTAAGCCTTTACCAGCTCCCTTCTTATCTGCAGATAGTGAAGTTTTGTGGGTAGACATCCCCACCATAGTTTCTACTTCCTAACAAGAGTTTTATTCGATATCATATCATGTGTTATGTGTTATTTGTTTTCATGAATATTTATACATGTAAAGAACTTATATTATGATTACACATACATGAGCAAAGATGAACAGATAGATAGGTATATTACAAATCTAATGACATAAAGGTTAATGGACCAACCATATAAAAAGTTTTAGAGGTACTGATTCACCCCTCCCCTCTCAGTACACCATTCCAATAATTCCAACATTGAACTGTGCAATTATCTGACCAAATGAGATGTCTATCCATAGAAATATCATTTTCCCGCACCCACTCAAAATAATTCTCAAATAAGTATTGGACATACTCATGAGAGTGAGATCTATCATTGCTCATATAAAACTAGTATTCTCTGATTATCTTCCGGTCATCTTTTGTACTATCAGGGGAATGTCTATATGTTATGTGCACAAAAATAGCAAGCTGAATAGAATTGTAATATTGATCTTGCAAATCATTTTGGGGCTGCAATGTATAGTTCTCTGCAAATTCAACGACTAATATAATAGTGCCAATCAGGAAAGTGTCCTTACACATCCTGAATTGTTGATCCAACTACTGAGATCTGTGACTATGTCATGCATACTTGTAAAAAAATATCTTTCTAAATAAAATCAGCTACAATTCATTCTTTTGTAACCAACTCACATCTAGATCCTTCACCTCCACTTTTCAATGTACATTTAACAATTTCATATACCTTTTTTTGGATAATTGTCTTTCCAAAATTGTGTTCGTAGCCCTCATGAAAACATGAAACAAAATTCTCCAGCCCATGCCACACTCTAAGCACTTGTCATTTAAGCAATCTTGTCTATAAAAGAAACATCCATCATCTCTAGGACATAAAAAATGATCTAGCGAGTCTCTTGATGATTTTGGAAGAGAACTTACACCACACTCCTCCAAAATTTCACTAGTATGCAAAGTAGAATGAAGGGATCGTAACAGTTCATGGTGCATTGAAAAATCCACATGATATTTGCAACAACAAGTATTTCGAATCTTAAGAGGCACACAAAAAAAGGCTTGAAGGCATCAAAATCTCTTTGTGATATTTGCAATGTTGGATGTGTCTCACAAAATATTTTGAACAACATTGTTTGACTCACCTCCAAATAATGTTTGGGATGCGACGTGCGGTCTTGAATGCCAATTATCAACTTCAAGCCATCTTTCACATTTGGTGACACTCTTGAGTGAGATTGCCAAAATAGTTGAATTTGTTCCTTCACACCATCAGTAAGTTTCTTATCACAATGTGGAAGTCTCCCACCATAAGCACATGTATCATTTCGAAGAGGATCATCAAGTCTTTCTCTTCTTGCAAATGCTCTATCCAAATTTTTACGATTTAGGTTCAAGTCAACACAAGTTTGTCTCATCAAAAAAGCCTTTTCTCAAATGATGACTTACTAAGGAGGTTGTAATAACCCTCCTAGCGGCTCTCTTGTCTTTTTCCTTGGTATTCTTCCCAATAGAATTGAGATCACTAAAAATATTTCCCACAATAATGGCATTCCTCTCCTTTTTCTTGTTCACACTAATATTCAATTTAACTAGTATAGGTCTCATCTTCTACATCTTTAACAACTGCACAAACATTTTCCATTGATCAACCAATGTCTTGTGGCTAAAAATTTGATCAAAAATTTTTAAAACCCACAACCGAATGGTTCTTTCTGATCTCTTGCCATAAAAATTTCTCATTATGTTCTCATCAATTTCAAGTAACCATTTTGTTTTTCTTGAAGGTCTCAAATTTGAAGTTTGTCTTTCTTCCTCCCAAGGGACTTCATTTCTCATTTAATTTGGAGATGTGTAATGTTTATTTGGTTCTTGTGCACCATTATCATTGTCAATTCCTTCATTTTCAATCAGTGGATTGTCATTGTCAATGTCCACACTTCCATTGTCCACATCTACATGTTCATTTTCAAAACCTACATTTTCATCTTCAATCCCTACATTCTCATTTTCAATAATATTGTCATAAATCATTTCAAATTAATGTTCTTCTTCACTTGAAACCACATTTAAGGATGGGTCTACGCCCACATATTCATTAGTATTTAACATACCTTGTCTCTTGTTCCTATGGGAAACCCTATCCATTTCTCTATACACTTAAATCTCTTCATTTGTGAGCTTCCTCTTCCATTTATGCTTTCGACGACTACTACTCCCCATGGTGAGACCAAAAAGGTGATGCAAAAACCTTTGATAATAGATCAATTCCAACAAAAAGGGTGAAAAAAGTAATTTTTTTTGTCTTCCATATCTACAATCCCATGATATTCTCTGCACAAAAATGTGGTTGTCAGACTGAGGGACCTAGAGAATCAATTTTTTCTTTTGGATGCCATTAAAGCAAATCGGATGTCAGAAAATATCGGATATCCGATATCTCTCACTCAAATTTGGCTTCAACTTTTTCATTTTCATCCTATTTTGAATATTTATTTTACTTTTTCATTACTTTTATAAATTTTGTTTTTACAATATTAATATTATATTTTCATACTTTTCAAAATATTAATATCATATTCTAACAATATTAATATTAATATTATATAAATATTAATCTCTCTCTCTCTCTCTCTCTCTCTCAGGTATTATTGTTATAATATAAATATTAATAAATATTTAATACTTATATTACCTATCAAAAAAAATATTTAATACTAATATTATACTATTATACAATAGAGAATTAAATAATAATAATATAATACTAATTTATATAATACAATACTAATATAAATAATTATATAATACTAATGCTATTATCATCTAATATTAATATTAAAATAAAAAATAAATTTATAATATATAATCTAAAAGTCTAAAATCATAAAATTGAAAAAAAACTAAAATCATAAAATTGCAAAGAGCATTGAAATTGAAATGTTGAATTTGGGCGGGACTTATCGCATATCCGATATTATCGGATATGCAAAATTATTGAATATACGATATTGTTTCAGATATCTGACTAGGCTTGGTATTTGCTTTGGATTTTGGATTTGCAATGCCAAACATGGATGGTCAAACCAAAAGACATGTTCACCATATTTCCTCTGATCTCCAGACTTTCACCATGTAGCTGACGACCTTTTTTTCACCCAAAATTGATGAAACAAAAAGGGTTTCTTAAAGGCATTATCAGCTTTCCAGCAATATAATTGCTGTCAAATTTTGAGTTCAGTAAGTAATTATTACTTATTTTCTAATTGAGTTATCTCTAAACTCCTAATTGACAGACTGATTGAAAAAAAACTATGACTTTCAAATGGTTTTGTTAATGACAATTATTCAATTGTGTATTGTCATTGATGTTTACACAAGTATAGTGATGTTTACACAAATGTATAACCCTATCCAAGCACAGTCAGTTCATGTCAAGCACTCTCAAGCATTTAAAAGGACCAAAGTGATTTTCAATTCTAACTGATTTTACTCGGGCATTACAGTGTTGGTCAGGCATTGAAGGATTTTAGTGTTGACCGAGTTAAACAGTTAGTTTTAGCCGACTAATAATAGTTTATATTTTATGGATAATCGGATATATGCAGTCGACAAACATTAGTTTATTATTTATTTGGAATGATATTAAGGCTGAATTGACAAGGCTTATCATATATATATAAGGTCAAGTTTGGATTGAATATTGAGACAGTATGTGGAAGTGTATGTGTTTATGATATGAAGAGTGAAGGAAAAATCAGATGGGATTTTGATTGAGGACAGAACATAGAGGAATGAAAAAGAATATCTGATCAGTGAGAATCAAGTAATTAATCCAAAATAGAGTTCTGAATCAGCAAAGATAATTGCTTATCAAAACAAGTCAATCCATTGTTACTTTCTAGCAATTGTAGCAGTGATCAAAATATCTTAACAGAGTAGACTTAATAGTCTTTTGTAAATCCTCTCACAAGGTGACATTTCTAGATTGAAGTGTTATAAGACCTCTCACAAGGCCACTACTTACAGGGTGATTAAATCCTTTAATAGGGTCACACCTAACAATGTGTTATTGTAACCTTTAACAAGGTTGGCTCCTAACATGCCTCACTTTAGAAGAGTGAAAAATAGTGACTAGTTGCAATTGGTGGTTTTTCCCATATCGAGTTTCCATGTTAAATCTTGGTGTTATCTGTGTACATTTCACTTTCTTTATGGTTTATGTTTCTGCAATTAATTACTAAAGATAATCACAGTTAATATCTTAAGATTTTCTATGTTAACCGAGTGACAATAGAATATCTGTGTTAACTGAGCAACAATGACAAACTTGTTTAAGACATCTAAGGGACTTGGATTTGTTTTTGTGGTAATTGATTCACCCCTCCCCTCTCAGTTACTCAACTCATTTCCAACAATTGGTATCGGACATACAAGTGCTTACAGGGAAGGTTTTAAGGCCTAAGCTAAAGATCATATATGTCTTACAAAAGGGAGATCCTGAATATTAACAAAGAAAATTTTGCTGCATGGCAAGATTTGATGAGACTACATTTATTACCATTGGAGATACTGGTTTGCAATTCTTGGACCATAGGTATGTGGAACCACCAAGACCTTTGACTATGGATCAAATGATAGACATGAAGCATCATAACATAATGATGATTGATATAGCCTTTGCACTCAGCTATTCTGAATTTGATGAAGTTAAGGACTGTCCTACTGCCTTTGATATGTGGAACAAACTGCATGATATTCATGGAGGAGATGTCAATGTAAAGAGAGCCAAAGAAGAAAGTCTCCAAGGTTAATTTGATTAGATGAAAATGAAAGGAGAGGACATTACAAAACATAGTGAAAGAATCAAGAAAAGTGCCAGTGCCATCAGAGCTGCCGGTGGAGTAATTGAAGACACAACAGTGGTTAGTAAAGTAGTGAGAAATGTACTTCCTATCTATGCAATTAGAGTTTCATCTATTCAATTGATAAGATGCAGTAATGGTATAACTCTAGATGGATTGGTTGGAAGACTCACAACCTTTGAGTTGGATAACATTGACAATTACTCTCCTAATCTTGGCATTCTTGAGTCTGCATTCAAAGATAAATTAAACCTTGGAAAGATGAAAGGAAAATAGATTAAAAGTGATAGTGATGATGAATTTGATGATGAAGATCTAGAAATTATTGAATCATTACTTGCAAGGAGAGCTGCAAAAGGAAAAGGATAGTACAAAGGAAGAATACCATTAATTTTCTTTTCATGTGATGAGGTTGGTCACATTGTTTGCTAAGTGTCCAAACAAAGAAGACAAAGGTGAGAAAAAGTTCAACAAGTATAAAGGCAAGAAAGATTACAAAAGCTACAAAGACAAAGGTAAGAAACCGTGTTACATTGCTAAAGATTCTGATTGTGATGAAGATGAAGATGAAATGGTTTATATTTCTATTAAGGATGAGTCAGATAATGAAGGTAATGAAAAGACAACACTATATTCTCATATTAGAAAGAATGACACTTGGATAATTGATAGTGGTTGTTCTCACCACATGACTGGTGATAAAACCAAATTTGAACATATTGAGCACTATGATGGTGGGAGTGTCAGCTTTTGGAATGATGAACCCTGTTATGTGAAAGGTAAAGGTTGTATTGCTTTAACAGAAGGAATCAAATGTGATAATGCTTATTGGGTTGAAGGACTAAGGGGAAATCTACTAAGTGTGGCACAACTGAATAAAATTGGTTTCAAGGTAGAATTCATGAATGGTAAGGCCAAGCTCCTGGATGGTAAGGGAAACCTAGTTGGAACTGGAAAAAAAACAAAAGGTAATCTATTTTGTCTTGATCTCAATGAAAGTTCATGTTTTATTACACAAGTAGAAGAAAGCTGGTTATGGCATAAAAGGTTATTTCATGTGAACTTTGATGACCTGGTTAACATAAGAAAGAACAAAAGAGTAAGAGGAATTCCTATTTTGAAGAAACCTGAACTAGCAATATGCAAACAATGTCAAATTGGGAAGATGGGAAAAAATAGCTTCAAGAGAAAGAACTACAATACAGAAGAAGTTTTGGAATTGGTACATACTGATTTATGTGGACCATTTGGAACAACAAGTTACATAGGTGAGAAGTACTTCATTCTATTTGTTGATGATCATTCCAGAATGATGAATGTTATGTTTCTCAAAGAAAAATATGAAGCTTTTCAGAAGTTCAAATGGTACCTAGCTAGAGTTGAAAAACAAATAGGAAAGAAACTTAAATGCTTAAGATCTGACAGAGGAGGAGAATTCATTTCTAATGAATTCAATGAATTCTACAATGAAAGAGGAATCAAAAGACAAGTATCTTCCCCAGGTACTCCACATTAGAATGATATAGTAGAAAGAAGGAACAGATCCATTATGGATTGTGCAAGAGCCTTGATGATTGAAAAGAATTTTTCTACCAAATACTGGAAGGAAGCCATCAGCACTACAATTCACACCTTGAACCGATTTCAATTGAAGAAAAGTACTGAGAAGACACCTTTTGAATTATGGTATGGCTATAAACCTAATGTTTGTTATTTCAAAGTATTTGGAAGTAAATGTTACATCTTGAAGGAAACAAGAAATGGAAAATTTGATGTAAAAGGTGATGAAGGTATATTCCTAGGCTACTTCTGTAAAAGAAAAGCATATAAATGTTTGAATATTTCTACTCATAAAGTCATAGAAAGTGTGCTTGTAAGGATCGATGAGTTTGGAGAAAGAGGTGAAGAACAAAGCAGTAAAGAGCCTCAGGATTAGAGAAACCTTGTATATTATGAACCTGATACTATACCTAAGACATAAGAAATGGTGATTGGACAACATCCCTGTCAACCATTGAATTCATCTGCACAAACTCAAATAGTTCAACCTGAGTTGCAACCTGTGCAACCCAAGCTGTTGGTAGAGGAAACTGAATTGCAGACTGAAGAGACCGAGTCACAGATAGAAGGAACCGAGTCACAGACAAACGAACATGAGTCTCAGACAGAGGCACCTAAGTCTTAGATAGTGGAACCCGAGTATTAGACAGAAGAATAAAACATAAATTTTGAGCATGGTGAACCAAGTGGAACAAGCCCAAAATCAAGAAGGAAGGATCCTGTACTTGCAAAATATATCAGAAGGCATCATGCAACTGAACAAATAATTGGAGATCACACAGAAGGTGTAATGACAAGGAACAAAATTAAAATACATGTTTTCCTAGTGAAATTGAACCTAGAACTATTAAAGATGCATTGAATGATGAAAGTTGGATCGAAGCAATGAATGAAGAGATTCAGTAGATAGAAAAGAAAAAAACATGGACTCTTGTAACTAGACCAAAAGATAATAATGTGATCGGTACTAAGTGGGTTTTCAGAAACAAGATGAATGAAAAAGGAGAAGTTTCCAGAAACAAGGAAAGATTAGTATGTAAAGGATATGCTCAAGAAGAGGGTGTTGATTATGGAGAAAATTTTGCTTGTGTTGCAAGACTTGAAGGATTCAGAACTCTTCTAGCATATGTTGTACACAAAGGATACAAGGTATATCAAATGGATGTAAAATCTACATTCCTGAATGGAATTCTTGAAGAAGAAGTCTATATTAAGAAACTTGAAGGTTTTGTAGATCCTAACAAAAGGAATATGGTTTGCAAATTACACAAAGCATTGTATGGACTGAAGCAATCTCCTAGAGCCTGCAGGTATGAAAGACTACATGGTTACTTGATTAGTATTGGATTTCAGAGAACTAATGACAATAGTAGCTTGTATATCAAAGAAGAAGCTCAGAACAAAATACTATTAGCAAAAATATTTGTTGATGATATATTTTTAACTGGATGTGATGACTTATGCAAAGCATTATTGAAAGCTATGAGTAAGGAATTTGCAATGTCTATGTTTGGTGAAATCAAATTCTTTGTTGGTTTACAAGTTCATCAGATGAAGGATGGTATCTACATTACCCAGTCCAAATACATCAAAGAGATACTGAAGAAATTTGGGATGGAAGCCTCCATACTAGTTGGAACACCTATGCCTGTTGGACATAAGCTGTCTAAGGATGATGATTCAAAGGAAGTAAAACAGACTACCTACAAATCCATGATTGGTAGACTTCAATATGTTGTTCACACTAGACCTGATATTGCATTGGCAGTTGGTATTGTTGCAAGGTTTTTAGCTAATCTGAGAGAGAATCATTTGATGGCTATCAAAAGGATTCTGAGATACCTTAAGGGTACTGAAGAGTATGGATTATGGTATAAGAAAGGAGAAAACTTTGATTTGAAGACTTTTACTGATGTTGATTGGGCTGGAAGTGTTGATGATAGAAAGAGCACAAGTGGTGGAGCATTAATTCTTGGCAAGAGGTTAGAGTCCTGGACAAGCAAGAAACATAACTGCATTTCTCAATCTACAGCAGAAGCATAGTATGTTGCTGCAACAATGAATTATTCAAATATCATATAGTTCAAACAACTATTATTAGGTATGAAGGTGGAAATCACATAACCAATTATTATCTAATGTCACAACACCAGTGCTATTAACACTTCAAAGAACCCTATGATGCATACTAAGACTAAACATATTGCAATAAAGTATCATTTCTTGAGAGAATTTGTTCAGGACAAGGAAGTAAGATTGGAATATGTGAATACTAAAGAAAAAATTGCAGACATATTCACAAAACCGTTACCTAAGGATGCATTTTTGTATCTTATAGGAAAGCTAGGGGTAATTCCCCTAACTGAGACTCACTAAAACACATTTTAGTGATGCATCAACTGAGCTATAGAATAGACTTAACATATTGATGGAGGTATTTAGAGCTTATTGCATATGAATCAGTACAAATAGGTACATTATAACTTTATTGGATATGTTAGTTGGTGTCTTTGGAATTGGTTGTCAAAGAAGGAGAGATTATTGTATGTCATAATGATTAGTGAGGGAGAGACTACTGTATGTCATTACTTATGGATAGATTGATGACAAAGGGAGAACTTTATCAGAAACAAAGATTAATGTAAGAGGGAGAAATCTGTATTTCCGTGATTGAGGGATTTTTTGGATGAGAAACAAAATGAAGCTAAGGACATTAATAAAATTTAATTCTTATGTTTGTTTCTCTATACTTCTTTGTATTATGAGATGTTGTGTTGCCATCACTGCCAAAGAGGGAGATTGTTGATAACAATTATTCAATTGTGTATTGTCATTGATGTTTACACAAGTATAGTGATGTTTAAAAAATGTCTAATCCTATCTAAGCATAGTTAGTTCATGCCAAGCACTCTTGGGCATTGAAAAGGACCAAAATGATTTTTAGTCCTAACTGAGCTCACTTAGGCATTACAGTGTTGGTCAGGCGTTGAAGGATTTCAGTATTGACCGAGTTAAATAGTTAGTGTCAGTCGACTAACAGTAGTTTATATTTTATGGATAATTGGATATATGCAGCGGACATACATAAGTTTTATTATTTATTTGGAAGGATATTAAGGCCAACTTGACAAGGCTTATCATATATATATA